>CM046030.1:61181716-61741716 GCA_025215565.1 Flaveria ramosissima
AAAAATACTTAAAGTTGAGTCAGAAGGTTTTTTTTAAAATTTTTTTAAAAAATAAGGTTTTTAGAGAGAGATGGTTATAAAAAATGTTTTTCTTTTTGAATTCTAACATTAGGGGTACCTGCCCTTGCCATGGGCGGATTTTTTGTCTCGATCAACATGTCATATGGGAATCCATGTGAATGCAACAGCTGTCAAATCAAACTCAGAACTCACCCCTGCCATGGGCGAGTTCTCAAAAAGCAAAAAAATATTTTTAGGTGGTGAGCAAAAATTACATGCTTAGTATATTATAGAATAAAGTTTTATTAATTATAAAATAATATATGATTTAAGTGTATGATTAAAGACTATAAGTAACAAAAAATGATATTAACTTTTTAAAATTTTGTTTTTAAACTTTTTTTTTGTTTTTCTCAAAAAAATGTATGATGGTTTAGAAAACTTCTTTTTATAAAAATTTGTTTCTCTAAAAATAAACATTAAAGAATATCTATTTCTTAATTTTTTTAAAAATATTTTTAATAAAAAAAGAATTAAATAATATAATTAGTATTTAATGAAGTTATTTAATATGAGAGAGAAACAATAAAATTTTGTTAATAATGAATGTGGTGTTGTCATGTGACATCCGTAGTACTATTTTATTAGAATATGTAGATTCGTTAACATATATAATATATTAATCATGACTTAATTTTTGCTCACTACTGAAAAATAAGTTTTACTTTTTGAGAACTCGCCCATGGTAGGGGCGAGTTCTAAGTTTGATTTGATAGCTCCTGTATTCACATGGATTCTCATGTGACACGTTGACTGAGACTGAGAACCCGTCCATGATAGGGGCGGGTACCCCTAATGTCAAAACCCAAAAGAAATACCCCTCTTATCAACCATCTCTCTCTAAAAACCCCATTTTTAACAAAAATTCGGTTTTTCAGTTGTAAGTTTCCTCCTATAAGTGTTGAGGGTGCGGTCCCTGTTGAAAAACGAATAGACAGAAACAATTAAAATAACAGGTATACTCTAACATGATCGTACATTTACCATTAAAAAAATCAATGTTCGGCCCATATGGCCATATACATTAATCTCACAGCATCTGCTATGCTCATTAACCTGTGTATAGCAGGCTCGTACTTCTGCAGATGTCCAGATATCAGTAGCCTCTTTTACATTAAACAAGCACTCATTAACTTCAAAAGTCTAACAGAAACCTTCTTCAACCTCATTTTCTTCATCACACACAAAAATACATAACCTTTTATAGGTTTTCAGTAAAAAGCTATTATCTTATCCACCCCAAATTGTTCACTTTTACAATTTAGCCATTTGTGGTAATTATGTGTAGTGGCTAATCAACGAAAGTATCCTTTACTGAGAGGAATATCGTTTTTTTAATAAAAAATTCTCAAAATATCGTTTTTCCTCCCTATATTTTTTTTAAAATGTTCTTAAAGATAATTATCTCTTAAAATGTTTCTATCAAATAAGATGTCGACACCTGTACAAATAGGAGCGGACACCTGTATAGCCGAACCGGTCATAAATGAATACGTGTCCTAAGCAGATGCTTCTCTGACATCATTGTCCGTGCGTCTGCTAATTTTTTTAATTTTTTACATGCTATTGGTCAACCTATGAGAGCAGACGCCCCCTTTTTAGTCACTAGAGCTGCACAAAAAAAGGTTTGAAAAAAAACCCGGAAAAAAACCGAACCGGTTTGACAAAAAAAGGTTTGAGCCAAACCGGTTTCTAAACCGAACCGAAGCGGCGGTTTGTATACAGGTGTTTGATCAAATCCGGCACAAAAAAACGGTTTCAAATTAAAAAAACTGTTAAATCGGTATAAAAATTAGTTTTTTCTAAAAGAAAATTTCAAACCGGTCCAAACTGATTTGAGCGATTTGAGGATTTGAGGAATATTCTTTGGGGGAAATTTTATAGAAAAGTTGGATAAAAATACATTTTAAGAATTTTTCTTTTTTAATAAGAAGGGCACACAAAGTGTTGTGAGAGGAGGTTCTTATAATCTTATTATTCCACCACTTAATTTGAATAAAATAAGTTAATAAAGTAAACTAACATAAAATATCCTTTTAACCCCATCAACAAAATGTTTAACCTATCGTTGTTAGTCTCCAACCCTATGAAACCATAGTTGTCACGTTTAAAATTAAAAAAAATAAAAAAGTTTTAATATAAAAGTTTACCAACAAAATAAGATACCTTAATCATATATAAAAACCACCAGCTACATATAGCTGTGAACGTACAAAGCAGAAGCAAAACAACCAACTCAACAAACATTACAAATAGAAACTAAAACATTAACTACTACCCTTAAACACCACTTCATAATCATAATTCATAATAACATAACAAACTTTCACTTCATAATAATCTAACAAACTTCCATCCTACAATTTCGAACGACCGATTTCCATCCGACCGAACCGATTCACCAAACACGTGCCAGCACCACCACCACCATTGCTCCGCATTTCCTGCGGACCAAAAAGTTATTTTTTAAAAACCTACAATTTACCAAACACATAACAACAATATAATCAATCAACAGATCGACAACTCACAAAACTTACACATCGGTTTACGTGGCGACAAACACCACATCCATCACCACACCTGACATACCCAGGGTTACCTGGTCCGATCCCAGACAGATCCATGATTGGGTCTGCAAATAACAGACCCGTGACAGGGTCTGTAAATAACAGACCCTGTCCATGGATCTGCAACGCCGGATACATATCCGGCGTTGGAACATGGGGAGGTGGGAACGGACCGGGGACGGTTGGGATGAAGGTGGTGCTGGAAGTGGTAAAGGCTAGGTTGAACAACGACGGAAGTGTGGCTCGTTGAGCCATCTTCTTCCGTCGTTCGTTTAGCCGTAGTCGTTCGAGCTGCTCAACGCCGTAGCCTCTAAAAACTTGTTTGTTTTTCTTCTGAGTCGACTCAGTTGGCTTTGAAGCTGTCATATTTTCAGTGTATGAACTATGAAGCAATAGCAACAGAAGAAGATGATAGTGTGTGGTGTATATAGTGAAAAAATATATAGGCATTAGAGTTTGTTATGGGTTGGTGATGATTACTAATTTTAGAGTATCATTATGTTGTCTTTATTAGGACAAGGACTGTCAGTGGTGTGAAATTGGGGAAAAGTATGCATTTTGAGGGTTTATATTTTAAAACTACTTTAGAGATTAATATTATTGTTAATAATGTTTTATAGTAGGTTCTAATAAGAAGACACCCACCCATATAAATAATGCGTAGGATTTGCTTTTTCCACATATCTAAGGCCGAATGACAACAAATACTAAAGCTTTTGGTTCATAACATGAAGTTTAAACAACAGATATCAGTAACTAATGACTCATTTACATACAGAGAGAGATGACTATGCATCTGTGATATTTTATTGATGATGATTATGATTTAAACATATCAAATGTCTTTAAAATCACAAGATCAATTAATGTTTAATGTTTGTGTATAAATCAATCATAAAATTGGTGTCATCCAATATTAACAACTTATAAAACAGCAAGAACATAAATAATGCCGAGAGTTTTGGTATTCACATGTTATTAGCAACTTGTGGTTATGGTTTATACCTAAAATTATGATTATATCTAATCTTATTAAACGCCTCTAACCTTGCGAAAACGATGTGGGATATAAAACTAGTCGAATTTATATTTATGTGGTGTGGCTTATATTTTTAAGAATTTTGAACACGTTGCACTGTTATGTATAATTAACTATATCTTAAAAGTAAAGGTCGGTGAAACTTTCCACTGGCCTTTACTCCCCATCAACTTTAGATTTTGATATTTTTACCCCTAACTTCTTTAAATATTTTATAAAATGTCACTTTGAACCCTCAAGTTTTTAAAGTTTCGGGTTTACCCCCAACACAATATAAATTCGAGTTCGTTTACGTTTGGACGAAATCAGAAATGACAGGTCAAAAATAAAATGTTTACATGCTTAACTATACATACACTTTTACACTATCTACGTTCCGACATACGTCTAAGTTTTGACATAATTTTGTTCAGAGATTAGTTGGTCTACGTTTTGACGTAAGTTTTGTTTGGAAACGAGTCGGGTCAAATATAATATGTTTTCATTTACTTTATGTTTCGACGTAAATTTAATTCGAAAGCAAGTCGAAGCAATTGTAAGTTTATGTTTCAGCATAAGTTTTGTTTGCAAAAAAATCGGATCAAATATAATATGTTTTCATCAGCAGTTTAAATTAAAGTCACTCTACGTATTGACGTAAATTTAATTTGAAAACGAGTCAAGTGTATTGTAATCTATACCTTATCACGCCGCGTACGACGCCGCAGCAACACGAGGCAGGTAAAATGAAACAGACATGAGTAGGTTAAATCCACTTTAATTCATGTAAGTATTCTAGTTTTAAGGTTCTTACGTTGTTTACATATTATAATTTAACAACAACTTTAGACCTTGTAATAAAGTATAAAATGTTCAAAACAAATATATATACTTATTAATGGCCGAAAAGCAAGTAAATGTTAATAGTTAGGGTGTTTCACTATCAAATCTTTTGATAAGATTTGAAGTAATTCCATTAGTGGCAACATCTGCACGAACACGACCCCAATATATTGTTTGTTTTTATTTTTAGAAACCATTGAAACGAAAAAAGCTAATGTTGATCTCTCTGGTTATTGGTAGCACGTTGCTTAAAGGTAAAATGAAAGTTTGGTTTATAAGTTAGCCACAACTCCAAACAGATTATAGGTAACTAGTCGGTGGCGAGCGCGTGTTTTAGTGATAATACGGAAAGGAAGATAAAAGAGCGCACGTGATGTTGCATTAAGAAATCATGAAAAAATTACGTCGTTGTAAAAGAAAAGGTAGGATGCCAAACTTCTCGTGTCAAGTAGCTTGATAACCATATCTGCCTATCCTTAACCCAACAATTCATCTGCCAACTAATACGAATACAAAAGTTAACATTACAAGTGAGTTCTAGTTTTATATATTAAAATAAACTTTGTCAATCATTCATGGACACATAATAATCATGCATACATATCACATGGCTTTCATGTCTTTGTTATTATGTTTATTTCATTCATTATTTTCATTAATTGTCCATTTGCATGAATTTGTGCCATTACCATACCCCTATAAGTCTCGAGCATAAATGTTAGAGTAGTGGCGAGCAAGAGATTCTATTTCCGTAGCCATTGGTTTGCACAAGTGCAAATACCCTATACTATTGGCTTGACAACACACGTTAAGCATTTGATAGCTATCAGTCTCGAGCAGAAAAGCCACTGTTAGTTGAATATGCATAATTTTAGCTCCATTCCATTGCTTGCAAGAGTTTTCATGAAATAAGTGGCCTTATTTCCTTTTCATTTAGTTCTATTGTTATTTCATAGTCAATAAACATTAATACTTTCATTATTTTTATTCATAATCCATGCGTTCCATGCCATACATATAACATACATGTGGTAGATGTAAACTATCACATTGGAAAACACATATAAGAAACCATTCATATAACATACATGTGGTAGATGTAAACTATCACATTGGAAAACACATATAAGAAACCATTCGATTGTAGAAGTCAACCTTGGTAAAAATCAACTCATGGTCAACTATTGATTAACTATAAGTCAAGTTTCAAATTGATGAGAATATTCTAAGGTATATTGGATACGGGTGTGGGAAACAAGTTTGTGTTGAATAATCACATGCGGGTAAGTAAATCACCTACTAGTGAACAATGCTCCTAAAATTTGTCTAGTATGATTAGGTTCTTGTAAAGAATCAGATGCTGGTGACCAACTCAGATATGAGTAAGGAACTTAGATTCGATTAAATATTTACACAGTTAAACTAACTCATGTTTGTCGCCTTCATTGGCCTTAAATGGCTCCAAGAGCATGGTATAACAGATTTGCCACATATATAACTTCCCATGGGTTCTGTAGTAGTGCTTGTGATAACTGATCGGGTGGTGAAAGTTCAATGTTTAAAAGCTTTATTTCCGTGTTTACGTGTCAAATTATGGAAAATAGAGTTACTTTTAGGATACTATTATGTTTTTAGGATAAATGTGAAGTATACGAAGAAGTTGCAAGAAACAGAACGAAAATTGGAGCTCGGGAGGTGAAGATATGTAAAAGAGAAGTTCCAAGATAACGTGTAACACCCCGAAAAGTCAAAACGAGTCATTAAGGACAATGGGCTTAACTAATGGGTATTTAATAAAAGAAGGAAATGGGTTATGGGCCAAATTGGGTTTATGGGCAAGAGCCTAAGTGATTAAGGCCCATAATCAGCCCTTAACCAACCCAAATCAGCTTCATCTTCCTCATTACAACCCCTAGCCACCAAAATTAGTAGAGAGAGAAAGTAGAGAGAAAAGTGAAGAAAACTCAAGATTTGAAGCTTCCAAAGTGAAGAGATTGAAGATCTGGGTGTTGGAGCATCAAGATCTAAGAAAGAAGCAACAAATCCAGGTAAGAATCGACCTCTAAACCCTTCTGTAGATCAAACCCGGATTCTAGGGTTTGGGTTTTGAAAAGTTGCAAAGAATCGCATAAAGGTCACATTTTTACGTATGAAAACATGTATAAAGCTTAGATTTAGCCTCATGGATGATAAACTAAGGGATTGGACGTAAAAAGTTATGATTTTGGGTTAAAAAAAACGGTCTGGTCCGTAATTTTTATGCGATCTGCGAAACTGTGTGTTCATCCAGCGAATTTGCATATTCAACCAGCGAAACTGTGGATCTTCCTGCGAAATTATTGTTTCGCAGGTAGTTTCGCAGACATGTTTTTCCAACGAAAGTTGGGCGAAACTGGCAGCAAAGCTGGCAGCGAAGATGCCAGCGAAACTGCCAGCGAAGGTGCTAGCGAAACTAGCAGCGAAACTGCTGGTGAAACTAGCAGCGAAACTGCTGGCGAACCTAGCTGCGAAATTGCTGATCTTGCAGCGAAATTAGCAGCGAAATTAGCAGCGAATTTAGTTAGAAATTAACCCCTTTAAGTGTTAGCTTATCTGCAGGCTGCGTAGAGTGATCCTAGCCTTGTAAGCTTAGCCTAGAAGTTATTCGTGGTATCCAGGTGAGTTCTAGATCCCCTATTTTATAAGTTTTTCCATGTTTTGGGGCTATTATGCATACTAAATTTACGTTTTTAATAACAAGATTTTAAGGGGTTTAACAGGAAGAACGATTTTTCTATAAGTAAATGTGCTATATAAATGTTTAATATAAAAATTTTTCGCGCTGACCTGGCAGCCCGGCCCCAGCCAGGGGCGTTGCCCTTGGACCCCACTAGGGGCTCCTGCCCCTAGGACCCCCCGCTGTCAGGGGCTGCCGCCCCCGAACCCCGCTGTCCCGCGGCGGTTCGGTTATGTTTTATGACGATTTTACTTGGCATGATGTGCACTTAATAAGTTAAGTATTATATATATTAAAGAGAAAGATGATATTAATGAAAAGCGAAACTTAATGAATGTTACCCCCGGGCCCGTTTGATGATGAAAAGTCTTGCAAGCACTATGATAGACTTCACTTATGTGAGTCTGATATATGATGATGGATCCGTATTCATGAGCGGTGAGCGGTATGTGCTTTGCAGTGTGGATCAACTGTCGGGGGTAGCTACCGTTTTCATGTGTACCGACAGGGATGGCATTTGTTGTCAATCAACATGGAGCTCTTGCTTTGTGCAAATCTCGTTTAATGAATGATGAAAGATTGAAAGATAATGAATAAATGAAAGAGTAATGAAACATGCTTATTATTATAGAATGCAAGTAATGTTCTGTACATGATTATGTATGGTCATTATATGAAGGATAAATGTTTATATTTTCTTATATTATTTAAAACTAGAACTCACTCAGCGAAGCTGACTTTTATGCATTATAGTTGGCAGGTAAACGCTGATGCTGAGGATGGCACATGGAGTTACTTGGGGAGCTATGGATGGCATTTATTTATGAAATCTTTATTGTAATTTAAGAACAAGTAACATGTTTTGTTTGAAATTAAAGGACAAATGTATGAGTACAATATGGTTTCTAAGTTTTAAATGAATGTCTAATTATTTCCGCTGCAATGTTTTATTATTAAACTGATTTTATGCTATGATTAACCAACTGTGAGGCTTCCCGGGAACGGGGCCTTACAAGTTGGTATCAGAGCTAAAGTTTAAGAGAATTGGGTAAACTATTTTCAAAACCTAAACTTAAACTGAAAATGGGACCGAATGAAGGATGCCAATCCAAGTAGCTACGTGCCATCAGGTAAAAAGTTTCAAGTATACCGGAATTATGTGCGTGTGCTATTTGTTTTATGTGCTTTTAGATTTGAATACTGATATGTGTTAGGATAGTGATTGCTTGAGACAGGAGGGTAAGGTAAGTGGTTAATCATACTTGGCCACTGTAATTAAGGACTTACCATACTTAAAATGATCTGAGCAATTATCTTGAATAACCGTTTTGGTGTTTGAATCTTATAGGAATTAGTTATGGCTGGTAGAAAATCTGGGAAGGCGACCCGAGGAGGTGCTCGTGGCGGGCGTACTACTGAGCCACGTGTCACCCGGAGCAAAGCTAAGGCTCACGAGCCTGTTCATGAGGAGTCAGACCTCCATAGTCATCCGGAGGGGGAGGGATCAGCCACCCTCAAACCCACTGTGAAAGAGGCTATCGCTGATGAGGTCTACAATGTCATGCAAAATGTCTTACCCTCAGTGGTGACCGAGGTGATCAAAGCAGTTAAGGATGGAGAGAGAGCTGAGAAGAAAGGGAAGGAAAGTGAGAAGAATTCAGGAAAGTCCACTGGGAGGACTGAGGAATCTGAAGAGGAGCCATCAAACCCTAGAGTGGTAGTCCATGATGACGACAGTGATGAGGAGTCCGAGAGAGAGACTACTAGAGGGTGCAACTATGGGGCATTTCAAAGGTGCAAGCCCCCAACCTTTGACGGTAACGGCACTGCTACTGCCGCTCATCGTTGGGTCAGAGAGATGGAAGCGGTACTGGAAATTAGTGAGTGCCGAGAGGATCAAAAAGTTAAGTTTGCCACTCATTCCTTCGTTGACTCAGCGTTATGCTGGTGGGACAATATTGTCCAGGCTGAGGGGAAGCGATCGATAGCCAAGATGAAGTGGTCTGAGTTGAAGGAGTTAGTACTGGAGGAGTATTGTCCCCATCGGGAATTAGACAAGATTGAAAAGGAGTTCTTGTATTTGAAAGCTGGGAACATGACTCATCAAGAGTATACTTCCAAGTTCAATGAACTTGCACGACTTGTGCCAGACATGGTGACACCTGCGTCCAGGAAGATCAAAAGATACATACAAGGTTTGCCTGTGGACATCAGGAGGCACATGATTGCAGCCAGACCGGGTACGTTTAGGTCTGTGGTGGATTTAGCTGGGAGGTTGTACGATGAGAGAGACCCAGTGCCTATACAGAAGAAGGTGGAGAAATGGAATGGGAACAAGAATGGAAATGGGAAGAGGTTCGGAGGTGATAACTTCCGAAGTGGAGAGAAGAGGATGAGGGTTGAGGATCCGTCTGGGAGACACGGAAATACTGGGGAAGGAGGTGCTTGTAGAAAATGTGGAAAGGGTCATTCAGGGGAGTGCAGAATTGGGACGGGAAAATGTTTCAAATGTGGAGGCGAGGGCCACTATGCTAGGGATTGCAAGGTGGGGAAGTGTTACCTGTGTGGCGAGATGGGTCATGCGGGAAGAGACTGTAAGAAAGGAAAACCAGTAGGATCAGGAACGGTTAAAGCTGGAGATAAGGGAAGGGGTGACGGTTCAAAGGCGAAGGCGAGTGCATTCAACATAACTCGCGAGGAGGCCAGGGCAGACCCAGAAGTAGTTTCAGGTATGTTTCTGGTAGACCATGAATATGCTTCTGTGCTCTTTGATTCTGGTGCTAGTAGGAGTTTTGTGTCTGCTGCCTTTTGTCGTTTGTTGCATGATAAAAGTAGAATGTTAGATGAGCCTTTCTATGTAGAAACAGCCATTGGTAAGTCCATTAAGGTAACTGAGGTGGTTGAGGATTGCCTGATTGAGTTAGAGGATTGTAAGTTCCCTGCTAGGTTGCATGTTATGGCCTTAGGAGGTTTCGATGTGGTGTTAGGCATGGATTGGTTAGCTACCTATGAAGCCAATATTGTATGTAGTAAGAAGATAATTCGTCTAACAGCGCCCAACGGTAGTTCTGTTACGGTTCGTGGAGATAAGGTGTGCTGTGTACCGAAGGTCGTGTCGATGATCACAGCTGAAAAGTACTTGAGACGTGGGTGCAGCGCTTACTTGGCCTATGTAAAAGATGTGGATACGCCAGAGCCACAATTATCAGACGTGCCAGTAGTGCGCGAGTTTCCTGACGTCTTTCCTGAAGACCTGACCGGTGTGCCGCCTGACCGCGAAATCGAATTCCAGATTGATTTGCTACCGGAAGCTCAACCTGTCGCTAAAGCACCGTATCGATTAGCTCCTTCGGAGATGGTAGAACTGAGGGACCAGTTGCAAGATTTATTGGATAAAGGCTTCATCCGACCGAGTATATCTCCATGGGGTGCTCCGGTTTTATTCGTCAAGAAGAAAGATGGTAGCATGCGGATGTGCATTGACTATCGCGAGCTCAATAAGCTGACCGTAAAGAATCGGTATCCGTTACCACGGATCGACGACCTGTTCGATCAACTTCAGGGTGCCAGCTGGTTTTCAAGGATAGACCTGCGGTCTGGTTACCACCAACTGAAGGTGAAACAACAAGACATTCCTAAGACAGCGTTCCGTACGCGTTATGGACACTACGAATTCCTCGTCATGTCCTTTGGTTTGACCAACGCGCCAGCTGCCTTTATGGATCTTATGAATCGGGTATGTCGGCCGATGTTGGATAAATCGGTGATAGTGTTCATTGATGACATCTTGATTTATTCAAAAAGTGAAGAGGAGCATGCCGCTCATATTCGAGAAGTATTGGAGACACTCAGAAGTAAGAAGCTATATGCCAAGTTCTCTAAATGCGCATTTTGGCTACGAGAAGTTCAATTTCTGGGTCATGTGGTTAATCCCGAGGGGATCAGGGTGGACCCTGCAAAGGTTGAAGCAGTGATGCAATGGGAACCTCCAAAGACGCCATCTGAGATTCGTAGTTTCTTAGGCTTGGCAGGCTACTATAGGAGGTTTATCCAGGATTTCTCCAAGATAGCTTCTCCTTTGACAAAGTTGACCCGAAAGGACGTGAAGTATGAATGGGGTACTGATCAAGAGAACGCCTTCCTAGAACTGAAGATGAGGTTAACTCAAGCCCCTGTATTGACGTTACCTGAAGGGAACGAGGATCTTGTGGTCTACTCGGATGCCTCGTATGCAGGATTAGGTTGCGTGTTGATGCAACGAGGGAAGGTGATAGCCTATGCTTCTAGATTTGGAGTTGGCTGCGGTGGTGTTTGCATTGAAGATTTGGAGGCACTACCTGTATGGGGTGAAGTGCACCATCTTCACTGATCATAAAAGTCTAAAGTATTTCTTTGAACAAAAGGAACTCAATATGAGGCAGAGGAGGTGGTTAGAACTGATCAAGGATTATGACTGTGAAATTCATTATCATCCAGGCAAAGCCAATGTGGTTGCTGACGCCCTTAGCCGAAAAGGACGACCCGAACCAATTTGGGTGAGGGCTTGCCAGATAATCATGACGCCTGATGTTATGAAACAAGTGAGGGAGTTCCAGGATGAGGTACTAAGAGAGGATAGAGTCAACTCTGAAAGGATGAAAGGACAAGTTTCAGACTTGGGGGAAAACACCTTGGGTGTTAGAACCCGATCTGGAAGAATGTGGATCCCTCTCTATGGGGATATAAGGGAGAAAATCATGGATGAGGCTCACAAAACTCGATATTCCATACACCCCGGTGCCACGAAAATGTATCAAGATCTGAAGAAAGATTACTAGTGGCCGGGAATGAAGCGAGACGTGGCTAAGTACGTGAGCAAGTGTCTGACTTGCCTGCAAGTGAAGGCAGAACACCAAAAGCCATATGGGAAGATCCAGCCTTTGGATATCCCTGAATGGAAATGGGAACACATCACAATGGACTTCATCACGAAGCTGCCTCGCATGGCGAGGGGAAGCGACGCAATCTGGGTGATTGTTGACCGTCTAACAAAGAGCGCCCATTTCCTACCAATTCGTGAGACGTATTCCTCTGAGAGGTTGGCAGAGCTATTTATCAAGGAGATCGTGGCTCGTCACGGTGTGCCAGTGTCTATCGTTTCGGATAGGGACACGTGGTTTACGTCCAAGTTCTGGAAGAGGTTTCATGACTCAATGGGGACTAGACTGCATATTAGTACGGCTTACCATCCCCAGACAGATGCTACGAGCCTGTGTAATTGTCACACCCCCGCTAAAAGCGGAAACACGGGGATGTAACGAGACCGGGATCGTCATAACACATGGTAAGCGATAGAGAGCAATATAAATAAATGATGACATGCGTGTCATGACGACACCCGACAACAAGGGGACTTGTGTCGTGTTTAGTCAATGTCCACGACACATAGCCATAAGCAACATGATAATGATAACACATATACACATAAGATGAAATGTAAATGTTAATTCCCACAACCCGGGAACAAGTTCAAATGTTGTTAATTGTTTACATGCGATAACATTGTTCAAAAAGATTGTTTTAATCAAACAAGAGCTAAGTCCCAAAAATGTATCCTAGGGTCTCCACTAAGGCAGCACACCTAGATTCCTGGACTTGCATGATCACCTGAAAAGATATGCTTAAAACGGTCAACAAAATTGTTGGTGAGCTCGCAGGTTTATGTAATAAAAATGTAAGTGATGCTGTAATATATAGCGCGTCGGAATACCGTGAATACAGTTATTACACAAGTAAATATCACATGACATGAGCTTTGCAACCAAACCTAGCGACGTACACAAAGAAATTGTCGGCATATATTCACCCAAGGGCCCGTTCCTGGCCACTGATGGTACCAACTAGTATACCATCGAACGAGGGTGGGGGTGTCAACCCAGTAGTACTACCAATACCTAACCGTCGGTTCCCACACTGGAATTAAATAGTTGCAAAGATAGAACCACACAGCAGACCCACGCATGTATCAAATAGTACTTTCAACACAGTATCACGTTGATTCCTTGTATGTAAAATGTATGTAAGTTGTACAACATAAAAGTTGTGCAAGCATACTTTTCCCCCAATTTGTAAATGATTGAAATATTGTATAAGCGTAAAAAGGGGCCACGAAACTCACTTGTTAAGTGGTAAGTATGTATGAGCGATGTAATCCCAAATGTTGAATGCAAATATACAGTCAAACACCTATTGACAGTTATTGTATAGCATTAATGATATGTTATATGTATAAGCGCGCAATAATGATGGGTCGGTTCGGGTCGTATCGGATGGGTCACGCACAACACACACAGACTGACACACGTACTAGACCTTATGTAGATCCAAGTATAAGACATTGTCGCCACTAATGATGATGTTTAAGTAAAAGTATCGTTGTTTATTGAAGAAGCATTGAATAAGTGTGAATAGTTATAAGTCAATTCGGTCGTTATACAAGCGTTAGTTTAAATTTGCTCAAAATAGTTTCTGTGCCCTTTCTCACGTTGACATTAATCTTTGTGGCCAAACAATGGCATTATTGTGTTAGTGTTACCTCGACACCACACGACATACTCACGCCACGCACAAGGGGTCAAACACAACAATTTCAGTCGCATAACAAGGCCAGACGCACGACTTAACCTCCATTCGTGCGAATCAACCCTCAATCGTGCGAATCAGCTTCATTCGTACGATTGAGCCTTCATTCGTATGATTGGCCTTCAGTCGTACCACACAACACCCAATCGCACGACTCAACTTCCATGCGCACGAATCAACCTTCAATCGTGCGAATTAGCTACTTTCGTACGACTGAACCTTCATTCGTGCGATTGGACCCCAGTCGTGCGAATCACATTCATTCGCACACATTCAGTCGGTCACCTGACTCAATCGCACACAAACACTCAGTCGCACAACTCAGTCGCACGACATGCCTAGTCGCACAACTCAGTCGCGCGATTGACTCAGACGCATGATCCAGTCGCACGACCCACTCAGTCGCACGGCTCAATCGCATGGATGACCCAGTCGCCTGATCTGCAGAATCGCGACTGTGGTCGGGAGGAGCAGCCCCCGAGCCGCTCTAAACACGGGTTTTACACCACAAGGACCTCCAGAAACACTCAACAAACATACACAAGCATAAGACACAAGCAAAAAGACCTCACACGCACCCATACGACCTTGTGTGTTCGGGTTGAACCCGAACACCCGAAACCCTAGTTTGGACAGCCGTGAAAAGGCTCAAAAATGGACAACCAAAGACAACTACCTGCTAAGGAGGGGTAGTCTAAGCTGTAGACGGTGTCAAGACGAAGAAAACGAGACCTCTCGGGTCGGATTTGGTGCTAAGATGGTGATTTAGTGTGTGAAGAGGAGATGAAGATGAAGAAGATGGTGATAATGAAGATTAGGGCTGGAAAAGGGGTATTTATACCCAGCCCAAGTTTGCAAAATTACAAGTTTAGTCCCTGCACTTAACCCCCGAGTTTTCCCAAATTTTGTTCGGTTGAAAAACGACTTCGTTAGGTTTTTATATTAATTGTAAAAATTCATTTAATGTTGTCATGACTTAAGAAATGGTTATATTAAAACATTTATTATATTTATTAAATGATATATTTAACGTTTTCAAAAATGAAAGTTTTAAAGGTCTTTTTAAGGTCTTCACATGGTTTTTAACGAATGCACACACAACGATAATATTGCACACATAATATCCACATAATGAGTCAAATAATGATGAGAAATGACCAAATATAGAATAGATGACGGTCAAACACGTCAATTGACGGACCTTAAAGTGACAGATGTCACAGTATCCCCCAGTTGAGAGAATTTCGTCCCGAAATTCAGCTGGAGTTAGGTCCAAGAGTGTCATCCTCGAAAAGATGTGGATATTTGAGTTTCATCTGATCTTCACATTCCCATGTAAACTCTGGCCCTCGTTTTGAATTCCACCTTACGCGAACAATAGGTATCCTACTGCGCTTCAGTTGCTTGACCTTTCGATCCATGATCTCAATGGGTTCTTCAACAAAATGAAGCTTGTCGTCAATCTTGATTTCCTCGATTGGCACGTGAAGGGATTCATCGGCCAAACATTTCTTGAGGTTTGACACGTGAAAAGTATCATGCACACCGCTAAGCTCTTGTGGCAACCTTAACCGGTAAGCCACTGGACCGATCCTTTCAGTGATCTCAAATGGTCCAACATATCTTGGGGCTAACTTCCCTTTCTTTCCGAATCGAACGACTCCTTTCCAAGGGGAAACTTTGAGTAACACACGATCCCCAACATTGAATTCTAGAGGCTTCCGACGATTGTCGGCATAGCTCTTTTGGCGATCTCGCGCGGCTTTAAGTCTATCTTTGATTTGGAAAATCTTATCTGTTGTCTCTTGGATGATCTCTGGGCCTGTCAGTTGACTTTCACCAATTTCGGCCCAACAAACGGGAGATCTGCATTTCCTTCCATACAACGCTTCAAATGGAGCACATCCAATGCTTGTATGGTAGCTGTTGTTGTAGGAGAACTCAATCAACGGTAAATGAGCATCCCAGCTACCTCCAAAATCGATTACACACGCTCTCAACATGTCTTCTAGCGTCTGTATAGTGCGTTCACTTTGGCCATCTGTTTGAGGGTGATAGGCTGTACTCATGTCTAACCGAGTACCCATCGCTTTCTGTAGTGTCTGCCAAAAACGTGAAGTGAATCTGCTATCACGGTCGGATATGATTGACACCGGCACCCCGTGCCGTGTCACGACCTCTTTGATGTACAATCTCGCCAACTTATCCATCTTATAATCTTCTCGGATAGGAAAGAAATGTGCTGATTTCGTCATTCGATCAATAATGACCCATATCGAGTCATGACCGCTGTTTGTTCTAGGGAGTTTGGTGATGAAATCCATAGCTATGTTCTCCCATTTCCACTCGGGAATTTCAGGTTGCTGTAATAATCCCGATGGTTTCTGATGTTCAGCTTTGACTTTCGAACACGTCAAACATCGACTGACGTATAAGGCAATGTCTTTCTTCATGCCTGGCCACCAGTATAGATCCTTGAGATCACGATACATCTTGTCTGCACCAGGATGAATTGAATATCGCGTCTTGTGGGCTTCATCCATGACTAAGGTTCGAACACCTCCCCATTTGGGTACCCATATGCGATCCATGAAGTACTGTATACCGTCATCCTTGTGAATCATCTGTTTATCTAACCCCCGGAATTCTTCTCCCGCAAGGTTTTTTCCTTTCAATGCCTCACCTTGTGCAATTTGAATCTGAGCTTTTAAGTTGGTTTGAATGGTCAATCCCAACGCTCGTGCACGTAGTGGTTTCACACGTTCTTTACGGCTTAAGGCATCAGCCACCACGTTAGCTTTCCCCGGATGATACCGGATTTCACAATCGTAGTCGCTAAGAAGCTCTACCCAACGCCGTTGGCGCATGTTGAGTTCCTTCTGATCCAGAATATGTTGAAGGCTCTTATGATCGGTGAAGATGATGCATTTGGTGCCATACAAGTAATGCCTCCAAATTTTGAGTGCAAATACTACAGCGCCCAACTCAAGATCATGAGTGGTGTAGTTCTTTTCGTGCACTTTAAGTTGTCGCGAAGCGTAGGCAATCACCTTGTCCTTCTGCATTAGCACACATCCCAGTCCTTGATGTGACGCATCGCAGTAAACCACAAAATCATCAGTTCCGTCTGGGAGAGACAGTATTGGCGCGTTGCACAACTTCTCTTTCAACGTTTGGAACGCTTGCTCTTGTGCATATCCCCAGTCAAACTTCTTGTCCTTCTGAGTAAGCAGGGTCAACGGCTGCGCGATCTTTGAGAAATTCGCGATGAAGCGACGATAATAACCAGCCAATCCTAAGAATTGCCGTATCTCTGATGGTGTCTGGGGCGTATCCCACTTCTTCACCGCTTCGATCTTGCCGGGATCTACGTGAATCCCGTCCTCATTGACCACATGACCCAAAAACTTTACCTCCCGCAACCAAAACTCACACTTTGAGAACTTGGCGAAAAGTTTCTCTTCGCGTAGCAGCTCCAGAATAGCCCGTAGATGTTCTACATGATCCTCTTTTGATCGGGAATAGATAAGTATATCGTCTATGAACACGATCACGAACTTATCCAAGTAAGGTTTGCACACCCGATTCATTAGATCCATGAACACAGCCGGTGCGTTGGTCAAGCCGAACGGCATGACCAAGAACTCGTAATGCCCGTAACGAGTCCTGAACGCAGTCTTCGGTATGTCGTCCTCGAAAACCCTTAGCTGATGATAACCAGAACGTAGATCGATCTTTGAAAAATACGAAGCTCCTTGCAGCTGATCAAATAAATCGTCGATCCTGGGGAGAGGATATCGGTTCTTCACCGTCAGCTTGTTCAGTTCACGGTAATCGATGCACATACGGAACGATCCATCCTTCTTCTTGACAAATAGTACCGGTGCTCCCCACGGTGAATGACTTGGTCGAATGAAACCCTTCTCCAGTAGTTCCTGTAACTGACTAGACAACTCTTGCATCTCGGATGGCGCTAGTCGATAAGGCGTTTTCGCTACCGGTGTAGCTCCAGGAACCAACTCTATACGGAATTCCACCTGTCGTGGAGGAGGTAAACCAGACAAGTCATCTGGAAATACTTCTGGGTAATCCCGTACCACTGGAATATCCACCAGTTTCCTTTCCTCGTCTTTCTTTTCAACCACATGAGCCAGAAAAGCGTAGCACTGCTTTCGTAGACTCTGGCGTGCTTTCATGCAGGAAATCAGCTTTAAGCTCTTACCCGGTCGTTCTCCCTGAACCTTGAGTACTTCCCCGTTTGGCATAGGGATACGTACTACTTTGTCTCGACAGACAATCTCTGCTCCATTCTGCGACAACCAATCCATACCCACGATGACATCGAAGCTTCCTAACTCAAAGGGTATCAAATCTATGTCAAAGGTATGACCCTCCAACGTCAACGAACACTTCCTAATAATCTCATCGGCCTGAGCAACCCTACCATTGGCCATTTCTACAGAGTAGCTAGTTTCTAGCCTACTAGGTCTCAAATCAAGTAATTGCACAAACTCAGAAGATATGAAACTATTGTCTGCTCCAGTATCAAATAATATAGATGCGAAGTGATGATTGAGTAAGTGCGTACCCGTGACAACATTCGGGTCCTGACGAGCATCATTGGCTCCAATGACGAATGCACGTCCCCGAGCTGCGTTTCCCTGAGTAGCCGGGCCTTGATTCCCAGCGATAGCCAACACCTGCTGCTGGTTGTTCCCCTGTTGACCCGGTGCCCGATTCAGCCTGGGGCACATATTCCTGTAGTGATCGGGGCTCCCACACTCAAAGCAAGCCCTTGCATTCCCGGCGGGGTTAACCGCATTGACGGGTGCTACAAGATTCGGCGCAGTTCTGCAATCTCTTGCCAAATGACCCGGGCGTTTACAGTTAGCGCACACCCGGCACTGCGTCCCTGGGGGATGATGATAATTGCACCTTTCACATTTGGGGTGCGGCCCCACATACTCTCTTCTGGCCTGAGACACGGCCACAAAATTCCTGGTCGGCTTAGACCTCTTCTCAAACCTTCCGGCACTCGACCGGCTCGATTCCCCAACATCCTTCCTCTTCTCGGCCCCTCGGCCCAAAACCCCTGTTCTAACCATCTCATCAGTCAGAGCGCCAGCTTCTAGAATTGCGCTCTGAATAGTAGGAGGAGCGGCTGCTGTGACCATAGCTCTAATTTGAGGCGCGAGTCCCCAAATGTATCTTTCAATCCTCTTTGATTCCGGCGTAACCAGATGCGGAACCAATCTTGCCAGCTCATGAAAACGATCAGTATAAGCTGCATGCCCTGCCCCCACCATAGCATGATTCCAGAATTCATGCTCCAGCTTCTGCATCTCGTTGAGAGGGCAGTATTCCTCGGTAATCAAGGCTTTGAACTCGTCCCACGACATTTGCATCGCGGACTCTCTTCCTCGAGCTTGAATCTGAGTGTTCCACCAGGTTAGGGCTTTACCCTGTAGAGAACAAGTAGCATACTTGATCCTCTGGCTGTCGAGGCACTCACTGATGTCGATCACTGCCTCCATCTTTTCCAACCACCTGGTTAGGGCTATTGCCCCACCTTTCCCATCGAATTCCCTTGGCTTACAAGCCACAAACTCCTTGTACGAGCATCCCCGACGAGCATTGACCACTCCAGTCTCGATACCGGCAGTACCACCATTCCCGGTTTCCTGGTTGCTCTCGTTTCCAGTCGGGTTCCCGTTTCCCGTTTCAGTTTCAATCCCACCTTGGGCTCCATCATCGTTGCCACCATCCCCGTGAGGGTGGTGTTGTTGAAGTGCGTCGCTCACTTGGGCCACGATAGTAGGAATCAGTGCGGCCAATTGTTGAGCGATCAGGGCTACCATGTCGGCGTTCCCTGTTCCTTGACTGTTGCTGGCAGGAGCATCGTTTGTTCTTGGTGCTCTGCCTCTGCCTCGGCCTCTGCCCCTTGGGGCTTCACTCCCGCCACTACTGCTACGGGTGACTCTTCGAGGCGGCATGTTCTAATCATAAAAGAGGTAACATATCAGCTTTAGTCACCATAAGATACAAAAGTGTTCCACTTATCAAATTCCAATGTTCATGTTCAGGTTAGTCAAGACCACCATGCAGCCCATTTCAAGCATATTCTCGGTATACCGGTGATGTTTATATATAGGGTTCCCCGCAGCGTTCCCACCACACCCACGATGTACCGAGAATGATGCCTGATCCGGTTACATGACATCCGACTTTCCTTTACATCATATCCATAATAATCCATCATAACAGTTGTAAGTCCACGTATACAATCACGTTTAGTCTAGCGGAGGTTGTCTATTTCCTCATCTTTCGAGGTTTCAGACATATTCCTCCTCAGAGTTAATCTCAATGTCCAAGGTCAAGCGCAATAGTATGATCTGTGATGATCTCTTCGGGTTAATACCCAGATCTGATAACTAACTCGGCGCGTAGAGGGAACGGAAGATCCAATAGAAGCATCCCCATAAAAGAGTGAGCACAAGGGCTCTCTCATAGGGTAGAAAGATCACATAACAAATAGATGAACAAATCAAGCAGCGAGGAACACATACACGAGATATAATATGCATACAGAGTCCTAGCATGCAAATCTACATGAAGGCTCCTAGGTTATAGTCTAGGTCAAGCGTATTGCCTAATTCTCTATAACCAATGGCTCTGATACCAATCTGTCACACCCCCGCTAAAAGCGGAAACACGGGGATGTAACGAGACCGGGATCGTCATAACACATGGTAAGCGATAGAGAGCAATATAAATAAATGATGACATGCGTGTCATGACGACACCCGACAACAAGGGGACTTGTGTCGTGTTTAGTCAATGTCCACGACACATAGCCATAAGCAACATGATAATGATAACACATATACACATAAGATGAAATGTAAATGTTAATTCCCACAACCCGGGAACAAGTTCAAATGTTGTTAATTGTTTACATGCGATAACATTGTTCAAAAAGATTGTTTTAATCAAACAAGAGCTAAGTCCCAAAAATGTATCCTAGGGTCTCCACTAAGGCAGCACATGTCACACCCCAACCTTGACGGCGGAAACGTCGAGGAGTGAGAGTTAAGATCGTTCATAGCCACATAACGCTATTAATAAGCCAAATAAAGTTTAAACATAAGTTTTAAATTGTCACATTACAATCATAAGTTTCAAAGGAAACACAAACATAACATAGAATGCAATAAATCATTCCATCTTATTTATTAGTCTAGGTCCATTCCTAGATGCAAGCTTCAAAGTGTAGCTAATCAAACTTGGGCATTTCCTGAAACATGTTAAAAATAAAAGGGTCAACAATAATGTTGGTGAGCATTCCATAGTTTTAATACATAAGTACATATAAAAGATGGCAATTCAAGTCATAAGTTAGTGAATATATTGTGATTAGGGATGCTATGAACAATGCAACAATCAAACCTTGACAATGTTTTACAAGTCTCAAACGTTAAAAGTATATACGATCAGCTAAGTGTACTTGGATCAACCAAGCAGGCTTGTCTTACCCATAGATCTATGACTTCGCTGGGCTAGCAATAGTTAATGATTGTACATATAACGCCATAACATGGTAACCACATAAACTCAACTAACCACAACTTAACATGATGAAATTGCCATAAAGTTTACAAGTCTCAAATAAGTTTACAATGCAAAGTATAAGTTAACATGTTTCACCCCAAAGTGTGAAATAAAATGAAAAGGGGGTATGGAATACTCACATTATCAATAAGTATATAATTGACGATTAATAAAAGTAATAATAGGCGTCGTTCCAAACGTAACCGTCACGAGACACCTAATTATATAATTACAAGATTTACGTATTAATAATAAGTTTAATGAATTAACGAGGATTAGGGTTTCAAGTTGGTATTTGGGGGTTTTCTTAACTAAATTGATTTAAATAAAGTAATTAATTATGCTTTGTTTCAATGCGAAAAATAGAACATACTAATTGAGCATTTTTGTATAAGAAAAAAAATGCAAAGGAAAAATAATTAGTAATAAACTTTAGTTATAAGTTTGAATAAGCTTTTATAACTTTTAAAATATTCATCATTTAAACAATACTATGGATATTGTTTGAACAATTAATTAAGTGACTTAACCCACTATTTAAAGTCTATTTTTTTTATAAGAAATAAGCTAAATATATTATTTGTCAATAATATTTAATAAAAAAAAAAAAAAAAATACAGAAACATTTCATAAATAAATTTACAGAAAAATAATGTGGTGTCTTAAAATTAGACAAGTTTATAAACTGATTTTTATAAATTTTAAAAAAAATTAGATTTAAATTGATGGCCTAGAAGGCTTAAAACAAAAACATGAGGGTCCCCGGGTTCGAACCCGGGACCTCATGCTTAAACCCCATACACTTTAACCATTGAACCAAGGCATCCAGCCGCGTTGTAAATTGGTTTTAAATTATCAAAACCAGTGATACCCAACACCCCCAAAACACATGAACCCTAATTCGTTAAATCCCCCAAATTGAAGCTTGATTCCAATGATTCAACCCGATTACTCTTAGGGCTTTTGTTCCTTGAATGAAATCGAGTCGAATGGTATATTATACTTACTTGATTAATAGCAGATTGATGTGTTCAAGCTTGGGTGAGACTCGCGACTGTTCTTGATTCCAATTCGTAGTGTGTGGATGTTTTTCAAGTAATTGAGGGTTCAGGGAGTTCAGGAAACCCGATTAGAGTAAAAACCCTCTAATTTATAGGTTCAATTCGTTCGATTTGGTACCCAACGGCTGCAACGTTCGAACCGTAGGTTACAGGTTGAATTAAATCGTTTAATTGTAGGTTTCAGGTGAAATTGAATGTTGTTTTCGATTAAAGGGTGATTGGCGACCGTTTATGCCGAATTAATTTGATTATTATTGAGATTTAATGATTGAACGAGTCTAGAACCAAAAGTTTCGGTTATGGATTCGTTTGAACATAGTAACCGGCGATTAACCGCGTTTAAATGGTGCATTCAAGTTCGAGACGTTCAAAAGGAACGATTTGGGTCGGTTTTGAGTTAAGATTTGAGGTAGAATGGGCGGTTTGAAGTCGCCGGAGCTCGGTCGTCGGTGGCCGGACTTGCCACCGGAAAAACGGGGTGGGCGGGGGGTTTGGGTTTGATGTTTCCTGATTCACACAACTGGTCCCTGCGGTTTTGGATTTAATATTTCATGCACAAACTTGAATATCTAAAGTTTCAAAATTAACATAATAACCCCCTGGACTTTAATACCCTTAAGTTTATTAAATCTTCTAAATTATTTGTTATTTGTAACAACATTATTATTATTATTATTATTATTATCACCACTATTATTATTATTATTATTGTTATTATTTTTATTATTATTATTATTATTATTATTATTATTATTATTATTATTATTTATTATTTGGGTTATTAATATCATAATTATTGTTACTCTTATAATTTGTTATTATTTTTGTTATTATCATTTAGGATTATTATACATTAAGCTTAATTCAACGAAACTATAAATTTTCAGATTTAATGTAAGAGTTCATAAAAATCATGAGTTTCATAAATGACAGAAAAGGCCCTTACAAGAATTAACGACGATAACATTTAATTAACAAAAATACGCGATGTTACAGTCTCCCCAACTTAAAAGAATTTCGTCCCGAAATTATGAATAAAGCTAAGAGAACAAATGCGGGTATCTCTCCTTCATATGATCCTCACGCTCCCAAGTGAACTCAGCTCCACGTTTGTTTTCCCAACGGACTTTGACGATAGGTGTGGTAGTTGTTCGGGTCTTCTTCAGGGTTCGATCCATAATCTCAACAGGCTTCTCAACGAAATGCAGTGACTCATCAATTTGAATTTCCTCTAGTGGAACATGCAAATTTTCATCAGTCAGGCACTTCCTCAAGTTTGAGACATGAAAGACAGGATGAACTCCGCTAAGTTCAGAAGGTAACTCCAGTTTGTAAGCCACTTTCCCAATTCTTTTCAGAATCTTGAAAGGTCCTACAAAGCGTGGGGCCAATTTACCCTTCTTCCCAAAACGTACAACACCCTTCCATGGAGAGACTTTAAGAAGAACCATGTCGTCGACTTGAAACTCCAACGGTTTGCGTCTTTTATCGGCATAACTCTTTTGACGACTTCTAGCCACCTCAAGGTTATTGCGGATCTTGGAAACTTTGTCGGTCGTTTCTTGAATAAGTTCCGGACCAGTGATAAGATTTTCCCCAATGTCAGTCCAGCAGATCGGAGAACGACATTTACGACCATACAAAGCCTCGAACGGTGCCATCTTGATACTTGAGTGATAACTATTGTTATACGAAAATTCCGCGAGCGGTAGATGCGTATCCCAATCACCACCAAAATCAAGGACACAAAGACGTAGCAGATCCTCGAGGGTTTGGATTGTTCGTTCGGTTTGACCATCGGTTTGAGGATGGTAAGCCGTACTTAAATCCAATTGAGTACCCAAAAGTTCTTGCATCGAAGACCAAAAGTGTGAAGTGAAACGAGCATCTCGATCGGAAATAATGTGTAAGGGCACGCCATGACGACTCACAATTTCGTCAATGTAGATTCGAGCCAGCTTTGAAACCTTGTATGTATCTCGTATAGGTATGAAGTGTGCTGTCTTGGTCAAACGGTCAACGATGACCCAAATACTATCATGCCCACGAGGTGTACGAGGTAACTTGGTTATGAAATCCATGGATATATGCTCCCATTTCCACATTGGGATTTCAGGTTGCTCAAGTAAACCACTTGGTCGTTGATGCTCGGCTTTGACCCTTGCACACGTGAGACACTTAGAAACATAAGACGCGATATCCTTCTTCATTCCAGGCCACCAATATTGACCACGCAAGTCCATGTACATCTTATCGGAGCCAGGATGAATGGAATATCGGGTTTGATGAGCTTCGTTCATAATGAAGTGTCGAAGATTATCACGATTTGGGATCCAAAGTCGATTCAAGAAGTACCACATGCCATTGTGTTTTGTCTCCCGTTGCGACCGAACGTTAGACATCAAATCTTCATCCTTCCCTTCGTCGGTTAGTGCCGCTTGTTGAGCCTCGCGAATGCATAACTCGAGGTCACTATCGATTCTTATGTTTTGGAGCATGATAGTAGCCTCGTTGACATCCACATGGATCTCGGTATTAAATTCTCCTAGCGTATCAAACCATTGCCTTCGATCTCGAAACTCTTGAAGCGAGACAGTCTTATTGTGAACCTTGCGACTTAGCGCGTCGGCTACAACATTCGCCTTTCCAGGATGGTAGCGAATGTCGCAGTCGTAGTCGCTAATTAGCTCGATCCATCGTCTTTGTCTCATATTGAGATCCTTTTGGTTAAACACGTGTTGGAGACTCTTATGATCGGTGTAGACTATGCATTGGGTCCCATATAAATAGTGTCGCCAAATCTTCAATGCGAAAACCACAGCACCAAGTTCGAGATCATGAGTTGTGTAGTTCACTTCATGAACCTTTAATTGCCTCGACGCGTATGCTATAACTTTGCCTCGTTGCATGAGAACACAACCAAGACCTTGATTAGAGGCATCGCAATATACGGTAAAGTCGTCGTTTCCATCGGGAAGTGTGAGAATAGGAGCGTTACACAACTTGCGTTTCAATGTCTCGAAAGCCTCTTCTTGCTCGGGTCCCCATTCAAAAAGTCGATTCTTTTGGGTTAGCGCCGTTAATGGTTTAGCAATCTTCGAGAAATTTGCTATGAACCTACGGTAATATCCCGCTAAACCCAGAAAAGAACGAACCTCGGTTGGGGTTGTGGGAGCACACCAATTCTTCACGGCTTCAATTTTAGCGGGATCAACGTGAATTCCTTGGCTATTCACTACATGTCCTAAAAATTGAACCTCTTCCAACCAAAATTCACACTTGGAAAACTTGGCGTACAATTGCTCCTTCTTCAAAAGTTCAAGAACTTGTCGCAAGTGTGTCTCGTGATCGACTTTCGTCTTGGAGTAGATGAGAATGTCATCAATGAACACGATTACGAACTTATCCAAATACGGTTTACATACTCGATTCATGAGATCCATGAACACGGCAGGCGCATTGGTCAAGCCAAAAGGCATAACCATGAACTCGTAGTGTCCATATCGAGTACGAAAAGCGGTCTTTGGAATGTCATCATCGTGGACACGTAGTTGATGATACCCAGAACGTAGATCGATCTTTGAGAATTGAGTTGCTCCTTGAAGTTGGTCGAAGAGATCATCGATTCGAGGAAGAGGGTATCGGTTTTTATAGTAAGCTTGTTGAGTTCCCGGTAGTCGATGCACATTCGAAATGAACCATCCTTCTTCTTCACAAACAGTACAGGTGCACCCCACGGTGATGAACTAGGACGAATGAAACCCTTATCGGTCAACTCTTGCAATTGACTAGCTAATTCTTGCATTTCGGACGGTGCAAGACGATAAGGTGATTTAGCCACAGGGTTTGCGCCAGGAATTAAGTCAATCTTGAACTCAACTTCTCGCACGGGAGGTAACCCTTTAAGATCCTCGGGAAAAACCTCGGGAAAGTCTCGCACAACAGGAATGTCTTTCAACTCCTTACCCTTGGCCTTCGTATTAACTACATATGCCATGAAAGCCATATAGTTTTTACTTAAGCACTTGCGGGCCTTGGTGCAAGACATGAGTTTGAGTCTTTGGGATGATTTCTCCCCAAAGACTTTCAAGGTATCTCCAGTCGATAAAGGAATTCGGATACACTTCTCGAAACATAGAATTTCCGCACGATGCTTGGCTAACCAATCCATACCAATGATAACATCAAAGCTTCCCAATTGCATAGGAATAAGGTCGACGAAGAACTCGTGTTCGTTAAGGCTTAAAGTGCAGTCACGTATTACGACGTCCACAACGATGGATTTTCCATCGGCGATTTCGACAGTGAAAGATCTTTCCAGATTGACACGCGGTTTAGAAAGTAAAGACTCGAATTCCAGGGACACGAAACTCCTATCGGCACCCGAATCAAACAATACAGATGCATAATGTTTATTTACAAGATACATACCTGTTTGGTAACAACCTATTATTGGTATGATGAACATAGATAGGAAATTTCACAAGACAAGAAAAGACTATAAGAAATTCAACGGCGTACCATTCACCACATCGTTGTTGGCTTGTGCTTGATTGGCGTTGATATTGAAAGCCCTTCCACGAGCCGGTGGCACATTTCCCACGTTGCGAGGACATTGAGGACGAATATGGCCAGCCTCGCCACAGTTGTAGCAGGTTCGGTTGGTAAGCATGGCAGTGTTGTTTGGCGCACGAAGGCAAGTAGCCACTAAATGACCATACTTTCCACACAGAGAGCAGACTCGGCATGGAATGTTGTTTGCATGGTGGTACTTGCACGTGTTACACATAGGATGTGGACCAGCATAAACCTTAGCCATGGGAGCTTGATTTGCAACCACCATTTGTTTTTGAGGAGCATTAGGGGTGGTCACGGCGTAGTTGCGTGTCGGGATGAACTTACGCTTTTTGTTTTGCGAAGATGACTCGGCCCTTACCTCCTTTGTTGCCTCGGGTATCACCTTCGCAACAGACTTGGAACCCTTTGCCGACATAGTACCAGCTCTTATATGATTCTCAGTGAGCTGTGCAGTAATGGTAATTGCTTCCTCCAAAGTTGTGGGCCTACTACCCACCACGGCATCTTGAATTTGAGGTGGCACCCCCTTGATGAACTTCTCGATATTACGGGGCACGGTGTCCACCATGTGTGGTAGGAGCATACTCAACTCATGATGCCGGGTGGAATAAGCCAAATGATTCCCACCATCCTGTTTAAGGTTCCAGAATTCCTCCTCTAATTTTTGCAGCTCGCTCCTTGGACAAAACTTTTGAATCATGATCTCCTTAAATTCCTCCCAAGGTAAGGTCAAAGCAACCTCGGTTCCACGGTTTCTCTTTTCACTATTCCACCATGTGAGTGCTCGTTGTTGAAGAACACTTGTGGCATAGCGAACCTTGAACTCGTTGGGGCACTCACTAACAATGAACGTGTTCTCCATGCTTTCAAACCACTCGAGAAGTCCAGTGGCTCCTTCTTTTCCACTAAAGCTAGCGGGTTTGCACGAGTTGAAGTGTTTGAAGGTGCAAGTACGGTCATTCCCTTGTTGATTGTTCCCATTTTGATTGTTGCTATTGTCTCCATTAGCACCACCATTGTTCCCGTTGGTGTTGTTGTTGTTGCTATTAGCCATTAGTGTGCTATTGAGTTCAGCAACCATAGTCGGGAGAACGGCAGCCATTTGTCGGGCAATCATGGCAGCCAGCTTACGGTCGGAACTTCCACGCTTTCCATGGTGACGAGACATGCTGGATATACAAAAATAAGTTAGTATAGGAGCGGGGATAACAAAGGATAGTAGTTTAACAAAGATAAGCTAAGGGTTATAAGGTACACGGGATGTTTCCATTTGGCAACGCATTACCATTTGAAAACGTTGACACGTCAAGGTGAATTGACCCATTTACCTTAGAAACTTGTGTATGTTGACCATAGCTTATCACTCATCCCAGAAATCCCCAGGTAAGCATAACTAGTCCCGTAGGATTTATGCGATATGCTTGCCTTAGCCCGAGGGCCTTTTGCCAGGAAAACCAGGATACAGGTGTCTATGTGTCACACAATATTTCTTAGGTTCATCGAATCAAAACCTTGATGAGATTTATATAGATTAGACATAACGTCTAAAGATCCAAGTCATAACATAAGCATGAGATTCCACGTGTCGACGAGAATAAGATTAAGAGAGTTCATGTTCGGGGAGAGTCAAAGAGTCAAGGTTAAGTTTTGGGAGACAAGTAACAATGTTTAGGCAATCCTATGCTAAGGCATCAAATTGCACATAAGGGGCATAGCATTATGTAGCATGAAAAGTATATAATTTACAAGATAGAAATATAATTCTATAAGGTTCATGCATACTATAGCCTAGGTCACCATTTCTAATAACCTAGATCCCTATAGTTATGGGCTCTGATACCAATCTGTCACACCCCAACCTTGACGGCGGAAACGTCGAGGAGTGAGAGTTAAGATCGTTCATAGTCACATAACGCTATTAATAAGCCAAATAAAGTTTAAACATAAGTTTTAAATTGTCACATTACAATCATAAGTTTCAAAGGAAACACAAACATAACATAGAATGCAATAAATCATTCCATCTTATTTATTAGTCTAGGTCCATTCCTAGATGCAAGCTTCAAAGTGTAGCTAATCAAACTTGGGCATTTCCTGAAACATGTTAAAAATAAAAGGGTCAACAATAATGTTGGTGAGCATTCCATAGTTTTAATACATAAGTACATATAAAAGATGGCAATTCAAGTCATAAGTTAGTGAATATATTGTGATTAGGGATGCTATGAACAATGCAACAATCAAACCTTGACAATGTTTTACAAGTCTCAAACGTTAAAAGTATATACGATCAGCTAAGTGTACTTGGATCAACCAAGCAGGCTTGTCTTACCCATAGATCTATGACTTCGCTGGGCTAGCAATAGTTAATGATTGTACATATAACGCCATAACATGGTAACCACATAAACTCAACTACCACAACTTAACATGATGAAATTGCCATAAAGTTTACAAGTCTCAAATAAGTTTACAATGCAAAGTATAAGTTAACATGTTTCACCCCAAAGTGTGAAATAAAATAAAAAGGGGGTATGGAATACTCACATTATCAATAAGTATATAATTGACGATTAATAAAAGTAATAATAGGCGTCGTTCCAAACGTAACCGTCACGAGACACCTAATTATATAATTACAAGATTTACGTATTAATAATAAGTTTAATGAATTAACGAGGATTAGGGTTTCAAGTTGGTATTTGGGGGTTTTCTTAACTAAATTGATTTAAATAAAGTAATTAATTATGCTTTGTTTCAATGCGAAAAATAGAACATACTAATTGAGCATTTTTGTATAAGAAAAAAAATGCAAAGGAAAAATAATTAGTAATAAACTTTAGTTATAAGTTTGAATAAGCTTTTATAACTTTTAAAATATTCATCATTTAAACAATACTATGGATATTGTTTGAACAATTAATTAAGTGACTTAACCCACTATTTAAAGTCTATTTTTTTTATAAGAAATAAGCTAAATATATTATTTGTCAATAATATTTAATAAATAAAAAAAAAAAAAAAATACAGAAACATTTCATAAATAAATTTACAGAAAAATAATGTGGTGTCTTAAAATTAGACAAGTTTATAAACTGATTTTTATAAATTTTAAAAAAAATTAGATTTAAATTGATGGCCTAGAAGGCTTAAAACAAAAACATGAGGGTCCCCGGGTTCGAACCCGGGACCTCATGCTTAAACCCCATACACTTTAACCATTGAACCAAGGCATCCAGCCGCGTTGTAAATTGGTTTTAAATTATCAAAACCAGTGATACCCAACACCCCCAAAACACATGAACCCTAATTCGTTAAATCCCCCAAATTGAAGCTTGATTCCAATGATTCAACCCGATTACTCTTAGGGCTTTTGTTCCTTGAATGAAATCGAGTCGAATGGTATATTATACTTACTTGATTAATAGCAGATTGATGTGTTCAAGCTTGGGTGAGACTCGCGACTGTTCTTGATTCCAATTCGTAGTGTGTGGATGTTTTTCAAGTAATTGAGGGTTCAGGGAGTTCAGGAAACCCGATTAGAGTAAAAACCCTCTAATTTATAGGTTCAATTCGTTCGATTTGGTACCCAACGGCTGCAACGTTCGAACCGTAGGTTACAGGTTGAATTAAATCGTTTAATTGTAGGTTTCAGGTGAAATTGAATGTTGTTTTCGATTAAAGGGTGATTGGCGACCGTTTATGCCGAATTAATTTGATTATTATTGAGATTTAATGATTGAACGAGTCTAGAACCAAAAGTTTCGGTTATGGATTCGTTTGAACATAGTAACCGGCGATTAACCGCGTTTAAATGGTGCATTCAAGTTCGAGACGTTCAAAAGGAACGATTTGGGTCGGTTTTGAGTTAAGATTTGAGGTAGAATGGGCGATTTGAAGTCGCCGGAGCTCGGTCGTCGGTGGCCGGACTTGCCACCGGAAAAACGGGGTGGGCGGGGGGTTTGGGTTTGATGTTTCCTGATTCACACAACTGGTCCCTGCGGTTTTGGATTTAATATTTCATGCACAAACTTGAATATCTAAAGTTTCAAAATTAACATAATAACCCCCTGGACTTTAATACCCTTAAGTTTATTAAATCTTCTAAATTATTTGTTATTTGTAACAACATTATTATTATTATTATTATTATCACCACTATTATTATTATTATTATTGTTATTATTTTTATTATTATTATTATTATTATTATTATTATTATTATTATTATTATTATTATTATTATTATTATTATTTGGGTTATTAATAACATAATTATTGTTACTCTTATAATTTGTTATTATTTTTGTTATTATCATTTAGGATTATTATACATTAAGCTTAATTCAACGAAACTATAAATTTTCAGATTTAATGTAAGAGTTCATAAAAAATCATGAGTTTCATAAATGACAGAAAAGGCCCTTACAAGAATTAACGACGATAACATTTAATTAACAAAAATACGCGATGTTACAGCACACCTAGATTCCTGGACTCGCATGATCACCTGAAAGATATGCTTAAAACGGTCAACAAAATTGTTGGTGAGCTCGCAGGTTTATGTAATAAAAATGTAAGTGATGCTGTAATATATAGCGCGTCGGAATACCGTGAATACAGTTATTACACAAGTAAATATCACATGACATGAGCTTTGCAACCAAACCTAGCGACGTACACAAAGAAATTGTCGGCATATATTCACCCAAGGGCCCGTTCCTGGCCACTGATGGTACCAACTAGTATACCATCGAACGAGGGTGGGGGTGTCAACCCAGTAGTACTACCAATACCTAACCGTCGGTTCCCACACTGGAATTAAATAGTTGCAAAGATAGAACCACACAGCAGACCCAAGCATGTATCAAATAGTACTTTCAACACAGTATCACGTTGATTCCTTGTATGTAAAATGTATGTAAGTTGTACAGCATAAAAATTGTGCAAGCATACTTTTCCCCCAATTTGTAAATGATTGAAATATTGTATAAGCGTAAAAAGGGGCCACGAAACTCACTTGTTAAGTGGTAAGTATGTATGAGCGATGTAATCCCAAATGTTGAATGCAAATATACAGTCAAACACCTATTGACAGTTATTGTATAGCATTAATGATATGTTATATGTATAAGCGCGCAATAATGATGGGTCGGTTCGGGTCGTATCGGATGGGTCACGCACAACACACACAGACTGACACACGTACTAGACCTTATGTAGATCCAAGTACAAGACATTGTCGCCACTAATGATGATGTTTAAGTAAAAGTATCGTTGTTTATTGAAGAAGCATTGAATAAGTGTGAATAGTTATAAGTCAATTCGGTCGTTATACAAGCGTTAGTTTAAATTTGCTCAAAATAGTTTCTGTGCCCTTTCTCACGTTGACATTAATCTTTGTGGCCAAACAATGGCATTATTGTGTTAGTGTTACCTCGACACCACACGACATACTCACGCCACGCACAAGGGGTCAAACACAACAATTTCAGTCGCATAACAAGGCCAGACGCACGACTTAACCTCCATTCGTGCGAATCAACCCTCAATCGTGCGAATCAGCTTCATTCGTACGATTGAGCCTTCATTCGTATGATTGGCCTTCAGTCGTACCACACAACACCCAATCGCACGACTCAACTTCCATGCGCACGAATCAACCTTCAATCGTGCGAATTAGCTACTTTCGTACGACTGAACCTTCATTCGTGCGATTGGACCCCAGTCGTGCGAATCACATTCATTCGCACACATTCAGTCGGTCACCTGACTCAATCGCACACAAACACTCAGTCGCACAACTCAGTCGCACGCATGCCTAGTCGCACAACTCAGTCGCGCGATTGACTCAGACGCATGATCCAGTCGCACGACCCACTCAGTCGCACGGCTCAATCGCATGGATGACCCAGTCGCCTGATCTGCAGAATCGCGACTGTGGTCGGGAGGAGCAGCCCCCGAGCCGCTCTAAACACGGGTTTTACACCACAAGGACCTCCAGAAACACTCAACAAACATACACAAGCATAAGACACAAGCAAAAAGACCTCACACACACCCATACGACCTTGTGTGTTCGGGTTGAACCCGAACACCCGAAACCCTAGTTTGGACAGCCGTGAAAAGGCTCAAAAATGGACAACCAAAGACAACTACCTGCTAAGGAGGGGTAGTCTAAGCTGTAGACGGTGTCAAGACGAAGAAAACGAGACCTCTCGGGTCGGATTTGGTGCTAAGATGGTGATTTAGTGTGTGAAGAGGAGATGAAGATGAAGAAGATGGTGATAATGAAGATTAGGGCTGGAAAAGGGGTATTTATACCCAGCCCAAGTTTTCAAAATTACAAGTTTAGTCCCTGCACTTAACCCCCGAGTTTTCCCAAATTTTGTTCGGTTGAAAAACGACTTCGTTAGGTTTTTATATTAATTGTAAAAATTCATTTAATGTTATCATGACTTAAGAAATGGTTATATTAAAACATTTATTATATTTATTAAATGATATATTTAACGTTTTTAAAAATGAAAGTTTTAAAGGTCTTTTTAAGGTCTTCACACGGTTTTTAACGAATGCACACACAACGATAATATTGCACACATGATATCCACATAATGAGTCAAATAATGATGAGAAATGACCAAATATAGAATAGATGACGGTCAAACACGTCAATTGACGGACCTTAAAGTGACAGATGTCACAGTAATCGACTTTGGAGGAAGTTGGGATGAGCACTTACCGTTGGCAGAATTCTCATATAATAATAGTTACCATGCCAGCATTGGTATGCCACCTTACGAGATGTTGTACGGTAGGAAGTGCAGAACGCCCGTGTGTTGGGGCGACATCGGGCAGAAGGAATTGGGGAGTCTTGAAGTGATTGAGGTCACGACTGAGAAGTTAGAAAAGATTAAGGCGTTCATGAAAGCTGCAAAGGACCGCCAGAAGTCTTATGCTGATAAGAGGCGTAGGCCGATAGAATTTGAGGTTGGTGACAAGGTTATGCTCAAGGTATCGCCCTGGAAAGGGATCATCAGGTTCCGAAAAAGGGGAAAGCTAAGCCCAAGATTCATAGGGCCATTCCGTATTATCGCAAGGGTAGGAGAAGTGGCCTACAGATTAGAACTACCTGATGAGTTGAGTGGAATTCACCCTACGTTCCACGTATCTCATCTCAGGAAATGTCTGGCAGATAATGATGCATTTGTACCATTAGAAGACATTGAAGTCGATGAACGGCTAAATTATGTAGAGCAGCCGGTGGCCATCCTTGATTGGAAAGAGAAGCACTTACGGAATAAAGTGGTTCCACTAGTACGGGTACAGTGGAGACACAGAAAAGGGTCAGAATCTACATGGGAGACTGAGGAGGAGATGATAAAATTTTACCCTCAATTGTTTGATGACTGACAGGTTTCGAGGACGAAACCTAAATAAGTGGGGGAGACTTGTAACACCCCGAAAAGTCAAAACGAGTCATTAAGGACAATGGGCTTAATTAATGGGTATTTAATAAAAGAAGGAAATGGGTTATGAGCCAAAATTGGGTTTATGGGCAAGAGCCTAAGTGATTAAGGCCCATAATCAGCCCTTAACCAACCCAAATCAGCTTCATCTTCCTCATTACAACCCTAGCCACCAAAATTCGTAGAGGGAGAAAGTAGAGAGAGAAAGTGAAGAAAACTCAAGATTTGAAGCTTCCAAGGTGAAGAGATTGAAGATCTGGGTGTTGGAGCATCAAAATCTAAGAAAGAAGCAACAAATCCAGGTAAGAATCGACCTCTAAACCCTTCTGTAGATCAAACCCGGATTCTAGGGTTTTGGGTTTTGAAAAGTTGCAAAGAATCGCATAAAGGTCACATTTTTACGTATGAAAACATGTATAAAGCTTAGATTTAGCCTCATGGATGATAAACTAAGGGATTGGACGTTAAAAGTTATGATTTTGGGTTAAAAACGGTCTGGTCCGTAATTTTTATGCGATCTGCGAAACTGTGTGTTCATCCAGCGAATTTGCATATTCAACCAACGAAACTGTGGATCTTCCTGCGAAATTATTGTTTCGCAGGTAGTTTCGCAGACATGTTTTTCCAACGAAAGTTGGGCGAAACTGGCAGCAAAGCTGGCAGCGAAGATGCCAGCGAAATTGCCAGCGAAGGTGCTAGCGAAACTAGCAGCGAAACTGCTGGTGAAACTAGCAGCGAAACTGCTGGCGAACCTAGCTGCGAAATTGCTGATCTTGCAGCGAAATTAGCAGCGAATTTAGGTAGAAATTAACCCCTTTAAGTGTTAGCTTATCTGCAGGCTGCGTAGAGTGATCCTAGCCTTGTAAGCTTAGCCTAGAAGTTATTCGTGGTATCCAGGTGAGTTCTAGATCCCCTATTTTATAAGTTTTTCCATGTTTTGGGGCTATTATGCATACTAAATTTACGTTTTTAAATAACCAAGATTTTAAGGGGTTTTAACAGGAAGAACGATTTTTCTATAAGTAAATGTGCTATATAAATGTTTAAATATAAAAATTTTTCGCGCTGACCTGGCAGCCCGGCCCCAGCCAGGGGCGTTGCCCCTTGGACCCCACTAGGGGCTCCTGCCCCTAGGACCCCGCTGTCAGGGGCTGCCGCCCCCGAACCCCCGCTGTCCCGCGGCGGTTCGGTTATGTTTTATGACGATTTTACTTGGCATGATGTGTACTTAATAAGTTAAGTATTATATATATTAAAGAGAAAGATGATATTAATGAAAAGCGAAACTTAATGAATGTTACCCCCGGGCCCGTTTGATGATGAAAAGTCTTGCAAGCACTATGATAGACTTCACTTATGTGAGTCTGATATATGATGATGGATCCGTATTCATGAGCGGGCTATGTGCTTTGTAGTGTGGATCAACTGTCGGGGGTTAGCTACCGTTTTCATGTGTACCGACAGGGATTGGCATTTGTTGTCAATCAACATGGAGCTCTTGCTTTGTGCAAATCTCGTTTATGATGAAAGTGAAAGATAATGAATAAATGAAAGATAATGAACATGCTTATTATGATGCAAGTAATGTTATGTACTATGATGTATGCATGGTCATTATATGAAGGATAAAGTTTATATTTTCTTATATTATTTAAAACTAGAACTCACTCAGCGAAGCTGACTTTTATGCATTATAGTTGGCAGGTAAACGCTGATGCTGAGGATGGCACATGGAGCTACTTGGGGAGCTATGGATGGCATTTATTTATGAAATCTTTATTGTAATTTAAGAACAAGTAACATGTTTTGTTTGAAATTAAAGGACAAATGTATGAGTACAATATGGTTTCTAAGTTTTAAATGAATGTCTAATTATTTCCGCTGCAATGTTTTATTATTAAACTGATTTTATGCTATGATTAACCAACTGTGAGGCTTCCCGGGAACGGGGCCTTACATAACGGTAACTTAAATCAGGCATAACTTGAGCTAGGAAAAGAGTTACGGAACTCACGACCTATCAATAGAAAGATCTCGAAAAGTTACAAATGAAAATCAAGTTTGTGCAGGAAGTGGCGCCACTGATGCCACCGGCGTCAGTAAACCCAAAACCTGTTGATCGACGCCACCTCTGACGCCAAACTGGAGCCACCGACGACACTGTTAGCGCCATCGACGCCAAAAGCCACGTTTTAGTGGATTTTGACCTAATTTGAGAGGTTTTAAAGAGGGATTAACCCTTAAACGAAAAATACCTCTTTACAGTGCAATCAAGGACGAAAAAGCAAGCATCTTTTACCATTCTAAAGCTTTCCAACATCATATTAATCCGGATTCACATGATCAATTATAATTTTGTTGAAGAATCGATGTTGATGCAAGGCTAAATCAATTGTGATTCAGTTCGGGGGACGGGTTTGTGCAAGTTTTCGTTTTTCTTAGTTGTAACTTATTATTGAGGTTGGATCTTGAACCTTTTAAGTTCTTATGGATTCAATTCATGATTTGATCATTTAAACAATTTGATTGTGTTTAAACCTAATTTTGATTTTCTAAAACTTTGGTTTTCTTTAATCATTGTGTGACTGATTCTTAGAATTAGGGTTACATTAGTCAAATTGGTGATTGTGTGAATGAAATACTTTAAGCTTTAATCCATAATTATCACTTAGATCTTATCATGTGTACGTTATTATTAATGACTTCTTAATGGATTTCACTAAAAAACATAACTTTGCCAAACCTGAATCCTGAAGTGGATTGTTTTTTCTCCAAGATTGTTAAAAACCTAAACTTTTATTCATTCATTTAAGCATTCCTGAAATAAATCCATAAATCAATTTACTTTTCAATGTTTAGTTCTCTTAGTTTAATCGCTACTAGCACTTCCCTGTGATTTCCTGCGGATTCGACACCCTTCTTACCCTTTGCTATTAAGGGTGATTAGGCACTCTTTAGTTAATAATTTTGAATGACCACACGATATCGACCAATAACTCCTTCTTTATATTTCACCAAGGCGTCCCTACTACATACCTATTACTATATATCGATGATATTATTTTGACCGCATCGGACTCACAACTATTACAAGGTACTATCAAAACTCTTTCCAAGGAGTTTGATACGATCGATCTTGGTAATCTACATCATTTATTGGGAATTACCGCCACTCGTGATCAATGTGGCTTTTTCCTATCAAAGGCTCGTTATGCCCATGACATTCTTTAACGTGAATCCATGGCTTCATGTAAGCCTTATGCTCTCAACGAGATTTATATCAAGCACTTACTGAGGCTTTATATCAAGCACTTACTGAGGCTTTATAGTATCTCACGTTTACACATCAGGTTATTACATATGTAGTCCAACAAGTTTGCCTTTTCAAGCATGTTCCATCTCCTCACATACTTTGACTGCTTATACAAATGCGAAGTAGGGTGGTTGTCCCAATTGTGTATTTTTGGATGACAATTTTGTTTCTTGGTCAACTAAATGTCAGCCTACAATTTCACAATCATGTGCCGATGCTGAATATCGCATTGTGACTAACACATTTTGTGAGACTACATGGTTACTAATTTATTGTTTAAACTTAACGTCTCATTACGAAAGGCAACTATAGTTTATTGTAACAATGTTTCGACCATTTACTTATCAGAATATCCAGTTCAACTTTAAAGAACAAAGCATGTTGAAATTGATTTCCATTTTGTTCGTGAATAGGTTCGCATTTGCCACGTTCGAGTTCTACATATCCCTTCTTCATTCCAATATGCGGATATTTACCAAAGGGCTTCCTCGACACTTACATCATTCTCTTAAATCCAGTTTGAGCGTTTTTCCACCTACTGCTCAAACTATGAGAGATTATTAGATTATACTATTATCCTTCATTTATTTTGTAAAATATTACATTATCTTTTCCATCTTTATCTATGTAATCAGGGGTTGTATTCAATTGTAATTCATCCTTATATATAAAGGATCATATATTAATAATATTCAAGCATAATTCATGCCATAACCTACTGGTATCGAGTGCCCCTCCATATATTTAACATTATATAATTATATTTTTAAAAATGCGTAAGTCACAAATTTTTTTAATGTTTAGGATATTTTTTTCTAATTGCTTTTACATTTAAAACATGATATTGTTATATTTTTTATAAATAAAAATTTATATACATTCAAATAATAGTTTATATAAATAACACTTATATAATAATTTATAAATCATTGTTGTCAATATTAATGAAATTGATTAAAGTCTACAATATTAATGATTAAACTTATTAATAAAATTTAATATGTTTAGATTACTTATACATCATGCTTACAGAATAATTTTGGTATTATAGAAAAATTTACAAAGATATTAAATGCAAAAATGTTTTAATTAAAATGTGACTAAAGTGATAGTTTTATCTTTCTAGGATGCTTATATAAATATATAGATAAAAAGTATAGAGAGAAAAAAAGACAGACTAGACTCTAGAGGATCGATACAAAAACCACATGAGATAAAAACATTGCATGTTGTGCTTAAAACTAAAGGGTATGTATGTATGCATATATGTATCAATGTATGTTATAGTTATCTAGGTGTTGTTACTGACTGCAGTTTAAAAAGGTACAAATAATAAGGACCTTTTCAGTGCTTAATTGTTCATAAAGAAAGATGCTTGTGTTGTTGGTATCAGATAGACAGATGTTGGTTGCGTTTTTCCTGCAACTAAATTAATATTAACAAAAATGGAGGTGCTTCTGCATTTACAATGCTCGGGTATGCTGACAGGGATGGCCAAAAAAGTTCAACCACATTATGTTTTTTTTTTAACAATCAGCACCTCCGGCTCGAACTACGAGTAAAGGGTGTAAACAAGCCGAGCATGAGCTTGACCTGATCCCCTTCATGGCTTCATTTAGGTTATAAGAGAAGAGAACGGATTTAATACGTTAAAGGCTGTGGGTGAAGCAATATTAATTTCTAGGTGCGTATGTTTCTTAACATGGTTTCTAGAAAATAAAAAACAGAGTTCGAACAAACTCAGTCTTGACAAAACTTGTATTACAATGTAGGAAAAGTAAACAAAATAGGGTAGTTAGATTTTTTCAAAGAGTTGAATATAACAAGTTAGAAGAGAAAAATAGAATCATATATGAAATTACTCTTTAATTACTCTACAATTAATTTTCATGACAAATGAAGTACCATGGGTATTTTAGGAATTTCAATAAGTGTTGTCTTTTAGACTTTAGGTATTATTAAGAGGCTTTGGTCTCTGCTTCAACCTAAATTTAATTGAAAACGAATCGGGTCGGATATAAAATGTTTTCATTCGACAACACAAATTCGAGTTATTTTATGTTTTTATGTAAATTTTAATAGGTTAAAATACCAAACAACCCTCATATGCAAGGCACATGACCCGACTTAACGATCAAATCTAACCGTCTGTTAGAGGAAATGATGAAACGTGTAAGACTTTTTAAACATAAAAGATATTTATAGTAATTTCCTTAGTTTAAGTACAAAACGAAATTTACTACAAAACTAAATGACAAAAAATGTAATTTACTCTAGTTATTTTTTTCCAAACGATGCTATTCTAGGGTAAAGAAGTATTTGACGTATATATAGAGTTTTTGAAAACTTAAGTTTTGTTTGTCATAATAGATCACACTACATGATAAATTAATTATATAAGGGACAAAATCTTTCTACTCTAATAAAAGGGTATTTTGGGATGGCACGTGTTAACACCACAATCATCCTCACCAAAATTTTCCCGCCTATCTCTCCTATTAAATGATTACCTTAATTACTAATAATATTATTTAATATACTTTTTCAAATTTAACAAATTAATAAATAGATATATTTATTAATGTTATTTTTAAATAAATAAAACTTTTATAAATTAATAAAATTTCTTAAGCATAAAACTTTTTTAAAAGTACGAAATATTTTAAAATTGATATTTTTAAAAAGTTAATTTTTTTAAAACCAAAAATAATTAAATTTGGGAGCTATAATAAGAAAAGTTTTAAAAATAAAATTTTTATATGGTTTGTTTTAGAACAAAATATTATTTTTTTGAAAAAAAATTAAAACAAAAATTTTAAAAGTTGATATAACTGTTTTATTACTTATAGTCATTTTTTATACATAATTTCAGTCATATTATATCTTATAATATCTTGAGATGACACGTGACAACACCACAACCATCCTCACCAAAATTTTCCCGCCTCTCTCTCCTATTAAATAATTACCTTAATTACTAATAATATTATTTAACAGTTTTTTTAAATTTAAGAAATTAAAAAAATATCTATTATTAATGTTATTTATAAATAAATGATTTTTTTAATAAAATAATAAATTTTTTTAAAGCATAAAACTTTTTTAAAAATATGAATATTTTAAAATTGGTATCTTTAAAAAGTCAATTTTTAAAAACAAAAATTCATTAAATTTAGGAATTATAATAAGAAAAATTTTAAAATAACTTTTTTATATGGTTTGTTATAGAACAAGATGTTTATTTTTTTTGAAAAAACATTTAAAAACAAAATTTTAAGAAGTTGATATTATTGTTTTATTACTTATAGTCATTTCTCATACATAATTTCAGTCATATTATATCTTATAATATCATTTTATAATTAATAAATTTTATTGTATTAATATATTATTTATTCAACCCGTGTAACACACTGGTTTACTAAAGCTAATCAATACATATAATTATATAATATATTAAAAAGCAACTCAAGAGTTACAATACATTTTAAATTTTTCACACTTTAAACACTAGACTTTTGGTTTTTATAAATTAAACACAAATAGTTAGATTAATATTTATTTATACTTATAAACAAATGATTATTTAATCTTATTAAGTTTCTAAAGTTCCAGGTTTACCCTAGTACAATTTTTACTAAATTTTTTTTTCTTACGCTCGTACATTTAGTTACTTGTCGGTACGAGTCGGGTCGAATATGAAAAGTTTCCATGCATATTTTTATATACGTTTTAAGATTGTCTAAATTTTGACGTTCGCTTACGTTTTGACGTAAGTTTTATTCAAAAATGAGTCGTGTCAAATATAAAATGTTTTCATTTGACGATATAAATCTGAGTTACTCTATGTTTCAACGTAAATTTAGTTAGGAAAATGAGTCGGAACGATTGTAATCTATGTGTTTTTATGTACGTTTTGACTTTGTCTGTGTTTCGACGTAATTTTGTTTGGAAAAGAGGCGGGTCAAGTATAATATATTTTCATTCAACGGTTTAAATTATAGTTACTTTATGGTTCAAGGTGAATTTGAAGACAGGTCGATTCGATTGTTAGTCTATAATTTATCGCGCAACGTATGATGCCGTCGTAACACGTAGACGGTAAAGACTAGTTAATTATTAAAGTTAAAAACAAAACAATATATTCAAATTGGTTATATGCATGGTTTTGAAAACCGGACCGGACCGGCCGGTCCGACCGGTTGGACCGGGAACCGGACTCCAATCCGGTCCGATTCGGTGTTTAAAACCGTTTTAGTGTTGAACCAGTGGTCGGACCGGTTGAACCGGTTGAACCGGCGGTCGGACCGGGAACCGGACCAGTTGAACCGGTGGTGGGACCGGTTGAACCGGGTTTTTTATATATTTTTTATTTTTTTGTAATTTTTACATATATCTATAAAAAATACTTATAATTTTATCCGGTTCTTATATACGGTCCGACCGGTTGAACCGGTCCGACCATCGGACCGGTAAGGCGTCCGGTTCACTGTCCGATCCGGTTTTAAAAACATTGGTTATATGACACCCTCTCATGTAAGAAGGGGACCTCATGCCATCTCATTCACACATGCTAATTCAACTATGGGATCACCTATGATATAAAAAATAAAAATAAAAAAAACTTAAAATTTTGCTTAGAAGCCATCATTGTCATTTACTTAAAATGGAAAAAAATTTCTATAGCTCAAACTTGACCAGTGAGCAGTGAATAATCTTACTAGTTAAGTCGCTTATCTTACTAGTTGATTAAATAAACGCGATTGCAAAAACGGACAGCTCCGATTTGCAAAATTATTGTTCCTTCATCTCCTTTTTAAATAGACAGGTGAATATTATATTATACAAATACTAGTATATTTATACAAATTTTATGTTTGTTTAGACTAATAAGTCTAATAAATTTTGGCTAGGGCCATTTCTGAGATTTCAGGTGCCCGTGTAACTAGTAAAAATAAACCCTAAAAACAAATTATATAATTAAAAGACATTAATTAGTACGATGAAAATTGTTTTATAAACAAACATAATAAAATTGTAGTATCAAAATGGCTTGTGTTAAATGAGTTTAGTGGTTAAAATTTTAACGTTTATCGGGTTTAATTGGGTTAGAAATTTAATTTAAAATATAGTTTTTATAGGTTTTTTTTGTAATAAATTTGTATATAAAAAATATATAATAATTTTTAGAAATTTGGGCCCTGGAAAGTAATGTGCCCTGTGTGATCGTACACCCGAAACACCTGCAGAGCCTCGCCTAAGTTAGTGTACGAATTATACCCAAGCTTTAGTCAAGATGTAGTGAGTGATTGGTTTGGTTTGATGATGACATGTTAAATACGGATACTTTAGAGTCTTTCGCATCATATCCGCTTGTACCTTTTATATAATATGGTATAACCGGGCAAATACAATACACTCAAGTATAATATACAAATTTGTGTAGAGTTTTGGACAATTATACAAATTAGATAAAAAAGTGATCAAAATTGATGTACCAACACTTCAATTCTTCAACTACCATGTACAAAAGCTTCATGTCTAAGTAATTGCTTTCTTATGGGCTGGGGATGTTAAGGAAAATATATAGTAGAAATTAGTAAATATTATATCTAGTGGCGGAGCTTGAGTTTTTGTTATCAAATCAGAATAACATGCTCTTTGCATGGGTTTCGCCTTTTATTTTGCATCGTAATTATAAGAAAACATGCTCTTTGTTATCAAATCAACACACGAGAATCAGAATAACAAACCTCAAAAATCGAGATATGCTTCCAAAACTATATTTTGGATACTCATTGTAAACATCTTTCAAGGTGGTTGATTTATCATGATAATAAGTTAATGTTTATAACCCAACTTTTTTCATATAGATCCCATATTTAGATCGCTTTCAGTTAACATTGCTTAAAATACCTAAATGCAACATGATGATATGACTAGGCTTCAAACTAAACTTAGCTAACATGTTTTAAGCATTATAGAGATTGTTTATACTTTATAGACTAGCTGATGTCTTTTACGTGCCTAGAGAAATAATAACTTGTGAACTATTAATCAACTGTGAAATTAACACATTACTTACTACATTTTCTACTTTAACTAATTCGACTCTTATTGACTTTTTAATTTAACATTCAATTCTCACAACAATATCCTAACACCAAAGCAGTTAGAACTCTCTTTTTATTATTAAATAATAATACATATTTAATAATAATGACAACGATGATAATAATACATTAAAGCTCCTTATACCCGTGGCATTGTTAATCAAACTAACTAGTATTGTGCCCTGTGTGCATTGCACCACTGGTGTTTCACGCATTTATGCCGAAATGGACGCCATGATAAACATTTTCGAAAGAGACAACATAATGCCGAAATGGACGCCATGATAACATTTTCGAAAGAGACAACATAACGTCGAACCGTTTGTACACATCTCATTTGCCGGATCTCAATCAAACATTCACTAACTTGACAGTATATTCAACAATTTTTAATTTTGTTTCTGTAATTGCAACACAAATTTTATCTTTATTATTCCCGAATTAAATTTCAGAGTTAAAATTGTAACCTATACCACCTCATTGGCTTAACTTGCTAGAAATATGATTTTCTAGCTCAAACTAAAATGCAATTTACATCATCATCATTGATTTTATCTCAAAAACACATTGGTATTCCATAATCTAAGATATGACTGCTGGCCGAAAACCCAACACAACGTAACCCTAGCCGACGACGTTAGGTTCATGGGTTAAAAAAAAGACCAACCTCAATATCATAACGTTTATCATCCACATCCAGAATCAGATCATCATTCGACTCAAAGCAAAAATGTTCAAAGTGAGAATCAGAAAACGTAAAGAAGACACTACACATCGTAAGTCCGCCGCCACTGTAGACGGTACCCATCTATTTTTTTTTGTTTCTCTCTCTACTTTGAGTGAAAGCAAAATGTTTAAAGCGATAAACAAAGAACATAATAAGCCATTGCAAATCGAAATTTTGCTGGCACCTTCAAGTGCAACACCTAAAACCTCTAGAGAGAGATAGAGGTTGAAGATGAGAGAATCTAGAAAGCTAAAAGGTTTAAAACCCTGTCAAACACAACAAAAGTAGATATTACAATACAACAACTATTTACAAGGAGAAATGTTTTAACTCACAACCCACAAAGCTAAAAACAATTGATAGCTTATAAACCAAGACAAACTTTTAAAACCAGAGATTAATATCACAACCAGCCCATAGTTTATATATAAACCACCATACAACTTGCATATGCACATAGTACAACTGTCAATGCATTGCTACCATTGTTCATTTCACTTACAAATTTACGTATAGGAGAATAGATGAAAAAGCCAAAAGAATAACCTTCTTGTATCGGTCTTTCTACTATATAGTGTGTACATCGTATGATCTATATTTCTTTTTTATTTGATTGCTTTAGAGTCGGGGTCTCTCTAGAAGTAGGCTCGCTATTTATTATGGTAGATGTAAGGTTTGTCTATATCTCACACTTTCCAGAACTGGTCAATGGTTTGTTTATTGATGAGATTTACTAGACTTGGTTGTGGTTATGGTATTGGCTTTTTACTCGTAGAGCATTCATAGTAGGTTTTTTATTTTTTATGTGAGTGCGTGTTTTATATTATGGGGATGATTATGAGTAGAGATGAAAGAAAATACAACTGTTCATTCATATATTTGGGGAAATACGATACAACCCCTAAAATTTTTTAATATTTTTGAAAATGGTTATGAGTGAAATAATAATAATAATAATAATAAAGATATAAAAATATAATATTAAATTGAAATGAAAAGAGAAAAAATAATGTACGTGTTAGTATAAATATAAAATGGGGACGGGAAAACAAATGTGAATGCTTTTAAAGTGGTAAAATATACGCACTTTAAAATATGCACACATAAAAGTATTTTGAACAATGCTAATATGATATTCAAAATCATAACCTAACGTGATTTATGAATATTTCACCTAATAATAACTACGGTTTTTAGTGTGTTGTTATAGTTAGTTATACTTTTTTCTAACAACGTAACAATAAAAGCGAACGTTTTAATACTGTAATTCTATGATTTAACCTATTATGATGCCTGCATTCTTACATAAAAAATACGCCCGTTATCTAAAAAAAATTAATATCCAGTGGTGGATGGTGACATTTGCTAATGATAAAATGTTTAGATTTTTAGATGTCTATGAACTTGAAGAACTTTTTTTTAACAATCATTACTAAGCATAACTCTAGTAATAACAAAGTTATCCTCCCTAAAACTCATGTTTTTTACTTGGACCGTGTATATCGTTTCTATTTTTACATATCATCATTTATTTGTTCTTATAGTTTCTACCATTCCTCTCTAATTCACTCCCGCATCAGGTGCTCTATCACGGTCTTATGTTTTTCGGCTTGTGCAATAAAGAGAGACGTACAAAACACATTACTTTTTATAGATGTTACGTGATACAGATGCCTGATGTTATTAAGCTATAGCTTCCCTCCAAATACCAATCAAATTTCCAACACACCAAGCACTTTTGCACTTGTGTGCACTCACTTTTATATTATGAGATTTGTTGTTGTGTGCAAACACATAAATTATGAATTGTTGACACAATAAATGAAATCGTATATTAGAACTTAAACAGGTAATGTCCATCCTTTTTGTTTTGGTATTTATTATGCCTTCATCCGTCCTCAAACTTTGTGTTTTCATTGTTGTTTTCAGGTTAGTTGTGTTAATCCCACGTGCTATAGATATTAACAAGCAAATTAGGCCCACATTTCACTTGCTGCAATATGATTCAAGTGGTTCATGAGTTTTACTACAGTGGATCTTTGAGTGGTGGGTTTTCCCTGGAATGATAGTCGGGCCGGGTTATCAACGCTGGCTGTGTTCGCGGGCATGGGTGACTTTTCACCAATAGGTTTACCTGGGTGACCGGGTTTAAAAATTATTCGTTGGCCGTTCAAGAAAAATAAAATACGAAAGTGAACATCGCGTGGGTATGTTCGGGACAACCAAGTATAGGTGCATATAAAGACACTAAAATTAATATAAAAAAACAAAGAAACATGAAAAAATTAAAAAGAAAACCAAGAAAATAAAAATATAACCTAAAAAGAAATAAAAAGTCAAAAAACAATCAAATACTTAATATTAAAGAAATCTTAAAGTGAAAAAAAACATTTCATAATTTCAACTTTTTCTCAATAAAATATACCCAATATAATATACTAAAATATCTATCCCATGCAGAAAACAAGAAGAAAATGAATTAAAAAAGTAGTTTTATCTCCAAATTTAGGTCGATCACAACGCCTCACTTTTCTTTGCACAAGGGCAAATCCGTCATTTCACCTAACCAATTTCATTGGAATTTCCCCCAACAAGAAGCATCTTCCCTCCCACCATTAAGCAAAATGACCATTTTGCCATCTACCGTGTGAAATTGTCAAAATTCCAAAAGCCCACAATCTCCAATTTCCATGAAAACACCTAATTGAATTGGTCAACTTTCTCTTCATATATATATATAATCCATACATCAATTCACAATATCATCATCAACAATCTATACTCCCTTATTCCCTTCACTATCTCTTTGAGGTTCCGATGGCGGCATTGAATAATAATCGCTTCGAGTTTCAGGATCATCTACCTTTGATTGAGGAGAGGCTTGGCGGCGATGGTCTGATCGAAGAGTTATGTAAAGGATTCCAGCTGTTGATGGATGCTGATAAAGGTGTGATCACGTTTGACAGTTTGAAGAAGAATTCTTCGCTTTTGGGGCTTCAGGATCTCAGTGACGATGATTTGTTGAGTATGCTGAGGGAAGGAGATAATGATGGAGATGGCGCGCTAAATCAGATGGAGTTTTGTGTTCTTATGTTTAGATTAAGCCCGGATCTGATGGATCAATCAGAGTTTTTGTTAGAAGAAGCTCTTCAACATGAGTCGTAATATTAAGTTATTAACACTAACAATGTATACTGTATCACATCTAATGAGAATTATAATCATCTATGTTTTGTTATGAATATATGTTTTTAACTACCATTAATATCTTGCAAATTACTGAAGTTGTGCTTTTACGCATTTTGAGTTTCGTTAGTTTCTATATATTTTTAACATCATTCGTCTAACTTTTTTCGTGTTTGACAATTGAGGATGTTTTTTTGTTTATGATGGACTACCTTTAAAAGGAATATATGAACAATGGGCCTTGATTTGGGCCTTAGATCGAAACAGAAATTAGGGCCTTACTGTTTGCAGACTTGGGCTAGTACATGTTCTTATGGGCTGGATCACTATGCTTTATAACGGGTTTTGATTTATGGGTTTTAACTTTTAACCGAATTTTCGTGACAATTATCGAAAACTAAAATGATTGTGTAAAGTTAAATAAGCAATTGGTAGAGACTTTTCTTACAAATATTATGATCCGACTCAAATTATTTATGTTTTCTTAACACGTAAGTTTTCGTGAGATGGTCGAAATTATCTAGATCTCAAACGAGGGACATGTAACTCGATTGATCGACTCATGCGTATCTTCTTCTTCTTATTATTATTACTAGGTTATTACTCAGTGTATTACACGGGTTGAATAAATAAAATATTAAATAATTAGTAAGAAAAAAATTGTAATTATAAAACAATATTTTAAAATATGATATAATCGAAATTACGTATGAGTAAAGACTATAAGTTATAAAAAAAGATATTATTAGCTTTGAACTTTTGTATTTAAAAAATTAATTCTAAATCAAAATGTTTAAAAAATGTCATTTTCTAAAAATTTCTTATTATAACTTTTAATTCTAATTGTTTATGGTTCATTAGAAAATCAATTTATAAAAACATTAATTTTAAATATTTTGTATTTTTAAAAAATTTTGATATTTAAAAAAATTACTTATGTTATACAAAAGATTATTTCTTTAAAAAATACATTTATAAAAAGAACTATTTCTTAAATTATTAAAAACTGTTTTAATCTCAAATAGAACTAAATAATATAAGTAGTTATTGTAAATATTTAATATGAGAGAGAAGCGGGAAAATTAGACTTAGGTTGTCTAATATTACGACAAGTGGCAACTCAAAACTTTAATTTATTATAATTAACTAGGTTAGAGCCCATGTATTACATGGGTGGAATAAATAAAACATATTAAAATAATTAGTTTTATGAATATTTTATTTTCTAGATGTTATTATCTATTGGTGAAATAAATATATAATGAATATTTAAAAGTTATAACACATCATGAATTAGAAATTATAACTCTATATTTAATATGTATTAATAAATTATTAAAATAACTACATTTATATTTTAGATGTTTGATAGTTTAGTTTACTTATTTACAGAAGTTATCATTTAATATGAGAGAGACAAAAAATAAAAATATAAATATATTTGTTTTACATATTTTAGCTAAAAAGAAAAGTCAAATTAATTGTTTTTATAATTTTTGTATTTATTATGAGAAAGATGCGAGAAAATGATTTTTTGATATGCTAGAATAATGACACGTGTCATTTGATATGCTAGAATGATGACATGTGTCTTAAGAAAAACTTCTTTTATTATAAGTTATAGATAATAGATTATTTTAGTTTATTTTAGATTGTTGGTTTCTTATCTATTTTAGTTAAATTTAAAATTCAAGTTCTTTCATCTCAAATTAATATTTTAATTTCCTTTTCACCTCATTTTACTTCTAGGTAATATGCCATTCTCCAATAACTTAATATATGATTAATAACAAATAATTTGTCAGATTACACTAAGATTAATAACAAGTCTTAAGTACAAGAAGGTTGATTCAATATATGTATTATACTCGAATAAGATATTATATAACAAAAAGATTTGATTATCCTTGATGGTGATTAATAATGATTGCCAATGTAAATTTACTGAAGGTCAATAACAACTACAAATGACAATTGAATCTTTTTTTTTACCACAAACTTATACTCCTAAACCAAATCATAAAGTACTTTCTCACAGATTAGAATCATGGCTTACTTTAAAGAGGTTTTACCTCTTATCATTAAATTACAATCCAAGTGGCCCAATCGATTCTAATGTTTATTGGCAAGAAAATGTTTTTCTAAGCATCTTTTTTCTGTCTTATAACGCTTGATTGTTAGTAGTGAAACCTCCTTAAAATATCATGTATTACATTTATCACAATCTATAAGTAAAAGATTGATGATACTACCTGTCTACCAAAGGCTTTCTTGTCCAATGGTATGTGATGATGGTTTGGGCTTGCGATTTCTTAGGTCTCAGGTTCAAACCTTACTCAATGGAGTTTTCCCACAATGGTGAGTTTCCTCTTTGATGATAGTTCTGGTGAGTTTGGCCTGAAGCGTCAAACTCAATATCAATGGTTCATATCCCGTCTCAGGAAAACTTGTTCATGTATTTGGGATACAAAAAGAAGATTGATGATACTCACGAACCTCGTCAGAGTGAAAGAAAACAAAACCTTAAACGTGAAACAATGAAGATATTTTCCTAAAGACATGCCGACTTTATACAAGAGAGTAAACAAACATCGCTAGAGACAAAGGCTAATAAGAGGCCTAGCGTCTAGGAACGATGTGAGGGAGAACAAAAGAGAAAAGATCTATTACAAAAGCAAGACTACAGGAGGAAGAGATCGATGACCAAGCAAGATTTTATTTTCATTTTAAAATAGTAATTTTTTTATAAATATTATCTATCAACTTGCATCTAATAACTAAGATTTGAGAGCAACAACTTTAAAAAGAAAAGAAAAAATTTACTTGACATATTAATGTTCTTAGTTTAACATTAACTTGCATTCATACACATTTAATGTAGAGGTGTCTCCATTTTCTAAACATTATAGTTTTTCTTGCTCATGTACGCTAAACTTCGCTTTTAAATGAATAACTTATGATGAGTTTGACCCCTTGGTACAACCCCTCTAAATTTTAAATATATTTCTTCTATGTAACTTAATTTATTGTTTTTATCATTAACTTAATTTTAAATACATTAACTTGAAGGTGCCATCGTTATATTTATATAACCACAACTACTAACGTCGGCGCTAACTGTAGAAGTGCTGTTATACGCGTACAAGTCATTGAGCTGCGAGTACAAGTACGTTATGCATCTTTTGGTTATTATTATTTTTTTGTTTTTAACATCCTGCGATCTTAATATGTTTCCTTTTCTATTTTTTTTTCTTTTAACATTTTTTGTATTTGTTCTGATTTTTAAAATTTTATAAAATTTCTTTCTTATTGTTTATAAAATTTCTCACTTAATAATTTGCATTATTTTTTAAATTTGTTTTGATTTTTTAAACATTTTTTTAACTTTTTTTCTGTTAACATTTTGTTTTTAACATACGCGTACAAGCCTTGGCCACTAACCAATCTCTAAATTTCTCACTTTAAACCCATCAGATTTATAAAATTTAATTGTTACCACAAAAACTTTAAGGTTCTAACTTTACCCTTTATAGTATATATAATTACGCTTTGAACCCATTAAATATTTGATTTTGATTCAAAAGCTTTCGATCATTAACTTTTTTAGAAACAACTAATTTGTGGATATACTTATTTTTTTCTTAACACATTGATATTAATTTTGTTAAAAACAAAGTTATATTCAAAATAATGTATTTCTCGGGTATTTTAAGTTACATCGGCTGATGCTAACATATTAGAACCATAAAGAATGAAACTGATAGCGACAAAAAAACATTGGGTCAAGGTATGAGATACCAAGGAGTTAGAAAATAATAGAACCTATAACGAAAACATAGTTTTAGCTGGCTCGTTAGAGCAAGCGAAAGATACCGTAATATTACTATTTTTTGATCTATGTTTTGAATTTCAGAATCGAGTCAACACAACTCAATATGTTTCGTATATGTATTTAACCGTATCTATGTCACCGTCCCGCATAACAAAATTTGCAAACGCATTGCATTACACGAGCTTAATTTCTAGCTATAAATAAATACCAAACGTCTTTCTTGGAGGTAAAACTGAAAGATAAGTTTATTTGTGATTAGTCCGGTTAATTGGTTAAAGGTTGATTTGTGTGATTAGTATGTTGTTTGGTTTTAAACTACTTTATCTATTTCAGGGGTGTTCATTGAATCAAATCGAAATTGGTTTAATCAAATTTAATAAGTCGAATCTTAAAATTTTGAAACATGATTATCGTGCGTTTTCATATAAAAAATATTACACTTTTTACCCTCAATTATAAACATGTTAAATTTTAGTAAAATCAAATTTTTGTGCTTTTTTGATAAAGCAATGTTTACCAGTGTCTCTGCCCCTTGGACCCCGCTACCGGGGGCGCTGATCCCGGACCCCGCCAAGGGGGCGTGGCCCCCTTGGAACCCCCAGTAATTAGGGGCGAAGAAGGTTTTCAATTTCGAAGATCACAATAAACTCAAACAAGTATGCACCCCGCACCTCCTTACATGTTTGATGGGTACTATGATCAAATTTATCGTTAGTCAATCCAACTATACTAAAATAACTAACAAATACAACTAGGTTCCAAGTAAATCACAAAACAAAGGATCGCTAAGATTGCAAAAACGCATGTGGTAGACAAAACGTATTGGGTTCAAGGCAAGGCAACCTTCCACTTTAGTGGCAACAATTTAGAAAAGAGAAGGAAAGAGAGGAATGCTAAAAAATTCATTCATTGACATTCTAATGTTAGTAGTTCAAAATTAACTTGCCATTATACTTATTCAATATATAAGTGGCTCCTTTTTCTAAACTTCATAGTTTTTATTATTTATACGGGCAGAACCACCTTGAAAAAAATAAGATTAATAGACGTCGTTCTTTTTATTCAGAATTAAGTAGAATGGATAACACATGAATTTTCGAATGACACCAATTTTATATTTTTAAATTTTATTTATTATTTATTATACAATTGACACTATTATTTTTTAAATAAAAAAAACAACTATGACCCCCTTTGCCCACTGGCTTTAATTTTAAAAATTTTTTTGTAAGTTTTAAAAGTAATTAATAAGTTATATAAAAATTTGATAAATATTGTTGTGTTAGTTGTATAGATTGTAAGATAGTAGAATTAAACAACACAAAACCCTTGTCAAATTTCATTTTCTAATACCCATTTATTATTTAAAAAGCCAAAGATAAGGCATAGTTCTTTGGATTTGCGTAACCAGATGGATGATATATAGTGATGTTTGCATTTGCTATATTATAAAATAGTTCTTTGTAAAAGTTACCATTAAAGATGTGATGACTCGATTTTAAAACATGAAAAGTCATATGGAAAAACTATTAAAAGATATTTACTTATATCTTAATGACATTAATGTACTATTATTGTGTTTATTATGTATTGACAACGTCATTTTATATTATGACTTTGACAAACATGAAAATTATGATGTTTGGGTTTTTAGGATTCAAAAATCGAAAAATATTGTTTTCATAGGAATTTTTTTTTTGATTTCGCTACCATTAACTCATGCACGTTAATTTTGCCTATAGATGTATGATTATTGATTTGTTTGACCCCTCAAAATTGTAAATAAGTTTATTTTAAATATTTTTCTCTTGTATGTAACTTAATTTAATTGTTTTCTATCATTTAATGTGTATACATTAAAGGTGCCATCGTTTAAATAACATGCAAAGGATGATCTAGTTTGACATAATTATTTTATATATAATAACAAAAACATAAAATGTTACATAGAATGATAAAACGAAATGAAGTATATACATTGAGAGAATATATAAAAGTATATTCTGTTTATAAATGTATTTCAAGATGATATGTTTAGCATATTCCAACTTATTTCATCATTCAAACCACATCCTATAGCAACTGCTCCTGAGTCGATTACTACATGTCCATTTACAATTATATAAGAACCAAAAATAAAATTCATATATTTTTTTTATTAAATTTGTTAATAGCATGCTATATGACAAATGTTTTGATTTATATAACCTGTTAAATTTTAATTTTTTTTAACAGTGAAAATAAGCTGTACACGTTAACAATCACGTATTTTCATAATTGTTTTGCGAGAAAATTGCAAAAATAGTTCATGTGGTTTGATCATATTACAAGTTTGGTCCTCAAATTATTAAAATTGCAAATTTAGTCCCCACCGTTAGTGTCCGTTAGTTTTAACGATCTAGGGACTAAATCTACAATATGGTCAAACTATAGGGACTAAATGCAAATTTTTCAAAAAATTTAAAAAAATTAAAAAAAAATCTAAAAATTTAAAATAAAAATTCAAAATTTAGATAAATGTTAATAGAGAAATTGAATAATCGTTAAAAAATAGAATAAAGGTTAAAAAATCAAATCAAATTTATAAAGTAAATAAAAGTAAGAGTTAATTACATGAAAGATTCATGTAACACAGATGGTCCCCGTTCAACAAACGTCCACCGCCACTAACAATCGCTCTTATCCGCCCAAGTACCTTCGCCAGAATTTTTACCGCCGCCAACCTAACAACCTCCCTCTCTTGAACCCACTAACATCATTCCACCCTTAGTCACCGTCACCACCAACCACCACTTGAAACCACCGTCACCGTCATATTCACTGGAAACTTTTACCTTAGTCATACGAGGTCATAGAGGAGGAGCAACATCTTCTGTGTCTGCTTGTGGTGTCGCGTTGCTCGATGCCGCATCCCACCTGCCTCCACCACCAAATCATTTCCAACATCTCATCATTACCTCACACCACAATGTTTAAGTAACAAAAATGACCATTTGACCAAATCGAATTACTAAAATAACCAGTCAAAATTGAAGTTTATCAAATAAAACAATCAATCGTAGCCCGCCACGTGTCCATCCCTCGCTGACGTGGCGAGGGATTATGGGATTCCCTCGCCAGGGAAGCGTGAGATAATCTTTTATATATATATATATATATATAGAGAGAGAGAGATAGAGAGAGAGAGAGAGAGATAGAGAGATAGAGAGAGATATAGAGAGATATAGATAGAGATATATAGAGAGAGAGAGATAGATAGATATAGAGATAGAGATATATATATAGATCTAGAGATAGATATAGAGATAGATAGATCTATATCTATAGATATATATATATATATATATATATATATATATATAACCAAAAAAATCCGTATTTTTTATTTATTGTTTTCTAAATACTTAAAAATTTAATTTAATTTCATCTTTCCCTATATATACAATGTTTACCCTTAACAAGTTTATCAAATCTTACATTCTTCTCAATCTTCTTGTTACTTTCTTCTTAAAATTCTCTCAAATAAAAAAATATCAGTTAATATCATACTATGCAGTGGGGGAAAATGACATTTTATAAACGGTGTTGAAAAGTATCCACCATTAAAAGATAAATGTGTTAGACATGTTCTTAGTTTATCTAGTAATATAACATATAGGATATTAATTCTTCAAAACTGAGAATTTAAAGTTATATACGATTATCTTAAAATGGCATTTTGTAAGAGACTATTTTTACAATTTTCTCTTGTTTTGCTCTATTCCACATAGTAGTTTTTGTTCACACAAATTGTAGATTTGTAGTTTTTATATTTTATATTTAGCTCCAAAATTTAAGGTGTATAAGGCACGAAACTTATGAATATCAAACTATATTCCTTTAAAATTCATACTCTTAAACTAAATAAACTCATAGAAATAAGATGTAGTAGTTCAAAAGTAGATATTTGTAAAAGAAATTATTAACTATTTTAAAAGTGAATGGATGAATGAAATGGAAGGGTCAATTGTTGGGAGACATGACACACTATTCCCTTCTTTTTTTACATTCACCTCTATGTACCACGTATTCTATTTCAACACCACTCGTCCAAATTACAAAGTCAAACTAGTACTTCAAACCCTTAGGTGAACCTTTCATTTTATATGTATACAAACACACACACATATATAATAAATATAAACGATGGTTGCTTAACTAAGTAGAAAATTGTGAAATGTACAAATGATATTAGATGTAGCACATGTATTTAAGGTGAGGGTATATGTATTAATAGAAATGTGATTTTCGGATGCACATTTGTAATTTGGACGCCCTTCATACGCCCAAATCGTTTGTGCCCAAGATTTCTACAGCTTAGATGTGTCGTCGTAAGATAAATCATACCGTTGTAATTGGTTTGAACGTGAGTATGTGATCACATTGTAATATCAGATAGACTGGTGTAATTGGCTTAGCCTCATAGGTATAATAAATTTAGACGTGCTGTTAGAATTACAAAAAAGCAATAGATTTTAAAAATTGTCACTTCTTTAAAAGTTATAGATATTGTATTCAAATTTAAAGTGATAAAGTTATCGATTTTATGACATAATTTTTTTAGAACTAATAAAATATATGATAGTCATTTAAATTTTAAACATTTCATAAACTAGGGTTACTCTTTTTCCCTTCCGACCAATTTCAATTTCTTATTATTTATGATGTTGTCACCATAAATAAGAACACAATTACAATAATGTTTCATTTGAGCCAAAGTAGTTAGATTGTTTAAATTATTAATAAGTCACTTTGTATTACTCATATAAATAAATGATCATAATGCCGGTCGACTTGAAACACCACCTGAACACATGCAACACGATTTTAAACAAGTCCGACATGACACGAAATGAGCAAGTATATGTGTTGGACTAGGGTTCTAGACTTCAATATGCGTAACCGAAACACATCAACCTACTAAACGTACACAATTGACATCCCTAGTCATCATATTAAATCCAATCATTAAAAAGTTATAATCAACACTTGCAAGTAAGTAGATTTAGCATGAAAAAAGTACCTTTCTTAACCGGGATTTCCCACTAATTAGATGATGAATGTATAATCTACATATAGATCATATCATCATGACATACATCCATACATACAATCATTTTCCCTTTATAATATTTCTGACACAGTGATGAAGCAAAGCACTAGTTAGAGTCAAAACAGATGATAATAATAAAAAAAAAGTAAGCATATATGGACCCATACATACATATTTATTTGTGACTGACCTATTTGCACGACCAAATGTACTAGACAATTGACTCTTTTAGAGGACCAAAGACAAAGCTACTGCTGTTCCATTATCCATTTTCCTTTTCATCTTTGTAACAAGTGCATCAATTGTCCCCCACATTGCATGGTCTGGTCTCTCTGTTGTCCCAACATCCAATTCACCAATCAACACACATATTGGATAAATTAAAAGATGTATAGATCATAGACAAACATGTTTTTACTCTTTTGAATGTATTTTGTTTTAATAGGGATGCATTATTGTTGGATGAAATGTTTTTCTAAATGAGTGGTTTAGATTGGTGTTTATTATTTACGGTTTTGTGTGTGTTTATGGGGCGGTAGTAATATATGGAACAAAATTAAATTTGAAAAAAATTAAATATAACAGAAAAGTGCATAGATGTTATTGTTATTGTTTCTTGTTCTCGTTCTTGAAATTAAAAGAAAGTTTATTTATTGCCCGTTAAAAAAGGCATTTAACCTATAAAAGTATGTTAATGATATAATCGATCTACAAATGTGTGAGTGTACAAAATTAGAACATTTGACCAATGTAGTCTAATGGTTATGTACATAATCTATGTATTTTTACGTCAAAAGTACAAAAATTTTAAAAATATAAAACACTAATAAAAAAAATAAGTATTTCAAATTGGTTTTTTTGTATGTGTGTATATATTTATACTATATTATATAATACATTTAAAAAAACGTAATTGTCTTTTTACACTAACTTTTAAGAGTTTTAGGTAATAAATTGTTTTTTATGAATTTGACCATCTTAATTATTTTTTATACACAAGCTAATAATGTAATTATAATTGTTGATGTTTAAACCAACTTCCTCCATGATTTTAAATTACTATAACATTTTCACACGTTTACATTTTTAAAAATTACAACATAAAAACAAGCATTTATTTTTTTTTAAATTTGAATATAGTAGTGCTACAGTTTTTTTATATTAAAACATTTACAAGTTGTATTACACACCGCATCGCTCCGACACCCCTTTAATATAAAACCACATATGTATGTTGCTTGCTTATGTTCATGAGGATAAGTACCATCTGTCCTCTCAAAACAAATTTCAGATCCAAGACTTCTACACGTCTCATTATAAAAGCAAGTTATAGTCTATGTATAAGAATCCCACTTTTGATTGGGTTTATGCTAAATGTGGACTTTTTGTTCAAGACTTAAAAGCACAACATAAAAATATTTCTATTTTAAAATTATTAGATTAACCACGTTAAGAAAACGTATCATGTTTGGGTTAATTTGATTAACCCGTATAATTAAAAAGATGAACTTTTTAATTAAGCATCTCAGCATGCTGATCTGGATCCTTTGAACTTGTATTTTTACAATGAAACCAACTCAATGAACACATTCACACATTGATTACTACTTGTCAACCTGTTTAACACATTTAGAAAAATGGGTTAAACGTTCAAGCCGAATAATCAACCTCTAACCTGATTGGCACCCATTGTTCATGTTATAAAATGAAATTGTTATCTGTTATATCTATTAAGAGGTCTGTCTTATATAAAGCTGATGCATCATACAATATAAACTTCAGAAAGCAATCTTAGCGTACATATGACAAAAATAATATTTCAAACACACAATCTCATCTTATTTTTATTACTACCTCTCAATCCTTTTAACACATTTAGATAAACGGGTTAAACCAATAGTGTTCAGGTTGAACAATTCAGCTCCCGACATATTCATAAAAAGTAGCTTCGATTAGAAAGCAATCTTAACGTAACTACAAGACAGATAATATTTCAAACACACAATCACATCTTCATTAACACGCGTATTATTATCCGGATTACGCGGTTCACCATAGCTTTGGATGTTGGTTAGACTATTTAATGGTCAGGAAGATGTTTGATCCAGTCGGGACCTACCGAAACGATGGGCTAAAAGCTTCCCCTTTCCATCAATCACTTTTACATAGTATTGTGTATAGTCATTTGATTAGGGGACACTAATCATCTTTAAAGGAATAAAATATTTATAATCCAAAATCGATGATGTTTAGATCTTGTTTATTCTACTTTAATGCATGTTCATATGGAACACAACAAATCATGATGGAAATTGAACTCACGATAATGCCTATAGTAAAGTAAGTTACAAGTAAAGCGATAAAATATATACAATTCAATTTAATAAGTGTGTAAGTGAAACTAAAATTGTCTATGCATGTTATAAATTTTGCAATCACTACTAGAATTTTTTTTTCTTTTTTTATTAAAGCCAGAAAATTAAATATTTGCAAGGCAAATTTACCGAACGGTTGCATATCCGTCGCAGAAAAATTGGTTGCAAATCTGTCGCAAATTTGACAATCGCAAAACAGTCGATGATTTTCCACACAAATGCGGTTGCAAAATGACCCAGGGTTGCATAACAAATTACATACAAAGTTCTTTGTGATCTATTTGTGACTGAAAATCTTATAGTAGTGATAACAAAATCAAAGAAAGTTTGAGTTGAAAGAAATTAAAATAGAATTTATTTGTGTTTTATAACATTATAATTGATATATATTTTTTCTCAACTCATAACATGAGACAATTATATAATATGTATGTCGCTACAAAATTAACTAGTATCACGCATTCTAAATCCGTCGTGTCGGTGATACTCCCTCTAAAATCAAAGAGTGGGTAATTTGATTTCTAACTTGTGACCGATGGGTTTTTTAAAAAGTAAAAAAAAAAGAAGCATATATTAACTTATCGATAAATTCTAACTATTTTTCAATCTCTTTTGGTATTTTGTGGGCTACATTTGAAATCAAGCAGTAAACATTATTATTTCTGCATTTCTTTAGAATTTGTGGGACCCCATGCTAATTTGTTATAATAAATTAAAATTTTAAAATCCTTTCTTTGTGTTTTATGTGTTCTGTCAATAATCCGTAAGTGATCAATCAGTAATTATCCGTTAGAAATTAGTTGGTAAAGTACTAAATTATATGTCTGAAATTCATTGGTTTTTACCGGAAGGTTTTTCAGCAATAATTTTCCCTAATGATGCTCATTTGTGGTATTGTGTCAATCTATGAATAAATCGGCAATGGTTTTCTGGTAGTGTCAGTCATCTTATTTTATATCATTAGTATTTGGAACTACTTTTGTCATATATCTATGCAAAAACCTTGTTTTGCGGTTCTCTCTTATATACTCTTGTTTATCATGTTCTTTTTTTATTCATTCATATCATTTCTCAAACCCTTAGTGTTATGCTTTAGGGTTTCATATCTGTCTCTGTCAATCTCTATACAGACCCTTATACGTGTTCATTTAAAACACGCAAATATACCATTCTTCATAATTAAGCGATGGCCTAACTCCATTCTTCCTACAAATTATTGTAATAATCCAATGAATAAGTTAATCGTATCAAATTGAAATTTCCCTACTTGTTCTATTTTGTTTATGTCATCACTCGTTTTGTATAGTACTTCATTTTGATCATTTGTTTCTTTAGAATCACTCAACTTCATCAACTGTTATCAAATAGCATTTCTCTACAATTCCTTGTTGCCATGGAAATTTTGCAATTCCATCATCCAAAAGTCCTCTTCCAATTGATCTATATCCCGTCTTTAATACGTGTCTATTGTTGAAATTGTTGTTTGGAGTGTTTCGGATAGACCTTCGAATTGTTTTATCACTTTCAGATTGAATTAATCTTGGTGGTACGCAAATTATTTAATCAGATAAGACGAATCGTTTAAGAACAAAAAAAGCAAAATTGTTGTGAATTTTATACTAGAAATCATATACAAATGAGAACAACAAATGAACAAAAAAAAACATTTAATATGAGTCAAAACAATCCATTATCAACAGAGCAAATTGTATTTGTTCAATTGACGGTTAAACATTTTTGTAGTTATAATCGTTTGTAACAAGTTTAAGAACCAACATCAAAATAACTAAGTTACTACCCAATCACACTTTCTATAGAACATAAAGTTTTTATCGAACTTTATACACTGTCAATCAAAACCAAAGTTAACACGTACAATCAAAGTTGGTACAGATGTTTAGTTGCTATCGAAACCAAAGCTCGACCCTAACCAGGGGCCGGCTTTGCCCCTTGGATCCCATTAGGAGCAGTTGCCCTTGGACCCGGCTACCCGGAGCGTCACCCCTAGCCCCAATGATTTAGTGCTTACTTAATCCTTAAAATCATAATATTCTCAAAACAAGCGTGTATCCTACGCTTTCAACCTGTTTTATATTTAGTTATGATCTCATATTTGATCATTATATTCCATTACCTAAAATGGCTTCATGACATTGAAATCATCAACATCTATATGAGGTTTACACATATAATAAACCGTAAGTGTTTATTGTTTGACATTAATATAATTTATACTATATAATAAATGAAAAATTAAAAAGCAAGGGTTGTTATCTTGTCTCTTTAACTGTATTTTCCGTCTAACACTAATCTAAATCTGGGCAACTTGATTATAAATTCCACTCTTTTTTACCCTCTTTTACACAACTAAATTAAATTATCATTCTAACTTTATTATTTGGGCAACTACATTAATAAATCATTTTAAATTTTATTTACATATTTTTTAATTCAAAATTTTAATTTGTCGTTAACTAAATTGTTCAATCATATACTTTAATTATTTTTTTTTTCAATTTGTAAAATGTGATATAAAAGAATTTATATGTTTTTAAATTGTTCAATCATATATTTTAATTAATTATTTGTGTGTGTGGGGTAATTATAAATGGGTGATTTTATTTGGACACCCCAAATATTTAAATCAACACCCCTTTGACCCTATACGCCTCGTATGGGTCCATACGCGGCGTATAGGGTTGCGAAATATTCCCTATACGCCGCGTATGGACCCATACGCGGCGTATAGGGTATATTCTGATAAGACACCGACAAGACGCGTGTCACAGGAGGCTATACGCCGCGTATGGGTCCATACGCGGCGTATTGGGTCAAACCATTTTTTTTGCAATATTTCTATGTATTTGTGAATGAGTATATTGCGTATGGGTTATTTTTGTCGTCTTTAATTTGTATGTTAAATTTGGTTGACTATTTGTGTATAAGTTATATTTTCTAACATATTAATCGATAATTTTTAATATTCGTTAACAAATAAAACATATAAAACATAACAAACATTAAATAACGAAGTACATTAAATAACGAAATTTTTAAATACATAACAAAATAAAAGTACAATACAAGATAAAACTACGGTGAATCTGGGTAATGTCGACGCGGTGGCAAGTCTGGAGGATCAATACCAGCAGCACGGGCTCGTGCAATCTCAAGCTGAACGTGCCAATCCATAAGATCCTCAACTCGATCGAGGCGACGACCCTGATCACGTAATCTCGTGGTAATCTCCTGCATAAATGTCTCAATACGTGCAGGCACCCTCACATCTCGATAAATATGTCTAGGGAACTGTGGCTGAGGAGGCGGCTGGTCGTGCGGCGGCTGGGCATGCGGAATATGCTGCTGCTGCTGCTGCTGCTGTGGATGGTCATCGCCGACCTGCTGAACAGGTGCAGGATGCCAGATCTCACCGGGTCGAAGAGAGAACCGTATGCCACCCGGAAACTGGCGTATAATACGCATGCCGTATAATGTACGACGATCTAATCTCTCCGGCTCGATCGGAGGGGATACGTCAGCAGTATGGGCAGGCAAATAACCAAGACAACGCGCAATCATCGTAATGTACGCGCCGCCATACACGACTCCTCGCTCCTGGCGATGATAATATGAAGCATAATACTCAGCTAAACATCTCGCCAGGTTGCACCTCATCCCCGTAATCAAACAATAAAGGTAAAATAAGTCGGGAATGGTACACCACTCCCGACTCTTGCCACGTGCCGTGATGGATGTGGCGATCATCCGATGCAAATAACGGATAAGAGGATCTCTAATACCAGTGACCCTGCCCTTAGTCCTCTGAAACGGACCGTCGGCAATTTGAGGCCACCAATCTCTCAATCGGTTCTCCTCCATCTCAGTAATCCCCTCTGTAAATAGAGGGGTAACGGTCTCCGGCTCATGATAAAGTCCCGAGACAACAGCAAACTCCTCAATCGACATCTGATGAAATCGTCCACATAGTCGGAACGAAATCTCAGATCGCTCATCGTCCTCCACCATCTCATCAGGACGAACATAAATAAAGGTGGATAAAAACTCCACCGCAAGCTCTCGGTACGAAGGTAAGAACGCCAACTCAAATAATCGACTCCATGGCGTACCATCTCCAATAATCCCAGCGAGCCTATCGCGCTCCCCAAGCTCGGTCATCACCTCCCAATCCACAGCCTTTTGATGACCGATCTTCATACGAATGAATTTTGAGCACTTTGCGTGCTCAATACTACCGTGCTCAAACTGTAGCCATGGATGAGTGGCAATAAAATCAACCTCAACCTCGACGTCAGAATCGGAAGACATATCTGCAAAAGAAAAACGAAAAATTTTTAAAAATGCATTTAAGGTTCCCTATACGCCGCGTATAGCCCTATACGCCGCGTATAGGGATGCTGCGTATAGCAAGGTGGGTGTCGTATAGCCACCTATACGCCGCGTATAGCCCTATACGCCGCGTATAGGTACCCACGTATAGGGCTATACGTGTGGCTTGGTGGGTGTCGTATGGCATAGGTCGTCTTCAACCTATGAACTATACGCCGCGTATAGGTCTATACGCCGCGTATAGTTCCTCAACGGCAGTTTTTCAGATCCATTTCAGCAGGTATTTAACATCCGTTTAACGTATAAATAAGCGTATGATTGACATAACAAAGGTATAAGAACAAGAATACATACCTGAAGTAGTGAATGTAGAGAAATCACCGAACAATACGTGTAGTATCGATCTATACGAGAGAGTTTTTGAGTTTGAAAAAGTTTGGTGGGGTGAGCGGTTCTGAGAAGATGTCCCTTTAATGGGGCCGGTTGGACCTATACGCCGCGTATGGGTCCATACGCGGCGTATAGGTATTTTTTTTTTTTTTTTTTAAAATAAATTTATATAAGCTGGTGGACCTCGGTTAGCTTCTATTATTGTATTGTATGCCGAGATACGACTCCTATACATAATCTCCCATTCTGCAGCACGTACGTTTCGGTTAAGAAGCCAAAGATTACTTAACGTAGGCATCGGATAATCTCCTTCTAATTTAACGTGGACGAAATGATTATTGTTGACATGAATAATCGAAACGACATGATGAGGAACGACTACGTTGTATGACAGGCTTCTTTCCCTTTACTGCTGAAGTTGTTCTTCCGGTATATGAGCTATGTCTTGGTATGTCACACGTACTATGTTGAGTGTCTAGCTTTTGCTGTTGAACCTTTAACGTTGGACGACCACGAATATCTGTTTGAATAACAGGCGGTTTTTTGTTGTTCTTCCATGGATACACAATTTTTTTTATTTTTTCCATCAAACTAAATTTTACAGGAGCGGGTTGTGACATTACTTGTTGTTTCACCCATTCCATTTCTTTTTCAAAATCGACTTCTTCATTCTCCATAAATGATGGTTTAATTGTATCAAGCTTCGTCCAAAACACGTCAATTGCATCTAATGGGATTTTAGTGCCTGCATTATAAATTATAAATCTATATAAAATCATTACTGTAACAAAAAAATGATAAATATGGAACGACTATTACCAGAATGTTCATATTTTTCCAGCCGACAAGCACAAGGCAACCCACAACTAGTGAAAAGCTGACAACCACACGTTGCATTTGCTGAGCGCATCACATGCAATTTAGTGTTTTCGGCAACTAATAAATCAAGAGCTTTGTGTGACACTTTGCCTCGTAGGTAATCAAACAACGGGAGATTATGATGAGTCATAGTTTTAATTTTGCTTGTCTCAAAACTTTCTTTTAAATTTACCTCTTGTGCGTTCACCAATTGATCAACAAACTCCACGAGTCTATCCAGTGAGCTATTTGTTGATTTAAGATATCTCTTTAAATTTGCATGTTGACTCTCGACTCTGTTTGTTGTGTGTTGACCAAAATTGCGGTTTGAGTTAGTCCAAGCTGATACAAACATTTTCTTGTAATTCTCTAACCAGTTTTTGTTTATATATGACAATACTCCTGAAAATATATTAAAAAAAATCAAATTAACTGTTATATTTAATAGTATTGTATGTATGTATGTATGTAATGAAAAACTTACTTTCTCGGTTCGCTTCAACTAGTTGTTCGTAAAGAAGGTTATAGTTATACTCGTAAATCTCCGTCGTGGGAGACTCACACAAACGTGCCCATGTATATTTAAACTTTCGCCAGTCATCTTTCGGAAAACTTGCTTTACAATGTTTCGCGATATTCTCGTTAATATGCCACCTGCATAAACACTTTGAAGCATTTGGAAATACTTTACCACATGCGTTCATTAAAGCAAGATCTCTGTCTGTTATTATGACTCGCGGCTCCATACACCTATTTAACGTATCTTTCAATCTATTAAGCACCCACTCAAAATTATCTTCTCGTTCTTTACTAATAAATGCATGAGCAACACAAAATGTCTTGTGTGTCGAGGTCACACCAACAATCTGAACAAACGGAAGTTTGTACATGTTTGTTTTATACGTCGCGTCTATCATCAGCACGTGCGGAAATGCACGCCAAGTGTCGTATGATTTTGGATGACAAAAAAATATATCTTCTACGGTATTTGTATCGGGATCTTCTCGGGTGTAATAAACATACCTTTTAGAAGATAAAAGGTTTTCTAAAACTTGCATTGGTGTTTCACCGACTTTCTTTTCACTTCTTATCTTATATTGAGCGTTGTATACGTCTCTGGTTATGGATGCGTTATTTGGATTTTGCTTTTTCAAAGCTGATAAGATGTTACGAGGCTCCATGTTCTGATCGGTAAGTTGTTCCACCAAATTGAATTCATTTTGAGAAAACCTTCTTACAAATGGATGCCCCTCCATATGTTGGGCGGGATCATGGTTATGTTCGTCATTTCTCACCTCTAATTTCCACGAACGACGTTTGTTGTCGTATATCCCCACTAATTTAAAAGGACATCCGATTTTTTTGCTACCAGATCGTCTAATTGTTGCTTTACTTTTGTGTTCACCACCACGATCACAAATAAGCCACACCTTTACGACCTGGCCTTCCTTTTTCTTCGATCTTCGTGTAATAATAACATAACCATTATCACGTCCCCTATTAACAACCCAAGAAACTAGCTCATCGAGTGATAAAAATTCTTGACATGTTTCAAACGATATTTTCGTGTTTTGATTTTCAGCACTCGAGAGATAGTTTATATTACTTTGTTGCGGGTCATAACTTGATTCTCGGCAAAACTCAATCTCATCATCGGGAACATAAGGTTGGTTTAAATCTGGCAATTCGTAACCAGATTGAACGTACGAATCATCTTGATTACTTTCTGACACGTACGAAACGCTTGAATATTCACCAAACAAATAGTTACTATCCCAAAACGACATAACGAAAGAATAATCTTGGATCACTTCAAATTCAACCGTGCTAAACGTTCCCTGGCAGCCCTATAACACAAATGAGATTTTTTTAAGAAAATAGAGTTTTGTGGTTCAACTATTTCTTCAAAATAATAATTTTTCTCTAAAACTATAACTCTTATTTCTTTTATATACATACTTACGTACACATAAATGTCTTGATTACTTAATAATCATTTCAACTAACTCGGGTTCCACGATACTAGTCGGCTATGATAAAAAAGCTTAAAATTTATTTAAGTTTACCGTAACCGACTAGCATCGATGGAACCCGAGTTAGTTGAAACGATTTTTTAAGTATGCAATTCAAATATATGTATATATGTATGCAAATACTTAACGAAATAAGAATCAAATGTTTACCGAGTAATTATCCGACAGAAGAAAATGTTGAACCACACAACGCTAATTTCTTCAGTTAATATCAACAGTTTCCATCTTCTACAACGAAATATGAACGAAAAATGAACGAAAAATGAACGATATAATGAAATATGAACGCATTCGTTGCGTTTATATATAATCGAAAGAATCTTCAGTCGCGTCACAATAATCCGAAATAAAGAATATACGCCGCGTATGGGTCCATACGCCACGTATAGCCTTTAGTCAAATCAGTCAAATCAAAGCTTCAGATGAAGCTATACGCCGCGTATGGCCCTATACGCGGCGTATAGCCCTCTGTCGTATAGGGTGGTACGCAACAACACCGACACCTATACGCTGCGTACAGGTCCATACGCCGCGTATAGGTGTCGGTGGTGTTGCGTACCACCCTATACGACAGAGGGCTATACGCCGCGTATAGGGCCATACGCGGCGTATAGTCCTGACTGATTTGACTACACAGCTTTGTCTCTGAAAAGGTTATACGCCGCGTATGGGTCCATACGCGGCGTATAGGGTCACTGATGTGACGTGGAATTCTTGGCATTAATTGGCAATAATTGGAGGGACCTATACGCCGCGTATGGACCCATACGCGGCGTATAGGCTGGTGTCGATTTAAAATGTTGGGTGTCTAATTATTAGGACCCTTATAAATACTTATAAAGTACATACATTTATATTTTTATGTGTGTAAAATTTAGAGACACAAACACATGAGGATTCATTGCCACCATAAATATAACGAGCATTAGCAGATTGATTTGATTGAAAACTTGTTTTTGTATGTACTTTCTAACACCCAAAAATAAAATATGTATAAATAAGTATTTTGTTGTGTCATTTTGTGTATTCCTTTTTTCTTGTAATCTTCTCGATACTTCCAAACATTTTTACGCATATTTTCGTTTTGGGTGTTAATATAAGATGATCAAGTCTGAAACCCACCAAAAGTGTTAGACCATATATAGTACCTCGTTACCCAATCGTGTCTGGGTTGAGATGGCACCTCATTATACGAAGCGCTCCTCCACCCACACACCCACAAGTGACAAGGGGCATGATTGAGGCTTGGCGTGACCACCCTCATGCGTTGATGGGCTTAAATGTTTTTTTTTTTAATTTTTTAACCAATCATACTATACAACATCATACTTATACTTTATGTTAATCTTCACTAACCTTTGCACCCTTTTATTTTATCACATTCACTAACATGTGTGATGCTTGTATGACAACATATTATGGCCGGTCACGCTTATCTAGGTACTACACACAACCTTATATGCGGGGTTAAAATCCCTAACAATCATTTCGTGTTTGTTGGGTGTGATGATACACTAATTTAGTTTTGGAGGCTACCATAACAATGTGATTAGAATAAGTTCATCCATATTATCTTTAGGAGTTAACAAACATGAAGCTTTATGATTAAAAGTATATAATCCAATCCAATCTAATCCTTGCGTTTGTGTTTGTTTGTTTTATTACTTTTGGAATCAAAAAGAAAAGAGGTCATCTCTTTTCCCTTGCATGATGTTTTTAATCATTTCTTTAATTTATGAATGGTCTTGTCATGTTTTTCAACTTTAGATACCATCATTTTCAAATAAAATTTTCCACCACACCATCATAAATCTTTTCACGAAAAGTAAAAATGAAAACTGTTTAAAAGATATTAAATGTTCATGAATGATACCAATTTAACCAGGTGTGGATATTAGGACACCCTAAAATTATAAATCAACACCGTAAATTTTTATACGGGTCGTATAACTTTATACGCGTCATATAAGGGGGTCGTATAGCCTAATACAGGGTGTATAACCCCTCCAACAGTCCCCTGATTTTTACTCGTAGTCAGTGTTGAAATTTGTTATACGTGTCATATAGCCCTATATGTGTCGTATAAGGGGTCGTATAGGCCTATATAAGACGTATAGCTCTCTGGCAGCCCCCATAAATTATTCTAGTTTTCAATGTGTTCGACCCTATACACGTGTAGTACCATAAAAGACGTACAACTTAAGTTTCTATTTATAATGTCTGGTATAAATAAGAGACCCTTTTAACTATCAATGCTCAAATAATTTTCCACCACACCATCAATAATCATATCCAAAATAAATGTCCACCACCAACAACCATATTAAAGTATTATTTTCTTGTTAAGGTTCACAATTTAACTATCATTTATTTTATTACATCTAACAGTAATCTATATGCTAAATACACAAAGACTATGACAATGGTAAATCTTTTACATTCTTAGTGTTACTCTAATAATATCTATAGTTTAAGAATTCTCGCTACAAGAAAATAACGACGTTAATATCTATAATAACAGATGATTTATCTGAAGACGTGAACTGATCTTCGTTACTCACCTTGCTCGTACATTCTATTCTACCTCAATGTATCATTAAAATCTTAATAGTACGGATTTCAACTATTAGAAATTATTATTGAATAAACAAACAGTATTCTTTTTTTCTTTTCGAAAATTGGATTATTTGAAAAGTATGGAATGTTTCCGGACCTTTAAAAGTGAGGGGACAATATGACTAAAATGAATAGGAACTACCCACGTGAGTGTTTGCCACAACAAATACAAATATAACTATTTACAAATTAAATGCATATCAAAAAAACATCTTTACTAGATTTTCCAATTATAATATAATTGACCACGTGTCTCACACAAAGACAGTTTATGATTTATAACTAGTATTTGTACCTTTCGCGTGTTGCGGTGATATTATACGCGTCGTGATAAAATATATATTACAATCGACTTGATTTGTTTCTAAACTAAATTTACATCCATACCTGAGCCATTTTCAATTACGTCCAAACATAAATTAACTTGAATTTATACCTACACGTATGTAAAAATATGATATAAAATTTTTCCTTTAAGTGACATTTCATATAGTTTTTAAAAGGTTTTAGTGGGTGAAAGTGAAGAATTGAAAGGAAAGTATAAATAAAAATAGGACATGGGTGTTTTATATTTGATCGAGTCAATTTTGTTTTGAATGCACAAATATAGACAACTAAAAGTATGAAAATAAGTTGTTGTAAATAAGGTTGTATATAAAAATATACGTAAGTGTTTTATATTAATTTGATCCGAGTAATTTTCGATTACGTCAAAACCCAGACGGACTCGAAATTATAACGACGTGCACACAAAAACACAGACATAATAAATTATCTTTTTAGCTAAGCTTGTAGAGGGGTAAATCGAAACTTTAGAAACTTGAGGAGGTAAACGACATGTTACAAAGTTTTTAAAAGGTTGGGTTCAAACCCACAACCTCTGAAACATAATGCACGCCTCTAACCCCTGAGCCAAAACACAAGTTAGTGTAAGATCAGAAACGCGCTTATATATACAAAGAATAACTCGGAGAAACAAAAAAAAAAGAAAAAAATTGAGCTGTGGCCCAATAGTTATGTGACACGTGACAAGGCCTGTGGGACCCCACATCGATCTTGCTAAATGAGTATGTATATAATGCTGGTAATAATTAACTTACGTGGTTAGTATAAAATTAGAAATTTTCTTCATGCAATCAAGTGATAAATCTGTCAATTATAAAATTTAAACGTTTATATACAGTGACAATTTGCATAAGAGGCTTCCTGGTGTAACTGATTGAAAATTTGGTTACATAACCTAAAAAAATATGAGAATCGGTCATTTCACAAAATAATAATTGTAGTTGTAGATGATAATAAAGCCCTTTTCACTTCATATAGACGTTGTGTTATCTGCCCCTCTCTTCACGCCACTTCACTCACTCACTAAACTAAAGAAATGGTTTCATCCTCTTTCACTTCACATTTCTCATCTTTTTTAATTTAATATTATACATGAAATATAAATAATAAGATGAAACAAAGATTTTGACGTTTTCTTTAAGATGAAATGAACAGTTTAACACGGTACACTTTTGTTAGACGGAAAACCAATTCGACCTCTCGCATCATGCTGTTGTTGAACCACGGGTTCACTCTCTCCACATCTTCAACTATTCTAAGAAATAATGGTGTGCATTAAAACAACATCTATTACATAGTCTAATTATAAGTCATTAAGTCGGGTGTTATATAAAATAACCGCCATTAACTATATTGCAATGTATGTGCATGTAGCTGTTTGCGGTTGAGTGCAACTTTTCAGGTTCTAGGTTGTGAAGATTGCGCGTGTGGTTGCTGTATCAAAACTTGGGTGTGACCACAACCGTTTTGAAGAAAATCTCTTTTGCAGCATCGGAGTCGGATGATAATGATGATAAAAACATTTTTTGACAATACGTAGATGAGTATTTTAGTGTGGAAAGTTTATAAAACTTTAGTTGAAATTTATATTTTATACTGTTGTGTGATCGAAGATTTTTAATCAACAGTCAAAAGACCCTTATCAAATGGTAATTTGTTTTCATTTCACGTCTGTTAAAATCTTCACAAGCACCCTTTTCGCGCCTCTTTTAACACTTATGGGGAAGTAATCACTCCCTTTAACACTTCATATGAGCTCAAACGCCCTGGAACATGAGAGAATAACCCATGGCTTAAGTTCCATCTTTTAAAGTTCTCTAGAAGTCGCAATCTTTTTTCGATCAATATTAGGAGAAATTTTTTAGTAACAAGCAATTAATTACTCGTAAACAAATGGATAAAATGTGGAATTATGATAGAGTTAGAGTAAAAAATGTATTTTGGTCATTAGGTTCAATACATCAGTTTATTATGTCAAAAATGTCAAGATATAATATTAAATACTTTTATCATTTGTTATATGTAATATGTTTTATATTTTAGATTATTTGGTATTATTTTTGTCATTGTTTTCATATATATATATAATAATTATTATTTTATCATTGTGTTTTGCAATTAAAACTACACAATTACGTTATTTTTCACTAATGTGTTTTTCAAAACTTATTATTTTAGAAAAACAAAATAGTGATTAGAAAGATACAATGACGAGCAAAAAAACACAATGGGACAAATTATTATTGTGTTCTATTTCTTATATCATCTTGTGTTATTTTGTCATTTTAGTTGTTATTTTATCATTGTGTTTGGTAAAAATATATAACAGTCTTATTTCATCATTATTTTTCTTAGAATTCATCAATAAAAACACACAATGGTATTCAAAAAACACAATAACAAATGAAAAGACATAATGAAGTGCAAGAATGACACAATAATAAATAGAAATTAAATAAGCTAAAAAAATGTAACTAGACTTTCCAGTCGGTAGTTTCAACTAGTTACAAGAGTAAGGATGTTCGAATAGCCCCAATCTCCCAACTAAGTGATACCTACCTAAATGTCAACCATTCTTTAGGATATCTCTGTGAAAGCAGTAAAAGTAAAAGCTTCCCCCCTAGCAGTGGCCATTAAAGGCACGAAAGCACTTCTCCGAGATCTTTTGAAGTCAAATCAAAGAACTCCTATTTTGCTCCTGAGTGAGTCTCCCAAAGAGAGTTAATTTATTTTTTATTTTGATATAACGATACTATACTCGTTTTAAAGATAAATATGCTCGTCTTTTTCGTTAAATTTTTATAAAAAAAATATCGTATATTAAAGTTTAACATTTAACCAAAGTAAGGGAACTTGAAAATAGTCTACAAAAATAGCTAATCATAAATTGCCCTTATAATAAATGTTTTTACTTATAATTTGATCTTAACGATTGATTAAAAGATTGATGGTTAGGATTTTTCTTATACCTTTTATATATTACAAATTATTTTATTTGAACTATTACCATGGAATTAAAGCAATGTTTATAATCAGATTTTGTAAACTATACATATTCTTTTTTAAGGATCTGATGTTACCATACCAATCTTACTCCATCTGATTTACATCACAATTAATTTACAACAACTCGTAATAGACAGACCTCGAAAGTCAAATCCTTGATCTCAGGATCTTCACCACGCTAATTTTAAAGGAACTTTGCATTTCTAAAGTTGTACATATCTTACGAGTCGCCATTACCTTACGGATTCTTCTTGTGAATATACACTTTTTTTCGGGTGTCTTACGACATGAGTCTTAATAATACTTCACAAGCTAATCTTTTTGAGATTCCAGGTTTTTTATAAAATTTAAAAGATTTTAATTTAATAAAAAAAACAAAGCCCAGATTATTTATATAATTATGTATATCAAACAAATAGATATAAAGCACCCAATCTTCTTTATGATTTATGTTGCATTCCAGTTTTGGAAAGAACTTTTGTTGGCCATCATATCCAACAAAGAATATGCAATGAATCAGGCAGTCAATATATATATATATATATATAGGGTAAGGTTCTAATGAGAACCCTTAGTTTTTGTGAGAACCCATTAACCCTATTTGGTCCATTGATTTACTTTGGAAAACAAGAGATCATGCCATGTGTCCATTAATTTGTTTTAATAGAAAAGGGTAATGTAGTCATTTAACCAACATAATAAAATGCAATTGAATATGGTGGTGACAAGTGTCACCACCTAACTTTCTCTTTCCTCTCATATTATTTTCTTTTTTATAAAAATAACTTTACACCCAATTTTTTTATACATTTATAACTTTTTTATACTATATTATTTTTTTATAACAATTATATCATTAAACTCGTATTATTTTTCTCTTTAATTACCATATAGTCTTAATATTTTTTGAAAGATTTGTTTGGACGTTTGTAGCTACATCACTGTAATTAGTATTTCCAACACTTAAAAACTATCTTACAACATCTAAAACCATATGTTACATTACTATAATAAGAATACACCACTGTAATCACACTAAAATAACAAAAATATATCATCTAAAACCATATGTTACACAATTTTACCGTATGTTACAGTGTTACACCGTTGTAAACAGTAGCAAAACTATAATTAAAAATAGTATGTAAACCAAATGTAAAATATACATCATTAAACGATGTAACTACACCAACGTGATTTTAATAACATAACAACCAAACGACATTAAACCACGTAACTACACCAAACGACATTAAACCACGTAACTACACCAAACGACATTAAACCACGTAACTACACCAAACGACATTAAACCAATGTAAACCAAATGTAAAAAATTAAAGAAATATCACATTTACTTAGTTACATCACTGTAAACCAATGTAATCTAACGTAAAATTTAGGCGTATTACAACTGTTTAGGCGTTTGAGCACTGTTTGGAAGCTTGAAGAGTGTTTGGGTATTTTAGTTACATCACTATAAAACCAATGTAACCCAACGTAAAAATTAGGCGCATTACAACTGTTTGGGTGTTTGAGCACTGTTTGGAAGCATGAAGACTGTTTGGGCGTTTTAGTTACATCACTGTAAACCAATGTAACCCAACGTAAAAATTAGGCGCATTACAATTGTTTGGGCGTTTGAGCATTGTTTGGAAGCTTGAAGACTGTTTGGGCGTTTTAATTACACCACTGTAAACCAATGTAACACAACGTAATTAGGCGCATTACAACTGTTTGGGCGTTTGAGCACTGTTTGGAAGCTTGAAGATTGTTTAGGCGTTTTAGTTACATCACTGTAAACCAATGTAACCCAACGTAAAAACTAGACGCATTATAATTGTTTGGGCGTTTAAGCACTGTTTGGAAGCTTGAAGCTTGTTTGGGCGTTTTAGTTACACCACTGTAAACCAATGTAACCCAACGTAAAAATTAGGCGCATTATAATTGTTTAGGTGTTTGAGCAGTGTTTGGAAGCTTGAAGACTGTTTGGGCGTTTTAGTTACATCACTATAAACCAATGTAACACAACGTAAAAAATAGGCACATTAAAATTAGTAATACCGTCATTACAACAACCTCACACCAAACGACATTAAATCATGTAACTACGCCACTGTTACCAAATGGGGCAGTGGAGATGGCGGTTGCGACGATGGTGCGGTGGTGGGCACAATGATGATGTTTTGGAGGAGGTCGGTGAGAAGTGTGTTGGTGGAGGTCAACGATGGTGTGGAGGTGGATTAGGGGTTTGAATGTGGATTGGTAGTGATGGTGGTATGTTTTTTAAAATTAAAAAGAAATAAGGAAAAGAAAATTTGATAGCTTTATGTCAAATCAAATAACATATCACAGAAAAGTACAACTATTAAAAAGACTAATATACCCTTGATATCATCTCTACCACTCATTTAGAATCTTGATTATTTTATAATTAATGAATGGCTAAGATTGAGTTAATGGGTTCTCACAAATAGGATGGGTTTTCACATGAACCCATTCCTATATATATATATATATATATATATATATATATATATATATATATATATATAGGGGAGGGATCAAATGAGAACTCCCTTTTTTTGTGAGAACTCTAGGAACCAATGTGAACCACTAATTTTCAATGGCAAAATTGTAATTAATAACAACATAATCAAAAAAATCATAAAATAAAAAATAATAAAAAAATAAAAAAAGTAAAAACACAGAAATGTTTCTCTCGTTTCCCTCTACCATTAAAAAAAATAAAAAAAATTATAAAAAATAAAAAAAATCTCGTTTTTTTTACGAACGTCATTTTACACATATGTAATTCTTGGAATTACACATGTGTAGAACAGAATTTACACATATGTAATGACTAATTTACACATGTGTAAATAACGGGTGGATGAATTTTTTTAAAAAAATATATCAATATGGTAGGCGTTGGAAAGATAAAAAAATAATAAAATTAATGGTGAAATTTTTATGAAAAAATAATGTCATGAAAAAAAGTTATGAACGTTTTAAAAAAAAGGTGGAAGTGGCATGTGATTTGCATGTGACTAAAATGGGTGGTTGATATTGGTTCCTAGAGTTCTCACTAAAAAGGGTGGTTCTCAAGATAACCCTACCCTATATATATATATATATATATATATATATATATATATATATATATATATATATATATATATGTAAATTATATAAGTGTATATGTGATTAGAGAACTAATATTTGTCAGATAAATAACGTCTTAATTGTCATTTAGGTTTTAGCCCAATAGTAAGAAACAAAGTCTATTTGGAGTGAATATGTGTTCCAATCCGGTGGTGGAGGTGTACACATTGGGTTGAAACTGGGTTGGAAAACGATTCGTATTGGTTTTGTGAGTCAAAATTAGTCTTTTCTAGAACTGGTATGGGTTAAAACCGACCTGAATGGTGAGAATGAGCGGGTTTATGAATTGGGGTTGAAAAATGTGTGGTTCTAGTTTTACCGAGTTGGAAGTTTCACCGAGTAAGGTTAAGAACCGATCTCAAACCTACTGGTAGAGTCGGATTGAAAATAAAACAATTTGGCACAATGTCTAATTAGGTTGCTAGTTTCAGTTTTAAATTGGTTTTTTAAATTTGTTTTTTGCCATCTCTATATGGTAGAACTAATTGATGATATAATTTAAAAGTCGTGTAGATTATCCTGTAAAAAATAATGTCTTAATAAGTTAATGCATTATGTTAAAAAGAAATGCTAGAAATAACGTATGACGTAATAAATATGGATATATATTAGATTCAATATTTTGGATATTACGACACTTGCGATTTTTGGATTATAAATCCAAAATTTAAAAATTTGTCATTATTGAGATTCAGACAACTCGACTTCAAATCGACAAAATGATAACCAAACTAATGTAGACCAAAAAAACAAAACGACAAACAACGATTTAGGTGGTTTTAAGTCTAATCACAAATCAAAACTCAATAATCTTGAAAACGTTTTAATATGATTGTAAATATTCTAATAACTTTTTCACTTAATTTTCTCACCTTGCATATTTCTCTATGATCTCTTGAATTGAATTAGCCCGTACATGTTAGATAGTAGAAAATTAAATAAAAAGACCTTTATCTATTTAACTAGTTTCAGTTTTTAACCTTTAACTTTACTCATTACATTGTATAACCTTTATATATATAATTTGTTTCATCTTTTACTCTTGGTCTAACTTTTGTTAGTTTGAATCTTTAAAATAAATAATATGGTTATCATATGATGGTAGATGTGTAAAAAAACCTTCATGCGTCATAATAAAAAAAACAAATCGATTTATTAAGACAACATGATCAGTGAAAGGTTGAGACTGACTAGTAAAACCTCAAACAAATATTTTATGTTTTTATATCAATTTTCTGAAAGCTTAGTTCTATAACAAATTATAGTATAATATGATTCAAATATAAAGAAAAAACTTAATATGTAGAAATTTAAATGCAAGTAATGTGAAGTTATTTAGATGCTTTTGTTAAATTGTTAACCAAACTTAGTTTTGTTGTTTAATATAATCAAACGGTAACTTTTGCGCTTTGTGGTGAATTGATTTTGTGTAAAAATAATGAAGTCATTTAGGTATGTTCAAAATCTAATAGAACATTAAGATGCTAAAATAAAGGTGTTGGCAAACACATAAGCTAATTTGAGATAAAAGATTATGAACTATTTTTTAGATCTACTTGCGTATTTAGTATCGAAGTAAACAAAAATATAAATAATTATAAACCTAAAAGAATTTAAATTTTACAAAATGAAAAATAGTAAATAACAACATATATTTAATTTTATGTACATGTGCATAGAAAGAGCTCATATGTGTGAATTTATAAATGTAAACATGAAAGAATGTTACAGTTTCAAGGTTTACCTTATCAATACAAATGAGTTTGTTATGAACAAGCCTATAAATTACTAATATCTTTTGTTATAATTCTGTATTATGTTGCAATTGAATGTATTGAGCTTATTATTATATACTTTTTAAAGTCATGAGGACGAATAATATTGTACAACATTATGATGCAACAAGGTACTACTGATTTTTTTGTAAGATAAGGTAACTTGAAGACGAGGTTGGGTGGATGACAACTACTACCCTAATATTTCTTCATTGATATACGAATCATATGACACAATAATCTTTTATAAAACTAGTTTAAAAGAAAAGTGATGATTAGAGTGTGTATATATTATTTGAGGTGTTACTCGTCTGTCTTAATATTTTACTGATCATATATTTTTAATATGTCTACTTGTTTTTAGATAATGTCGCATGGAGGTTTTTGTACACACCTCTTATCATGTGATAATCATATGACTTAATTTAACTATGCAAACTAAGATTATTAGACTAAAGGACCAAATATTAAACAAGTCATGTACATAAAGATTGTCTAATATAATTAGTAAAGATAAATGTTGAAAAATAAAATTAGTAATAAAGATAAAGGTCTTTTTTTATAATTTACTCTAGATACTAAGTACCCGTGTATTACACAAGTTAAATATATAAAATATTAAATATGTAGTAATGAAAATTTATGAATTATAAACTTAAATATAAAATATGATTGAAATTATGTATAAATAGCTATTTTAAGTAAATAAATAATAACATCTTTTACTTTAACATTATATTTATAAAAACGTTTGTGCTTCATTTTAATGAAAAATTTCAAGAAATATGACTTTTTATAAAGATAAAGTTCATTGTATTAGAATATTTTGCATTTTATAAATATTATATTTTTTAAAAAGTGTGTTAATTAAACAATCAAGTTTTTAATTTATTAAATAACATGTTTTTTGATTTGAAAAGGGTATGATTAATATTATTAGTATTCAATATTATTAGTAAGGGTAGGTTATAGTAAAAAGGTATTTTATCTAAAAAGTCTAAGAAATATTATGGGTTTGACACGTGTTGTTCTATTGTTTTAAAAAGAAGGACATTTTGTTAATTATGTCGAATACGTCAGCTCATTTTGTTTTATAAATTAATCGTGTCAAATATCAGCTCATTATGTCATATATTTTATATCATTTTGTGACACCCTACATAAATCTCACATTGTTCGTGGACAGAAGATATTCTTAGTTCATAAGGAATGTATGTTCTCTAATATCACCAACGCGTTTTGGGCGTATTAACTATGTGTAAGGCCCCGTTCCCGGGACGCCTACAGTTGGTCATTCATCGCACATAAAACAAATACCTACATTTAACTTTTATAAAATATCGCAGCGGAAACATTTAAAACTTCCTTCCATTTCAATATAATAGCTTTTGCCAAATAATACATCATTATCCAATTACAAAATACAAGTTTGCATTACATCACAAAAGCATTATAAATGGATGCCATCCCAAAAGAGCCGAGTAGCCTTGCAGTGCCATCCTCAGCAATCATTACCTGCCAACTGGAAACACATAAAAAGTCAGTGTTGCTGAGTGAGTTCTAGTTTTATAACAAAACATACTTTTCTTTTGTTAAAACCGTTCATTTCATCCATGCGATCACACATCATACGTACACATAGATAATAGTTATTATCTTCAACATTCATTAACTTCCTTTCATTCATTCATTCTTACTTCCAATCGTTCGTTCATCATTATATCTTTTTCTTTCGTTAACACCATGAACTTTACCCTTCATGCTCATGATACTGGGCCTAAGCCTATAATAGACCTTTATTCACGGTGCCCGACACCTCTGGCCACAGTACCTAGGATAAAGTTCAGGTATACCATTGTCATGTGTTGTGCCCTTCATGCTCATGGTACTGGACCTAAGCCTAAAATAGACCTTCATTCACGGTGCCCATCACCTCTGGCCACAGTACCTAAGGCAAGCAACAATGGTTCCATACAAATGGTCAATCACAAAGAAAGACCCCAATGTGCATCCTCCCGAGGTAGCGAACCCGCACACCGTTGGGCTAATACCTTTTAATGGCGTGACCCGATATCCAATGCTAGCAAGACTTTTGTTACATTCATCATTCATTTATGCATGCATTCATCATGTTCCTCTTTTATTACTTTCCACTTTACGTTACATAATACTTTCATTTCATTCATTAACATAACACGTAAAGTCACAGGAAAGATAAACATTCATCATTATCAGGAACGTCAACATATACAGTCATCATCATCATACAGGGCAACATCATACATACATAACATACATCATGCATAAATATACAACATCATCATCATCATGCCCAACATACCCTCTAAGGCCTCAACAGTCATCTTACATGAACTTACGGGAATTTCCATGTCAAAACTTACATCTGCACTTTCCCCCGAAAGTCAGTAATTAAACTACACGTTTCCCCGGGTACAACAGCCCTATTTGGGTGTATGGACACCCTTCAGTCGCATGGCCTCCAGGCGACTGAACATCATGCATTGGACTCATGCGGATGAACATCTATGCGAATGGACACCCAGTCGTGCGTATGGACCTCATGCGGATGGAACTAATGCGAATGAGCACCTATGCGACTGACCTCATGCGAATGGACTCAATGCGAATGAGTCCCATGCGATTGGAACTAATGCGACTAAGCACCTATGCGACTGGACCCTCAGTCGTATGACTCCCCATGCGACTGGAACCCCAATCGTACGAATGAAACCTTAGTCCTGCGAATGAACCCTCAATCGTGCGAATGAACCCCAATCGTACGAATGAACCTCAATCGTCCCTCAGTCGGCCGTATGGCCTTCAGTCGGTCGCCTAGCCCTAGATGATGCAGAAAGGAGTTCATCCCGAACCCAATCTGCCATTTTCGGCCTCCAAGCTCATCCAAACCCATTCTAAGCCTAATTCAACCATCCTAAACCTTAGGAATGCATACCACAACACCATACAAGCACACACAAGCCCGGAAACAAACACCAAACGCATCACACACAACCACACCCAAATGGGTCAAACACACACACATACAAAAACGGGTTTTCTATGCTTTCCAGCCCCAAAATCGTTTGAAAACAAGTAAATGAGGGGTCCTAGAACTCACACAAACGACCACAACGAGAAGAGCTTCGATTGGACTCGCTACACGACGATTTTGCCCGCTCGAATCTACCGAACCGACCTTTTCTCCCTTTCTCCCCTTTCTCTCTTCTCTTTTTGCTGAAATGTGAGTGTGGGGAGAGGGTAAGGGCTGCCCTCTCCCTTTAAATACCCCCACGTACTCAAATTTCTCTCGATGGCGAGTTTGGTCCCTCGACTTTGGACTTTATTTTTTTTCTTCATTCGTCGGCTTCAAAATAAATAAATAACCGGGTGTTACACTATGGATGAGAGGAGAACTCCACAGTTAAGCGTGCTCAGGTGGCACCAATCCAGGGATGGGTGACCTCTATGGGAAGTTTTCACCCCGGCAACCAAAAGCAAATCCTTGAGCTCCTCGTAGGCAAAGCGGACAATATTGGTGGTGTGTGAGGCCGGGTGTTTAAAAATGGTATCAGAGCCACTCCTGTACCATTCGGGATGTGCGACATACCTCACTAAGGATGGTGATTTATCGGGCTCATCGAGGACAATGAGTCCAAAGGGGGGGGGGGTGATTGTGACACCCTACATAAATCCCACATCGGCCGTAGACAGGAGAGATTCCTGGTTCATAAGAAATGTCTGGTCTCTAATATCACCAACGCATTTTGGGTGTATTTGCTGTGGATGAGAGGAGAACTCCAGCAGTTAAGCGTGCCCAGGCGGCAGCAATCCAGAGATGGGTGACCTCCCTAGGAAGTTTTCACTCAGGCAACTAAAATCAAATCCGTGAGCTTCTCGTGCCAAAGCGGACAATATCGGTGGTGTGTGAGGCAGGGTGTTCCACATTTGTTATATGTATTCATCATTGTGTTTTACGTTTTAAATCATTTTGTGTTATTTTTGTCTTTATTTTTTATAGATTATATAAACTTTTTATCTATCATTATGTTTCATAATTACAAGTACACAATGATATATTTTAACCAATGTAATTTTTCATAACTCATTGTGTTAAAGATAACACAATTTGTTATTTTTGTCGTTTTTTATAGATTAAATATATTTGTTGTTATTTATCGTTGTGTTTTATAATTATATATATATATATATAGGGGAGGGTTCTAATGAAAACTACATTATAATTGAAAACTAAGAAAACTATATTTCCACCCTTGATTTGTTTCATCAATGGTTAAGATTAACTAATGACAATTTGGTAAATATATATAAGTTAGGGGTCATAATTAAAGAGGTTAGGGGTATAATGGGTAAATCATTTTTTTAAGTTTTTTTAACTCCCATAATCATTGATTAGTTTCCTAAAATCTCTTATCCTCTCTCCTAATTTATTTTACTAATATTATTCTAACAAAATAAACATAAAATCATATTAGTTGTTTGCATTTGTATGAAACATGATACAAATCACGTAAATTGTTGTATAAAATCAAACACCAACTTAGTTACATACATGTAGTAGTGTTACGTATATGTAAGAGCAGTGTTATTTTTATGTGAGAGCAGTGTTGTGTTTATGTTAGAGCAGTAACATATACGTAACAACAATGTTATGTATATGTAAAAATAATGATCACCTTGTCCATTGTGTTCGTATACGCATACGCATACGTATACATACGCAACAAATTAATGTACGATAAATAGCATCGTTTATATTTATCTAGTTAAGTTAATATGTATGTGTATGTTTGAATTGATATCATATAATGTACTTAATTTTTTTTGTCAAAACAACATAGAGTAAGTTGTAACTTGAGTTAGAAGATTGTTGTACAGTTGTTATAAAGGTCATACGTATATGTAAGTGTTTTAGTGGTGTTTGAATGTGTGATCATTGTTAAATGTACTTACTTATAAGTTACAATTTTCATCTAAGTGTTTTAAGAAGTTTTGAAAATTAAGGTAACGTAACAAATGGATAGTTGGTACGTATACGTATGATCCGTATATGAAAGCATATAGGTAAGTCTTTGTTTGTTTAATAGTGTGAAAGGTATGCTTATATACTAAAGAAGCTTTGGTACATATATGTAAGTATATAAGGTGTATTTTATTTGGTGGTTCTAGTTACTAAGAAACATAACATGGTTTGGTACGTATACGTATGTTTTGTATACGTAAACAACAAAATTAATGTACGTTATATGTATTTATGCTAAAGTTTGACAAATAAAGAGTGATATACAAGAACATTACATAGTTAGATATGTGATAAAAAATAATTTTAAAATCAACTTTGAATTATTTACATAGTTGGAATAATTATTGTTGCGTCAACTTAAAAAATGATTTTAGTTTCGTGATAATTTATATTCCAATTAAGAAATTAAGCACTGTTATATGTAAATTTGCATTATTTTTGTTTTAAATTCTGCATAATAATAATATTCATGTGCTCACTGAATTCTTAACTCAAGATGTGAATATGTTCACTCATTCATTGTTTTAAATGAAAGAAAAAATATTTAAAAAAAGGTATATAATTAGTCAACAAATAAACTAATTAGGGAGTCAAGTAAGGAAGACTAATTAATATAAAGATTGCTACCATAAATAATAAAAGAGTAATTTACTTAATAGCCCTTTATAAAAAATAAAATACAAATAAACTAAAAATTGTGTGATTGGTTAAAAATGGTTTTCTTAGTTTTCTATTATAAGAGTGGTTTTCATTTGATCCCTCCTCTATATATATATATATATATATATATATATATATATATATATATATATATATATATATATATATATATATATATATATATATATATATATATATATATATATATATATATATATATATATATATATATGGTAGAAACTAGTGTATTAAATAAATAAAAAATATTCAATAGTAGTAATAAGAATGTGGAGTTATAATAGATATACTAATATAAGATATGATTAAAATTACATATATGTAATAGTTCGAGAAATAAACACTTATACTATTTTTTAACTCTCTTATTTATATAGTTTTATTTTTAAAAATTTGTTTCATAAACTTATATAATTTATTTTTTAAATTTCGTTTATCAAACACTTTTTTTAATTATATTTGTTGTTTTGATAAAATTGTTCTTAGGAAATTTCACCTTTTATAGTTTTTTTTGAAAGACCGATTTAAAATTGTTTGTTTCAAATAAGTTTACAGTTTTAGGAAATTTCATATTTTGTAAGATCTTGTTTTTTATTATTTCTATTTTTAATAAAAAGATTTTTTAATAAATTTTGTTAAAAAATATTTTTTTAAAAAGGTAGCTTGATTTTAAAAAATGTAGATGAGACACAAAAAGAGAGAGAGAGAGAGAGAGAGAGAGAGAGAGAGAGAGAAAGAGAGAGAGAGATGTATTAGTTAATTAAATTCTTTAACAAGAGAAATGAATTAGTGTAATGTTCAAATGATTATAATACCCTTTTAGAGGGAAAAAAGATGTGATTATGTCTGGAAAAATAATATATGGCAACCCTAAAAAATTTTATTTTATAGCATAGATTAGATTTATTAGTATGAACATACGAAGACCATTAGGTAACTAGATTTACATTATATTCTTTATATATTGTAACATAATAATATTTAATAACATGAATTTAGTGTTTTACCATTTTACAAAGTAATAGAGCCTTAAAGTTTTGGTTTTGATTATCTTCTTCTCTGTTGCGTCACCACAAAAACATACAAAACCTAGCCATAACCATCGAATTTAAACCTTAGACAAGGCGGTGTGCTACCCTTCTCGTCACCCTATTCCATCTCCTATTTCCATTTAATAAAGCTTCATTATCGATTAAAGACTCAAATCTAATATTCATATTTTTGGTTTGTTCACCATCATTCTTTTAACTTGTTTTTGAAATATGGCTTCTAAATTGCAACGATCACTTCTTTTTTTATTAAAATTTATTTATTGATGTTTTAGCCGCATCAAAGACTACAGCCGTGTAAGTCGGCTATGTCAAATATGCTTTTGACGACGAGGACTAAGGTCCCTTGCTATGCATTTTTTCTACGAAGACTATGGATGACATTCTCAACCAAACTATGAATAGCACAATCAATCAAAATATAAATGACCATCAAAACATATTTTTGAGTCGATCAAAACATGTTTATCTTATTATTATTATTATTATTAATTTTTTTGTTTTCTTGTCTTAACGTCTAGTTTACTTTCACTGACTATGGCGATTATATATTAGGTTTATCAGTATGACCCCTTAGGCTCAATAGGTACCTAGGTTTGCATAATGTTGTCTATATATTGCAACTTTACTATTCAAAACAGAAATTTAGTCTTTTACTATTTTACATCTGGTTTTAAATCTTAAAAAAGTGAATAGGAGTATTTGATTTTGTCAAAATTAGACCCGTAAAAAATAAAAAATAAAAAATCATCAAATGAGATTGATCTACCGGCGGAAGCAACTATGATATCGCTAACATCGTCATCTTCTTCATAACCATTGTTGTAATCGGAGACAGATAAGGGAGAATAATGGAGGTGTGAGATGCTAAAAACCTCTCTTTCATGAAAACGTGAAGATCCTGTTGGGCACACGTGGTAAAGCATATATTAAACAACGCATACCCTGTTTTTCACTATAGATAAGAAATCAGACGAGTAAAGTTTTCCTAACTACTATTTCCCCTCCCTTTAAAATAGATATATAATTAAGTTATTTGTTAATACTTGCTTGAGCTAGATAATTTCTAGGTACATTGGAGTATTGTATATGTGATGTGTGCGGTGTATATATATTTTTAATAATGATTTTACATACCACTTGGTTTTAAATTCATAGAAATTATTTTTACCTTAGAAATAAACGACACATAAATATACAAGTGTACCTATCGTATATGTAGTATAGCTTTGGTAAGAATCAAGTATCGATACATGGACATGGTAGGTACTGATAGTAAATCTTTGTTATTGTTCAACCACTAAATATAGATGATTTGGTATTTTTTGTATTTTTAAACTAAATAGACAAATAAATAAGGATAGATAGAAATCAAGAAAGATAATAAAGCAAATATAATGTTCACTTAGACTTTGAATCCTATCAAGATTATTTAATCTCATAATTTTTTGGAAAGCTAATTCGATAAACACATATCAATCATCTCGAATCACGTGATGAAAATAATATCATGAAGTCCTTCAACTTGTGAATATCATACCATGAATATATGAACTACAAATTTACGCTAGTAAACCATAATCACACATACATAATGATATGAGGAATTCACAACAAATGTAGTGGTCTTTTCAATTATATACACAAGGATGCACATTTAAATAACAATTGTATAATCCAATCCACATCTACCATTCCTAGTCAAATGCCATAAATACACATATATACATATACTTATTTATGAATAAATATCCAATGACATATGGTTTTCCAATATGATATGGTCAAGATATCCACGAGATCAAACAAATAACCAAATCAACTAAACACACATAACCATTGAAGAACATTCAAAATATTATTAAGGTCATCAGCATATTCATCACCATAAATAACATGTAATAACTAGCTACGATTCATCTAATCTAAGTGAATTAAATAGTCTAGCTCATAATAACTACAAGAATACCCAAAAAAATTGAATAATCAAAAAAATACATAGTTAGACGTAGAAATTATCAAACCAAATCAATCTAAGAGGGTTAAATGATGTTAGATTCTTTCTTGGAGTTCTTGATCTTCAATCATGGATTCTAATATTTTGAGATTCCTTCAAAATGAAGCTCAATGTTTGAGAGAACTAGGATTTTTTTCCTTTAATTTCGAGCTTGGGTGAAATAGGAAAAAAAAGGCTAAAAGGAGATCTGATGCGTGTGGTGGCTATAACAAAATTATGATGGTCATAATAAGCTAGGTATGAGGCATGATGCTTGTTATGGTCATGACAGAAACAGTCATGGCCATAACAACCTCTAAACTTACAAAATCTATTTCTTTCATTTTACTTTAGAGATCACCAAGCAACTATCCAAAACTACAAAATCTGAATTAATCACAATTAAGTATCGATAAAGCACTCAAAATGGGGAAGGATATGTATTATTAACATGTATGTTTCTTCACATATCAGTATGTGTAGTATTGTATGTGTATAATGTATATGTTACTTGCATGATCTAGATACATGAAATTTAGTGGGTGCATAAAAGCATTCTCGACGTGTAAGTAAGAACTGGATTCTAAAAAGGAATATTAGGACAACAAGGTTGCTTTAGAACACTAAAAGGAATCTTGAAAGGTTTCTTACATGGTTTGATGATAACTATGTTAATAGCTTGGTATTATTCCCTAATATATATTAATACGTAAAACTAAAATGCAAGATAGTATTGTAAGCTAGATAACACACTAACGGATCCGCATCTGTAGTTTTGAAATCATGTATCTTGTAAATATGAAGATGACCTTTGTAAAATAATATTATGAATCAAAGTATGATTCAGTTTTGATGATTTAGTTGGTTTATAAAATAATAATACAATAAAATATTATTTACAAATAAAATTTCAGTTGCCAATAAACCTCTAAAAATAACTTTTTGAATTAAATAATTAAACAGACCCAATCGGTTCACTTATTCCGGGGTGACTCAAACGCGGGGTGTGACAATAGGATTGCTTTACCTCGTGCAAGCATGGTAAGTGAAGTATTGTCTTGTTCAAGCATGCTACTAAAGTCTTGCCTTTTACAAGCATTGGATTGCTTTGCCTCATGCAAGCTTGGTCACTAATGTCTTGCCTCATGCAAATATGGTCACTGAGGTTTTTTTTTGTGCAAACATGTCACTGAAGTCTTGTACTAATACAAGCATGTAGCCAAGGTGCTGACTCATCTAGTTACAACATAGTATAGTTATGAGCATCACTGAATGCTACAATATCACTTTAATATGTCACAATTAGTTATGGTATCATTGTTATTATTATGTAACTATTATATGATTATCAAAGAACAAATAATTATGTTTTAAAGGAAAACTAACACTCACACATCAACACTATTTTTAGCATACATGTTAGTTAAGTCAAAATCAAGCTGAGTGGTTTTAGATGACATGAAAGTGAAGACTACCCAGATTAACAAAGACTTGCATCTTAGTTTTAAAGTTTTATATGTTAATTCAATGATTAAGTTTTATATTTCAGACTATGTCCAATGTAATTTTGAATGTTTTGAACCTTTTAATTGTAATAGTTAATGAAACTTTCAATTCAAAAAATATGCATTGACGTGTAAACATAATTATGATATCTTTTGGAGATGAGACCTTACATCTTATCATTGTCTATATTGATCTGCATGATCAAAACTCGTGAAAGTAGGATATTGTTGGAATTGGTGTGCACAGTGTGGACATAAGTCAGGTATGATTTCAAAGTTGATCCTTAAGGGTCACGCATGTGAATAACGAATATCTTGTAGTGACGAATAAAGAAACAAAGAATTGTAATCAAAAGGTTAAATAACTGTTTATTATATGATAATTATAATTATTATTATTTTATAATAAATGAATCTTATATTATTATAGATAATTCTTTATTTAGATTAATCTAAATATAAAAGTTATATATTTAAAGTTTAAAAATTATGATAAAACAAAATTAATCATGTTAATTATCCAGAAATCCAAAGTGTTAAATTAGTTGGTTTGGCTTAAGCCTAATTAATTTAATTTTAGGGCCAATGTAGGAGATCATTATGGTTTTTGTAAAGTGATGATTATTAGTGGATCAAGAGGTGTTTTTTTTGTGTGTGTAATAATTAGAGATTAATAACTAAATAAAAAACCATAAACCTTGTTCCCTCATCTCTCTCGATCGGCCTCAAGGAAGTGTCTTGTCATTTTACGTCATCGGGTTTTGAAGATTTTCTTGAGTTGAAGGTTCTGCAAGACAACGATTTGTTTCCATTTTAAGTTCATGCGTAGACTTGTGAGTAGATTCCCCATTAGAATGAGAGAAGAACATAAAGTGTTGTGCTAGTGGATTCGTTAATTAGGAGGGCTCATAGCTAGTTCATTACCATCGTATGTGCCATCTCTTTAGTGGTAATGTGGCAAAACCGTTCGGGTAAGTTTTGAAATATTATAGATGTTTAATTTACAAGGCTCTATGTAAAGAAATGAAGCTTTAAGAGTTTAGTTGCTGCTTTAGAGCGAGAATATGAACATATTGCTCCCTTAACATAAGTATCGAATATTGATGAACCAGAAGCTGAGCTCATGATCACCTATACCATTTATGCAACATCGATGTTTTGCATATTAGCATCTTGGCGTGCTTCGTAAACATATTATTTTTGTACTAGAATATCTGGTAATGTATAACAACTAGTTTAGTGACTATGGATAAACTTTTAGTATCTATAAAAATATGTTTGTCTGCTACATCAATGTAAAACGTTAGAAAAGATCGATCAACGCAATGTACGGGTGCGCATACTACACAAAGATGCATTTTGATTGTTAAATTCAAGTTACTCACTTATTGATTAGTTTCAACAATACTTACAATAAAGAGACGTAATTTGTTCCCCTTATGAGTCAACTTTGCAAAGCTCTTCAACTAAGGGGTTAGGTATAGTATGTGACGCACATATATGAGGCATGTTATTATTCTTATATTCCATAAATTAGTTTTAGTAAACCCGAGTGTTACATAGGTTGAATAAATAAAATAATAATATAATAAAAATTATTAATTATAAAATGATATTCTAAGATATGATATGACTGAAATTACGTATTAAAAATGACTATAAGTAATAAAACAATGATAGCAACTTTTTAAAATTTTGTTTTTAATTTTTTTTCTAAAAAATAAATATTTTGTTCTAAAACAAACTGTATAAAAATGTCATTTTTAAAAATTTTCTTATTATAACTCCCAAATTTAATTATTTTTGGTTTAACAAATGGACTTTTTAAAGATACCAATTTAAAATATTCGTATTTTTAAAAAAGTTTTATGCTTAATTTTTTTTATTTTCATAAAAATTATTTATTTAGAAATAACATTAATAAATAGATATCTTTCTCAATTTATTAAATCTAAAAAAGTGTTAAATAATATTTTTAGTAATTAAGGTAGTTATTTAATATGAGAGAGATGCAGGAAAAATTTGGTGAGGATGATTGTGATGTTGACACGTGTCATCTCAAGATATTTTTTTATTAAAGTAAAAAAGATTTTCCTTTCATACATACAATATATGTGTTTGCAATGTTTTCAGAACCGGATCGGACGTCGAACCGGACGCCTTACTGGTTTGGTGGTCGGACCGGTTGGACCGGATTTAACTATATTTTAATTATATTTATATATGTAATTAAATATATGTTGAAAATAAGGGTGTAAAGGAAGTCTCTCTAAGACTCTAACAACCTTGTCCCACATTGGTGTGACAAATGAAACATTATGTGTTTATATGTGATAACAAGGTGAAAGGTATTGAATGTCTTTATGATACCTTTTACACCATGACCTACCCGCGCGCAGGGGGTTTCAAAAACGGGTTTCTGGCTGGAAAATTGGATATCCCGGCCCGACCGCTGACTCGGGAAGAACCGGCCGGTTCAACCTATCAAAACCGAATAACCCCTGACCGGACCGGACCAGACGCCGAATCCCGGTCGTGCCGGCCAATCCGATCCGGTCTTAACAACACTGTCTGTTTGTATGTATGCATTTATATGATATACAATGTTTGAACATATAAGCATACCACACATGAAATAAGATGTCACTTAAGATGTGGATATACTAATTTTGCATAGATTATTATCAAATTAAGTTATATTAATTTATAAAAAAAGATATTGTTAAGGTTTATTATAAAAATGCTTTGAAGATACATTATAATTTACATGTGACGTAATTTTGATTGCTAAACTACAGAAATATCTGATAAGTGAAGTTCATTGGCTCAGTTATGGCAACATGCATTTATGCAGTACGTTTTCATATTGCTTTAAGATATAGATTTTGTCATATATGTCTAGTAATCGTCTTATGATAACTTAATAAGCGAATAATATTAATTAGTTAAAAATTATAATTAAATTTTCGTGAAACATTAATATAATAATTTATCTTGACTACACAAGATTAAGATTAAGATTAACAATTAAATGCAATGTTAATATATTACAAATGCTTAGCAAGGTGTCCTTTACTAGATAATTAGTTAAAAGTATGTAAATACTAACACCCGCATCAATCACTGTAAAGTATTCGATTGATTGATTACAATTTTTGTTCTTGTTATTTTAAGCAACTGATGATCAATCCGATCATCAAATCAAACCTCGTCTTTTTTATCATATATTTTTGTTGATATAATAAAGTTCATTTACGGATTGTTACCTTCCTATCTACTTTATTGAAAATCACTCATGTGCAATGTTAAAACTCGAATTTAATTCATTTGGATGTGATTGTTGTTCATATTGTTAGCCCTAAAAGTATTATTTTATACGTGTTAACATAGAAACTGTCAAAATCATAATAATCAATCAAACTTTAGTAAATAATCTGATTGACTAGCACTAACATACGTATTATAGTTGGATATTAAATTTTCAATTATCGATAATATTAACATTGTTATCGAGTCACGATTCAGATAGTTAAAATTTTGACAACAACAAAATAATTACATGTAATTCTTACACATTATAGTTCATGGGACGCATATTAATTTAAGGCATTTGATTATTTTGAGTAATAATCATTGATTAGTTATTCAATGTAATAATTAATAGAATGATTATACGAGATAATGTTCAAATGTTTAAACATTTATGGGTTTATTTAATCAAATATCAACTCATAAACACAAGGGTTGTTGGAAATTAATTGTTAATTCTCAAGGATAACAAATGATAATTAAGAGGAGGCTAAAACGTAAATGTTACAAATATATATATGAGATTAGGGGGAAACCCTAATCCCCTATTCTTAGCCGTTGCACATAACCCCTGTCACACCCCAACCATGGCGGAAACATCGGGGGCGCGAGAAGTGATAGATTGTTCAAAGACATCATAGACTATAGTGACTATAAATTAAAATTAAATTTCATTTCCATTAATCAATATAACATTACAATGCTTCAAATAAACATACAATAACTTTGAGAAATACAAGTCTAAAACAAACATAACAAAATGATAGATTTGGTGTCTAAAACAAACATAACCTAATTGAATTTCTTGATAAAGCTTCAAGCATTTCCTGCAACATGTATAAAATATTGGTCAACATATGAATATGTTGGTGAGCATACAAGTTTAAATACATAGCATAATAGTGAATAAATCTCAATTCAACATGAGTAAAGTATACTAAAGTTTGTACATTGCTAGCATGCAAAGCCAATAATTAAACTAAAAGTGTCCACTAGCGTAATCTTAGCATCAAAAGTGAGCAAGACCGTAAAGATTGATAACTTAACATAGACCTATTATAATAGGGCGGATGTGCTAGTCCTATAGCGCTATACATGTTAAGCGAGGTTTAGATTGCTTGCAAGATAATGTATTCTAGAATGTATCACAAATAGTATAACAAGTAAGCATGTTTGTATGAATTGAGTTTTAGAATGATTTTGATTGAATGAATTATTGAGTGTATTTGATAATTGATACATATTGCAACCCAAATAGTGTTAAGACAAAAGGGGTGAAGTATGACTCACGGTTTGGCGATTAGAATCCACAAGAATAGACGATTGAATTTAAATAATTGAGTCACCAAAGTTACCCTAAAAGGTAAACAAAGTGTTTAAGTTTAGGATTCAATTAAAGTTTGAGCTTTTAGCAATTGGAAAGTATACGAAATTTCAAATATGAGAGTACATGAAAGTATATACTACTTAGACACTTATTAGGACACCATGTATTGTGTGTGTTCTTTATGAGTATCAGTCACTCATTGGAAGTCCAAAATAAAGAATCATAAGATTAGTATAATGCCTACCTTAACACATAACATTCAACCATGGTTTGATTGATGTTACGGTTTGGTTTTGACTAAGTATTATGTAGATATAAATATAAGTCATGCATTAGAGGTAGGGTAATCCACAAACCTCAAGTTTTATATTCATATAAGTCATGTGTTGGATCATAAGAGGCTGTTGCAACCAAAACAATATCACTTAGAAGATTTTGAGTACTACATGCAAAGGACTTCCGAAGCCAAGTGTGGGACTTCCGAAGGAAGAAAGAGTTCTTCCGAAGTCTAAGTGTGAAATACACTTCCGAAGGAGAACTCCAACTTCCGAAGGTAAAGAAGCTACTTCCGAAGGTTCAAGACTTGAAGACAAAGATCTGAAGTCAACTTCCGAAGAATAAAGAAGTCCTTAAAGCCTCGGAAGCATAGAAGCATCTTCCGAAGTATAAGTGGCTTCGGAAGAACTTGTTCTTCCGAAGCCAGTTAACCTTCGGAAGACGCTTCTATTATCCAGTAGACATAAGTATGGTCTGTCTGACAGTCCGCTGCAAATCTCTGAGATACTGCATGGCGTTTTCTCTAAAGCCATGTAGTTGACCATACTTTAATCTACTGTTTACCTTTTCATGTTAAGTACAGTTGCCATCTTTAGTTGGTGACAAAAGGTAAGTCATGGACATGTCATGACTACCATATCTTAGATAATACTTTATCTAAGATACCTTAACTATAGCATTGTAGTATATGCTTTAGTCTTAGGTTTCCAGCTGGTATCAAGTATAACCGGCTGTAGGATCTAGTATATATAGTTTATCATTGTAACTCATGTTGTATGCTTGTAAGTGTCTTGTAATCTTGAGTTGAGAAGTAATATATACAAGTTCCTTGAAAATATTTCTGCTTGTTGCATTGATTACTTATTATATTATTATCAACTCTTGTCAAAGACATTGCTTCATCTTGTTTGAGTGACTATTATAAGTGAGTTTGAGAGAAAAACAAGTGTTAAGTGACAAAACCCGATCCTGCAATTGGTATCAGAGCTTTTTAGGCTCTTGATTGTAAGATCTTACCATCCCAATCAAAGTTTTTCACTCCTCCTTATACCTCACTCAAAAATGGCCCTCAAAAAATCTGAAGTCGAAATGGGAACGATGACCAAGCTCCTATCATCGATCCTGAAAACTTCAGGTCTTGGAGCAGAAGAATGGAAGGCTTCATCAGATACCAGGATAGCAAGATGTGGCAGTCCATCGTGAATGGCTCGTACAAGCCAAAAGTTGCTGGTGGAAACGGTGCCATGATCGAGAAGGATGTCGAAGACACTCTGATGAAGATAGGAAGAGGCTCGACATTGACAGCAATGCTATGACTGTTCTCATGACTGCAATCCCAAACTCCATCATGGTGGGGTTTGAGCATTGCAAGTCAGCCAAAGAACTCTTTGATGCACTTGCTCAGATGTACTCGAGCTCTAATGATTCAAAGAAGGACTCACTGAAGCAGCAGTTCGAGAACTTCACCTATGTTGCTGGAGAAACTTTTAGCCAGCAATACTTCAGGTATATGGATCTTATCTCCTCCCTCCAATCTTGTGGGGAATCACTCAGAACTAAGAGACCTTACCAGAAAGTTCATGTGTGCTACCCAATGAGTGGACTTTCTACTGTGTCTCCATTAAGAGAACAGAGAATTTAAACACTCTCACCATGACCGAACTCTATGGGATCCTAGATGGATACCGTTTGGAAATGGAAAGCAAGAAGGGTCACCAAGCAAGCAGACCCTTGAGTCTTCCGCTAGCAACGCTTTAATGGTTGCTGAAGGCTCAGGTATCCCACAGTCTCAGCAGTACCTGTCATACACCCAGCAGCCATCTTGTTCATCTGGGCCTTACATCACATTCCCTGAGACTCCAAGGTCTCATCAAGCTCAGCAAAGCTCCTTTCAGGAGGGCTGTGCGTTTGTTTCAGGGAATGGACACTCCAATGATCATCAGTTCTGCTTTGATGATCTTGAGTGCTTTAGTCCAGATGACATAGAGTATGTGGACATTGTCCAGCAAATGGCTCTCTTACCTACAGAGCGAAGAAGTTCTTTAAGAGAACTGGAAGGCAATTCCTCAAAACCCAATCACTAGCAGTTTGGGTTTGACAAAAGCAAGGCTAAGTGTTACAACTGTAACCAGCTTGGCCACTTTGCAAGGGAATGCAAGGCTCCCAAGTCCAACCCGGGAACCTCACAGGCTCCACACATCCTTCTACACCAAAGCCCAATGGAAGTCAACTGAAACTGCAGCTATGGCTCAAGAGTTGACTGGAGCTTTATGGTTCAAGATGTGACTCCTGCTCAAGCACTCATGGCAGGCTTGTATTGCTAAGGTTAAGTTGTACCAGGACTACAATATGGAAATTAAATCCGATATTGAGTCTTTAAATGTGCTAAAATCTGATTTTAAGAGAGCTGAATCTGACTACCAAAAGAAAATTGAGGAGTTAGAGAAAACTGTATCTCTTTTAAAACATGAACACACCAACTACAAGACTCAAATCAAGGATTTAATATCCAAATTGACTGAGGCTCAAGCCCAGCTTGTCACAGCTGAGGCTCAAGCCAGGAAGTATGCTATTGCTGAGCAAAACTTCCAAGCCATACTTGCATCATCCTCTCACTCCAAACTTTGTTATCAAAACAAAAGTGGGTTGGGAACCAATGAAATTGCTCCACCACACTCTTATGAGTCTGTAAGACAACCAAGATGTGGTACTGAAGAGCAAGAGGTTCCATCTGTTGACCCACCTTGTAAAGAGTCAAAGAGTGATGCAACTGTGGAGACCATGACCATCACAGGGAAGGAACAGGTAATTGAGCCCTCCCAGACCAATGATGATCAATCCTGACCACCAAAGCCAGAAGAAGCAGGGCTAAAGCAGCCAGAAAAACTGCCAAGAAGGTGGCTGAATCCAAGCTGAAGATAGACCCAAAGCAAAAGGGTGTATTCATATCAGCAGGATTCCAGGTGGTTGGACCTTCTGATTCAGGAAAGGAGTATAATACCAGTACTCCTGTCCTACCAAAGGATCAGAAGTTAAAGGGAAAGGTTGCTGATGAAGAGAAAAAGAACAAGAAACAGCAACCCTCCAATTCCCAGAAAATTAACATTGCATGCATAATGTGTGGTTTGCAAAATCACATGGCTAAAGATTGTTATTACAATCCTGCTAGCACACATTATGCAAATAATGTTAAAAGAGAAGGAGTCAGGGAAGGTTTCACATTTGGACCATATCAGATGGTTCAAGTGTTGAAAAAGGGAAAGCTTGTTTCCGAAGCAAGGCTTGTCTCGGAAGAAAACTCTTCTTCCGAGAAGAAAAAGGCTTCGGAAGTAAAAGCTGCAAAGACTCACAAAAGAGTCCCTTGAAACCATCCCAGAAGAAGACTGCTTCGGAAGAAAAGGTGGTGAAGGTCTCTTCCGAAAAGAAAGAAGCTTCGGAAGAATGCCAAGCTGCAAAAGCTTCATCAAGCTCATCTTCTATGATCAACCAAGGGATGGAATGGAAGATCAAGGAAGATGCTGTAGCCCAAACCTCTTCTTCAAAGACATCCATTGAACCCCCATGCATAAACTTTGGTTCAATCATGTCACTTTCATTGGAAGAACCCAAGACCAAAAAGGCTTGGGTTCCAATCAAAACTAATTTTCTCACCTTAGGAAGTATATCAACGGAAACTAAAAGTTGACAAAGTTAATTTTGTCAAACAGGTTGAGCACAACCTGTTAAGTGTTTCTCAGTTTGTGATCAAAAGCATCAAATGCTTTTCACAGAACATGAGTGCATCATCCTCAAACCTGGGATGACAATTCCTCAGGAATTGGTGCTTCTTAGATCTCCCAGGAGAGGGGATATGTACAAGCTTGATATGAACAATGCTTCCCCAATGGGAGAAGTATCATGCTTTCTTTCCAAAGCTGATAGTGATGAGTCAACACTGTGGCATAAACGAATGTGTCATGTCAATTTTAAGACAATGAATAAATTGGCTAAAAATAACTTGGTACATGGTTTGCCTAAAAAGGAATTTTTTTCTGCAAAGATAACTGTGTTGCTTGCCTGAAAGGGAAACAACACAGGTCTTCTCATAAATCCAAAGTTGTTAACTCTATCACTACTCCATTACACTTATTGCACATGGATCTATTTGGTCCCACAAGTATAATGAGCATTGGAAGGAAATCATATTGCCTTGTGATAGTTGATGATTTTACTAGATTTACATGGGTATTCTTTTTAAGAACTAAAGATGAAACTGCTGAAACTTTAAAATCTTTTATTCTTAAAATAGAAAATCAAGTTGATCACAAGGTTAAAATAATCAGAAGTGATCAAGGGACTGAGTTTAAGAACTTTGTTCTTGACTCATTCTGTAACTCAAAAGGGATTGCCAGACAATACAGTGCTCCTAGAATCCTCAACAAAAAATGGTGTTGCTGAGAGGAGAAATAGGACACTTATTGAGGCTGCTCGGACTATGTTAGCTGATTCAAAGCTGCCTCTAACATTCTGGGCAGAGGCAGTCAGCACTGCATGCTATGTGCAGAACAGAGTTCTTGTAGTAAAGCCACATGGAAAGACCCCTTATGAGCTATGGAACAAGAGGCCACCGTTCATTGGCTTTCTAAGGTCCTTTGGCAGCAGGTGTACCATACTTAACACAAAAGACAATTTAGCAAAAATTTGCTGAAAAGTCAGATGATGTCAATGTCATCTTTGTTGGATATTCCTCCCACTCTAAAGCTTACAGGTTTATAACATTAAAAACCAACAATTTGAGGAATCCTCCAACATTGTAGTTAATGAGCACACTCCTTGTGTTAGGGGGAATGGACCTGATCATATTTTTGACTTAGAATTGTTTCCAAACTATTCTAAACCATCTTGTGAGAATGTTTCAGCTGGAACAGGTGCTCAAGGCAATTCTGATGAAGATCAACTGTTTGAGCTTCCCAGACCTGCTCCAAGTTCTCCAAGAACAACAACAAATCAAGTTCCCACTATTGAAAGATCTGACAGTATAACCATTTCAAGAAATAGTGGAACTTCAACAAGGGATTCACCTGATGATCTTCAAGTCTCCTCAGGTGATCCTACACAACACCAAGCTGATGGAAGCAGCATTTGAAGGAACAGGCAACTGTTAATGATGCTTCACAGCAAAGAATGATGATGTGATTCTCTTTCATTCAATCAGTCCTCATTGAATGAGATTGAAACAGCAGCTGGACCAAGTATTCAAGCTCCAGAGCAAAATATGTCCAACTTGGACCTATCTTTGCAGCTGGAGGTGATTCCAAGACTTAGAATTCACAATACTCATCCAGCTGAAAACATCATAGGGGAAGTCTCTGAGGGGTGTGAGAACAAGGGGACAAACTCACAATGGGAATGTCTGCCTGTACTCATGCTTCTTATCCCAAATGGACCCAAGAAGGTGGAAGATGCCTTAAAGGATAGTAGCTGGGTTGAATCAATGCAAGAGGAGCTGCTTCAATTCAAAAGACAGAAGGTTTGGAACCTATGTCCGCTACCATCTGGTCAAGTACCTATAGGCACCAATGGGTTTCAGAAATAAAAGAGATGACAGAGGCTTGATTATCAAGAAACAAGGCAAGACTAGTGGTTCAAGGATACACTCAAGAGGAAGGAATTGATTATACTGATGTCTTTGCACCTGTTGCAAGACTTGAGGCAGTTAGGATCTTCCTTGCTTATGCTGCATCCAAGAATTTCACTGTCTACCAGCTTGATGTCAAGTGTGCCTTTCTATATGGGGATATAGATAGGGAAGTCTATGTATGCCAGCCTCCAGGATTTGAAGACCCACAGCATCCAAACTATGTGTGCAAATTGGATAAAGCTCTATATGGGCTGCACCAAGCACCTAGGCTGTGGTATGAGACATTGTCTCAATTTCTTCTGAAGAACGGCTACACTAGAGGAACCATTGACAAGACTCTCTTTATCAGAAAGTCTGGGAAAGACATTTTGCTAGTTCAAGTCTATGTCGATGACATCATATTTGGTTCTTCAAATGACCAAATGTGCAAAGACTTTGAGAGCATTATGAAGAAGAAGTTCGAAATGAGTTCTATGGGAAAAATGGACTTTTTCCTTGGAATTCAGGTAAAGCAACTGAAGGAAGGGTTTTTCATCAATCAATCTAAGTATGTCAATGACATCTTAGAAGATTTGATATGAAGGATTGTAAAGCAGCAAAGACACCCATACCCAGAAACCATGATTTATGCCCTGACTCTGAGGGGGAGGATACTGATCAACATCAGTATAGAGCAATCATTGGTTCTCTGATGTATCTTACAGCAAGTAGACCTGATATCATGTTTGGAACTTGCATTGTGCAAGATATCAGGCTGCTCCGAAGGTGTCTCACCTAATTGCTGTCAAGAGAATCCTCAGATACCTCAAAGGAGCACCTAAGTTAGGTCTCTGGTATCCAAGAAATAGTGATTTTAATCTCTATGGATACTCTGACAGTGATTATGGGTGCGTGCAACATCAACAAGAAATCAACATCAGGAGGATGTCAATTTCTTGGTGGAAGGATCATCTCATGGCAATGCAAAAAGCAATCCTGTGTCTCTACATCAACTGCTGAAGCTGAATACATTGCTGCTGCAAGTTGCTGTGCTCAGCTGCTGTGGATTCAAAACCAGATGATTGACTATGGATTCAACTTCATGAGCACTCCTATCCACATTGACAACAACAGTGCTATATCCATCACAGAAAATCCAGTAAAGCACTCAAAGACAAAGCATATTGACATCAGGTATCATTTCATTAGAGATATTCATGAGAAAAATCTTATCAAACTAGTCAAAGTCAATTCAAATGAACAATATGCTGATTTGTTCACCAAAGCATTTGATGAACAAAGATTTAAGTATCTTATTACAGCTATTGGGATGAAACATTGACTAGTCAATCTCATTTGAAAACCTTTTCAATATGTAAAGTCTTATGTCAATACAATCTAAGCCCTGTTACAAAAGATCTTTCTTATTTAACCAAGTATAAGTTCTTCCGAAGAGAAACTTGCCTTCGGAAGATATCTAGCATAACTTCCGAAGCAAATTTCTCATAGGAATTTTCTTCTCGGAAGTATACTAAGTCTCGGAAGAAGCGATTGAGGTAATCTCAGATCTACTTCCGAAGCACTTAATACTTTCCACTTGAAAGCAACATGTATCTTCGGAAGCAATTTATTTACCTTCGGAAATACATTTGCCTTCGGAAGAACTTTACCTTCGGAAATACCTTATACTCGGAAGAAGGATTTTACTGTGTAACGGAAATCTTTTGGGCCCCACTCTGTAAAAAGTAAAGATTTTGTTAATGATGTCGGATTATTTAAATGGCTTAACCTTACCGCCCCTGTCACATCATCCTCTGAACCCTCACATCATCTTATCCAAACCACCCTTTAAACCGCCATTTCACCCATTTAAATACTTCCGGTTAATCACTTACACTCTTTTTACCAAATTCACTGCCCTAAAAGCTTTCTTCTTCACCAATTTACCTCTCTCTCAAGAACTTTTCCTCTGCTACCTTTCCAAATGGCTCTAACCCCTCAGCACAACCAAGTCGCACTCCTTGACTCCTCAAGAGATGCTGACTTCTCTGATATTATCTCTTTCTTAGCCCAATCTTCATATTACACAGCACTGACTGTAAACCCTACCATTTACACCAACCAAATGTCCGAATTCTGGGCAAATAGTCGGGGTTGAAACCCTAAATGGGGTTCGTGCTATCAGGTCAAGTGTATGTGGCCAAGAGTTGATCGTTACTGAACAAATCATCAGGGAGCATCTTGAGCTCCATGATGAAGGCGCACCGACGGAATTCCCCAAGTCTGAGTAGATAACTCTTATCTCCAAATGGGATACGGTGGAGATGTAAGCAGGTCTACAGTCTACAAATTCAACTTCTCCTACAAGTGGAAGTTCCTGCTACATGTGGTTCTCCACTGCTTATCTAACAAATCAGGGGGATGGGATCAAATTCCCTATGAACTCGGGTGCCTAGTTCATGGGTTGGTACAAGGCTTGCGCTTCAACTACTCCAGGTTTGTGCTGACTAACCTCATAGGAAATCTGCAAAGGGACATTCTTTATGTATCCCAGATTTCTACAGCACATAATCAACTGCGAGCTAGATCAGAGTAAGCTTGTCTGTGCAGCTACTCTATCTGCTCCTCAAATGAGGCCAACTATCTTCAAAGTTTTGAAGAGAGTGTCTACCAACTACACTGGAAGGGATACCGCACTACTTCCAGGTATGATTGAGCCAATGGCTCCTGGTGACATCCCTGTTATCCCCACAGGTGATGAACCCACACCAGCAACAACCCTCACCATTCCAAATCTACCTTCTCCACCAATAAAAGTCACCTATCAGAGACGAACCAAACGAACCCTTGTTCAATCTACTCTGATTGAACAAGCCCCTCCTCTTCAAACCAAAAAGGCTAGAGTGGAACAAGGGGCTCCCACTCAGCCAGAGGTCCCCCAATCCTTCACTATTGACCTCAATATGGGTCTTGAGTCTCCTCAGTCTCAGACCCATGAGCCCATAACCCCAGCTGATAGCCCTCAGGGTGAGTCTCTATACTCCCCTAAGCAGCCACCAAGGGACAGCTCAATGCCTTTTGACATTGATCAAAGTCCCGGGTCTTTAGGTCTTCATTCCTTTCTTTTACTGACCTATTGACCGGAGCTGGTGAAGAGACTATGTCTCTCCAAGGCAATGAAGTTGATCCACAACACCCCATTAAGGATCAACAGAGCCTAGAGAAAACCTCTTGTCTCTAGCCCACACCAGCAAAGCCCTACTGAGGTGAGTCCCACTGATGTGGAGGGGACTCATGTAGATTCAGCTGCCACTACTGAAGGAGCCTCATTGGATCCTCAGGACAGTGGTAACAATAGTCAGACTGAATCTACGGCAACCATGCCCTATGATGCCTCTGAAAGAGACATCATGGTGCAAGGGAAACCAGGGTGCCAAGAAACCACATCTGGTGGTGAGGATGAACATACTAGGTATGTTACCTCATCTCCCCGTGATTCTTCCAAAGAAGATGAGGGAAGACTGCAACTCACAATAAGAGACCTACTTTCTAAAGTCTCAAACCTTGAATCAAAGGTTAAGACTTTAGAGGATAGGTCTGCCACTCAGCAACTTGAGATTGAAAGTCTCAAGGTAAAAACTAGCTGAGAAACAGATTGAGAGATCTGTTAGGCATGTACCCATTCAAGTCTCCTTGGCCTCTTCCTCTAGCTCATCTACCTCTCAAGATGATGCTACCAAAAAGGGGGAGAATGTTGAGGAACTAAGTCAAAACAGGATTCCATCAGTCAAGCTCTCACTTCTTTGAGCTCAAAACAAACCGCCATCTTCCCTGAGCCTCCTCCAATTGTGATTCAAGTGGATCAAAGGATGCTTCAGGATCTAAATAGGATCTTCAACAAGTTCCTTTTAGAGTCCCTCATTGATCAAACCAGTCCGGATATGTCTGTGATATACTTTGGAGCTCAAGAGCTTCAGAGGTTGAATGCACCTCCTACCACTGTTGAGGAAGTTGGTCAACCTAAGGCCCAAGTGGAACCTGAGATTGATTTCGAAGGGGAAACTAGGACTGATGGCCCAGCAACTGAAATAGTTGGGACAGAAGGTGTGTTTTCACAGGCTTCCGAAGCACAATTTGAAGCCTCGGAAGAACCAACTCAAACTTCCGAAGCTGAAATTGCTGCTGCGGAAGGACTGTTCTCTCCTTCCGATGATCTAATAGTCACAGATGCAATTCTGGAACTTGCATCTGAGGTTAATAGGGAGGATTTTCTCAGCCAACCACTAGCCATTACATCTGCATTGACCTCAGCTCCTACCTCCACCATCCAACCTGAGTCTTCTACCCAAGAACCACCAAAGTCTAGCACTTCCGAAGACATTAAAGGTAAAAGGAGATGACTTGAAGACTTCGGAAGAGCTTCTGGAAGAAGAAAGGCTGGAGAAACTTAAAAGGAAAGGAAGACTGCCAACTGGGAAACTGTTAGCTGCAAGTTCAAAAGCAGCTACAGCCAACCAAGAGGCAATCAACAATAGAAGAAGGGTGAAGGTAATTGATAGACTTGTTAGTCTAGGGGCTGCCTCGGAAGATGTACTCCTGCTACCATTAGAGGAGCTGATAGAGCTAGAAAAGGCAACCTTGCTGCAAAAACAGCAAAAAGAAGAAGCTGCAAGGTTGGCCTTGGAAGAAGAAAGGCTGAGAAAAGAAAGAGAAGCTGATCTGCAGCTCAGGAGAGAAAGGATCACTTTCCTACTCTCCAGAGGATTCTCTCAAGATGAGTTATCTCCACACAACAGTGACACGATCTTGTGGCTCTTTAACAAAGAGCAAGATCAAATGGAGAAGGAGAGAAAGAGAGCTGCAAGGGAGAAGCTGGTAGTAAAGAAGAAGAAGGAAGAAGAGGCTGGACTGTCTGCCGCCAAGAAGATAGGTGACAAAGCTTGGATGAAGAACTATCTTAAAGCTCACGGCTTCTCTGGCAGGCAAGTGGGTCCAATGTCTGAAAAGACTCTGCAATGACATGTCAGTGACATCAAGGCTGACATTCGTGCAGGGAGAAGAAAGGAGATGTATAGAAGGGGACAGGGGATGACCTTCAAAGCCACCTCTCAGCCAAATATCCAAACCCAACATCAACCTGAACCAATACCCTTTCCCTTCCCAATCAAAACTGAACCTGAACCTTTCACCCCTGAACCTACACCTTCCCATCTACCAACTCCCTCACCTCAACCACCTAAACTACCCATCATCCAACCTAAAGCCTTACCCAGAACCCAACCTCCTAAACCTACCCAACAACCAATCAAACCATCCCCTCAGCCTTCTAAACATCTCTCAATGGAGGAATTCAAGGAGATCAAAACCAAGCTCATCAACTGCACTACTCTGAGCGACATCTCTTGTGAGGAGGATACAGTCAACCTGACTTATGTTGATGGATCCTCAAGTTCCCTCACAAGAGATGAGTTTCTTGATCTACCAAGAGGAACTTTGGACCAAGCCGCAAGACTCTTTGGCCTCAATTCAGATACATTAAATGAGGAAGAAAAGAGGCTGAGGAGAAGGCTGGTGACTCTGCTGGACACAAAGAAAGGAGATAGGGTACCAAGACAATCTCTTGTACCCAGAAAGAAGATAGTCCAGTGGAGGTTCGAAGACTCTTCTCACAACTTTGTTGTTGAGAGAGAGAATGGTGAGATTAACAGGCTGAATGCCTCATCTCTGCTACACTTAAGCAGATTCGATATTGCTGAGTTAGCAGAGAAACCATTCTCCAACCCCTCAAACTCCGAAGTAGCTGCTCACATCAGAAATCATCTAGGCAGCCTTCACATGGCCGAGCTCACTGCAAGAAGCAAGGTTGAAGAGGAGTCAAAACTGAGAGAGGAGGAGCAAAGGAAAGGATCAGCAACCAAAGGCAAAGCCTTTCTTCAAATGGTTGAAGGTCCTGAACTTGAGTCCATAGTTAGATGGGAGTATGACTACAACTCCCGTCAACTAACTCTCTTCAGGGGGTCACAACAAAGGGTACACGTCATTCAAAGTGATAGACTGGATCTCCTATCCACGAATGACTTGTACAAGCTTCTCAGCACCACTTCCGGGAAGAACAGAGAGACAGACAAATATCTTCTATCCCTGGTGCTGAAAACTTTGAGAAGTAGAGATAAGTGAAGTTTTGGTAGCATCAGCCTAGGGGGAGTTTGTTGGATCAGAGGCAGGCTGTTGCAACCAAATCAAAACAATTACTTGAGATTTGAGTACTACATGCAAAGGACTTCCGAAGCCAAGTGTGGGACTTCCGAAGGAAGAAAGAGTTCTTCCGAAGTCTAAGTGTGAAATACACTTCCGAAGGAGAACTCCAACTTCCGAAGGTAAAGAAGCTACTTCCGAAGGTTCAAGACTTGAAGACAAAGATCTGAAGTCAACTTCCGAAGAATAAAGAAGTCCTTAAAGCCTCGGAAGCATAGAAGCATCTTCCGAAGTATAAGTGGCTTCGGAAGAACTTGTTCTTCCGAAGCCAGTTAACCTTCGGAAGACGCTTCTATTATCCAGTAGACATAAGTATGGTCTGTCTGACAGTCCGCTGCAAATCTCTGAGATACTGCATGGCGTTTTCTCTAAAGCCATGTAGTTGACCATACTTTAATCTACTGTTTACCTTTTCATGTTAAGTACAGTTGCCATCTTTAGTTGGTGACAAAAGGTAAGTCATGGACATGTCATGACTACCATATCTTAGATAATACTTTATCTAAGATACCTTAACTATAGCATTGTAGTATATGCTTTAGTCTTAGGTTTCCAGCTGGTATCAAGTATAACCGGCTGTAGGATCTAGTATATATAGTTTCTCATTGTAACTCATGTTGTATGCTTGTAAGTGTCTTGTAATCTTGAGTTGAGAAGTAATATATACAAGTTCCTTGAAAATATTTCTGCTTGTTGCATTGATTACTTATTATATTATTATCAACTCTTGTCAAAGACATTGCTTCATCTTGTTTGAGTGACTATTATAAGTGAGTTTGAGAGAAAAACAAGTGTTAAGTGACAAAACCCGATCCTGCATCATGTATTAGAGATGGGTTATCCACAAACCTCAATATTGTCACCATTGCATAAAATCTCCATATAAGGGTGATTCGGATGGTCATGAGTACATAAATGAAAGTATAAAGTAAACTAACTAGTTTGACTAAGTGTTCAAGTGGGGTATGGTGGATAGATTAGTTGTAGAACCAAGGTTCAACATTACCATTTCATACCATAACACAAGTCTTTCAACAATGGTTGGAGGCTCGGTTTGGTTTCATCCACTTCTTGATTTGTAGATCACTTAGTGTTTTGTAAAGATGAAATGATGGAGTGTAAAAGCCTTAAAATTTCAGAAATATAACTTTAACCCAAGCCTTCTAACATTGAAGTTGTTGGTGACTTGGTTTAGTTTGTAAAGGCTTAAAACAAGACAAGAAAACATGTATGAAAGAATCAAGTAGAATATTTCCAACTTGGACCTCAAAAATAAGGGGTGTATCATACTTGTTCACCTTGGTGACTAAGTGGTTATGTCCTAGAGGTTGTTCCAAGTGGTAAAAAATGAAGAAGAAAGTAAGAAAGAAAGTAAAAATAAATAAATAAAACTCACAAGTTGTTCTTGAAGTTTTCTTGCAAAAGATGAAGTTGGTGAATGGAATGAGAGAGTATAAGAGAGAGTTTAGAGTGATGAAAGTGATTAGAGAGGGATTTGGGTTAGTATTTATAGATAAAAATTATGGTTGAGCATTAAAGAAAGTAATTGGGGAGATGAGTGGAGGGAAAATTCAAAGTTTTAGTTTTAACCCCTTAACTTGTTTTATTTATTAGTTTGCACTATAAACTCATGATTAAGCATGTTTTGGGTATTTTAACATATGAACCATAAAAAAACTTATAAATAATTTTCCAAAAAAAGAATATAAGTCCCGATAAGTTGCTCAGTCTTGCGTTAACATTCGTATTCGCAATTGTTTAAGCATTGCACAAACATATAATCAACAAAAAATGATATAAAATAAATATATTTCCACTATGATCAAGTCTTGAGATTACAAGGATTGAATACGGAGTAAAAAAATAAATGAAAAATACAGAACGTTACAACCCCCCCCCCAACCAAAACACCACTATCGTGATTCGTGGGGCGGTAGTCGCCGTCTCCTCCGTCGTTGATTGGTTTCGGTCAACGTTACAAACGTTAGAAGATTGATCTTTTGTGATTAAGTCGACTAGCGAGACGTTGTTGCATCCGTAGTGTTTGATTTTTGATTTGCTTGCCAAAAGAAAAATCTTTAAACACCCTATGAATATGTTTATGTTCCGTCTCCCCCCGTCATTGATTGGTTTCGGTCAACGTTCCAAACGTTAGAAGATTGATCTTTTGTGATTAAGTCGACTAGCGAGACGTTGTTGCATCCGTAGTGTTTGATTTTTGATTTGCTTGCCAAAAGAAAAATCTTTAAACACCCTATGAATATGTTTATGTTTTATTTAAATTGTGTGTAACTGGATACTTTTTTTGGGTATTAGTTATGAATCAATTAATCATGTCAAAATGCTTCCGCACTTTAAAACTCATAAAGTTTCTAACTTCGATATAAAGATCACGGCTTCAGTGGTTAAAACTGTTGCATGATACCCAACAGTGGTATTTGAGCCCCTTTTACGTACGTTTAAACATTCTTTAAGGTTCCTCATATAACTAAAGTTAAGTATTTAGGATTGTATGTACAATGAGATGAGGAGATGGATAGTAATATTAAACACAGGATTCAAGCAAGATGGTGCAGATGGAGGACAACATCCGGAGTACCGTGTGACAAGAATTTCCCAACAAACCTAAAAGAAAATTTTTATAGAGTTATGATCCGACCGGCTATGTTATATGGATCCGAGTGTTGGGCTATGAAGAAGGCACACACGCAAGATGGTGGTAGTAGAGATGAGGATGGAGAGGTGGATGTATGGGCATACAAAGTTAGTCAATATAAGAATTGATATTTTTAAGGATAGGTCGGGAGTAGCAAATATCAAGTAAGATAAGAAAAAAAAGATTAAGATGGTTTGAGAATGTCAAAAGGAGGTGATAATGACACCGATTAGAGTATTCTAGACCCTTACGATAGATGGGAGAGGAGTAGAAGCATGCCTAAACTAACATGAGAGGAAAGGAATAGACATAATTTACTATAGTTGCACCTCTCGGTAGACATGGTCCATGATAAAAGTAGTTGGAGATATATGATTAAGGCTAAATACGTTTAGGGGAGGGTTCTGGTATGTTTTATACATGTCATAGTTATATCTTAGGGAATTATTATGATTCTATCAGTGATTAAAAGATTTATTTGTGTAGAATTTGTTGGTGTAACGGGACCAAACTTAAGGTGACATCACTATACAATCGAGTTATTGAGGCGGAGGTTATATTGGGAAGCAATATTGGTAGCCACATATTCATTTCGAGACTCAGTTTGACGCCTTCGGACAAAGAATTCCATTAAATTTAAAAGAAGGCAGTTTCCTGTAGTCGTTTATTTTGCAATGACAATAAATGAAAGTCAAGAACAATCTTTGTTGAGAGCTGGTTTGTACCTAAAAGATCATGTTTTTACACACCGGTTAATTGTATGTGGTATTATCAAGGGTCAAGAGTAGAGATGGACTGAAACTATTGATTGTAGATCAAGACAATACTAATGTTACTATGAATGTAGTTTAGAAGGAAGTATTTACACATCTTTGATTATTCAGGTTTTAAATGTAATTGTATAAGTTTTATAATGTATTACTTTATGTTATTCTTTAAAAATACAAACCAATTTTTTTTAATATTAGTTGTTAAATATATCCGACCGAAGTAACATACAGATTACTAAAGCTAGTTAATTTAAAAAATTAAGAAAAAATTAAAAGATACATTCCATCTTTTTAGCGATGGTGTAGGGAAGGGCAGTGGAAAGTTTATGTGGCCACACGTCGAGTAGATAGAACTTAAGGATGGTTAGGGATTGAAACATATAATCCATCCACCCAAGGGATCGTGCTAAATCTTAAGTCTAGGGTCCTAAGTCAAGACACCTTAGAAATTAATTATATGTATTTTAATTCTTTTATAGTTTATATATTTTATATTGTTTATATGTATTGTTATACTATCACATACAGTTGCGAGTTGCAAAGTGCTTAGTTTTACTTATGTTTTTATATAAATTTAATAAAAACCAATCAATATCAAATAAAATATGGTTTCTAATTTATTCTTTAAATTTAGTTTGGTGTACCTTAATCTTCATTTTTATTTCACACATATTACACATATAAAATGCATGTGCCCGCGGATTATGTCTGGTTGATGATGATTATATTGTATTAAATTAGTTAATGCATGCATTAAGATTACAATTTTTCAGTTTAATCACTTTTAAATAAAAAATACGTAACATCTCAAACTCTAAAAGATTCAACTAAAATAGTTTATCATAGAAAACTAATGTCAAATGATTATATAAAGTGTAGATAGAATGCTTACTAGTTAGACATTAAAATATGTAAGGCCTCAAACCCGAAAACACTCACAATTTGTCATTAATAACATAAAACAGTTTCAAACATGACATTTTTAGTGAAAATCATAATTTCTTCATTCAAAATAATATTTGTCTCAAGACATCGTATCATTTTCTTTAAACATCAAAAGTGTAATAATATGAACATCATTCCCAAAATTTTGGATGCAAGACTCAGACTATCCCAGTAGCTTCTATAGCCGCGATTGAATCACCTCAGCATCATCTACTACCTGCCAACTATTATGCATACAAAGTCAGCGACACTAAGAGAGTTCTAGTTTTATAATAAAATATTTTCATCCATTAAAACCATTGCATTTTTACATACGTTTAGCACACATCAATACATACATATCCATAAGCTCATTTCATTATCTTTCATCATCGATTCTTTCATTCATTATCTTTCACTATAACGTATTAGTGTCATATGCTCGACCCCCAACATAAGATATGAGACTGATCACGATCTCAAGGCCTCACGATAAAAATCTTGTTCCGTTCATGGTTGATCACAAGGATCGAACCCTTGTGAGTATCCTTCTGGACCATTACAGCCACCCACAGTTGAGCTAACAATCACAAGGATTGTGTTATCCCATTTATGCATGGTCAATCTCATGGATTAGACCCCTGTGTGCATCCTTCTAGGCTAGCTAAGTCGCACAACAGTTGAGCTAACAAACCACATGGGATTGTAAACCTCTATACATTTTGTTTGCAAAACTTTCATTCATTCATTATGTTTCACATTTCATTATCGTTATCTTTCACTTTTATTACATAATACTTTACATATACTAGTACATAGCATACCAAGTAAGGATCCATCATCAAACGTTATCATTTCGAAAATGGTTAAAACATGACAACATAGCACAAACAAGTCGCGCGAGAACTAAAGCAATGCACCCCTCCCGCGAGAACGTCACCCAAGTCAAACCCTTGCACGCCAGCCTACGTAAGTCACGCGAGAACTAACAGATCATTCCTTAATACATGAACGAATCAAATGCACAAGTTACATACATTAAACACCCAAATCCTTGCTTTCTCACTCTAACTTCTCGATTTTCTCTCTTTAGCAGCAGGAATTTCGCGTGAGAATGAGGACAAACGGGTGTTCTCACCTATTTATAGGGTTCCCAGACTTATCGCATGGGTTCTCGTGCGAGAGCCTCTGTCGCACGAGAAGTCACCTTTACCCGAGAACTTTGTCTTCATTCATTTCCCTTAGAAATTTCGGGGTGTTACAAAATATGATGATACTCGTATTAAGTAACTACTAGGTGTGGTCTGCAGCGGGGGTTATAAAAGTAGAAAGATTTAATTGTGATGATTTATACGTTAGTACTAACCAGTCGAAAAAAATTACGTGCGAAACGTTGATAAAAAAGTGTAATGGAAAAAAATAATTATAAAAAAATAAATACCTCAAAAAAGATAAGAAAGATAGCAAACGCGTAAATAGTAACTTTATTATAATTAACAAGCTCTACTATAAATTAACTAAAAGAAAATGTTACATGACTCGAAGGATTAAGTATTAAACTATAAACTTTAGGTGATTAAATTTTAATTTGACATAACTCGAAGGCTTATGTATAAAATTTAAATAAAAAATTCAGGTGATTAAATGTAAATTTAACATAACTCGAAGGCTTAAATATAAAATTTTGAAAAACAAAATTAGTAGTTATCAATTTGATAAAAAAACAAAGAGATATAAAGTATTGTGGTTATTTTTAAAAATTTCTTAGAGGTTTAAATGTACAATTGAAAAAAAAAAGAAACAAAGTAGGTTTTTTTATTAGTTTGGAGAAACAAGAAAATTATTATGGTAACATTGAGGAAAACCTACACATTCGCTACTTATAAATTTTTCTATTTGTTATATATAGTGATGCGGCGAGTGATATGGAGTCTCTTTTTCGACATGTCTTAAACATCAATATATTTGGGTATTATTATTATTATTATTATTATAGCTATGTAAATGTTTATTGATTATATACTTAAAGTGTTTAAATGAAATAATACTTAAATCAATAGTATTAAGTTACAAAAATATAAATAATAAATGTATATATTATAATATTGATTTAAAATATTATAAATTAAATAATACTTAAAATAAATATATATTAAATAATGTATTAATTGGGAGAAATTTATTAAATATGAGCAAATTAGAAACTATTGTATACATCACTTGTACCTTATGTTTAAAAAGTTATATTTGGTGTCTTTAAATTTTAAATTAATTTATAAGTGTGTTCTTATCAAATGTTTTATAAAATGGTATAGATAAAATGTGTTAGAGAATACCCTTGAAGTTATTTTCTTGTTCCTTTTATAACATTCATCCTTAAGTAATATATGGGTAGGAGCAATATGAGGATGGTGTATCGTTAGCTATTTGTTAGTGGTGAGTATGTTGTGTGCATATGGTTTAAGGGTAAAAGATTAGGCATGTCTGTGACTTGTGCTGAATATAATAGTAAAGTGTAGTGTAATGTAATGTCATGAAGCGAGAACTAGTTAAGCATAGGAAACTCCCCCTATGATGATTTTTAATAAAACTTTAAACTAAGGGGCCATTTGGTTCATAGAATGTTTGCAAACGAATTGAAAATAGAATTGGAATTGAAAATGGAATTGGAATTGGAATAGGAATAAGAATCTTGTTAAAAATGATAACGTATTTGGTTGGTCAATTTTGAGTGAAATTGAAATGTTAATTTTGAACATTCCATTGGATTGTCAAACATTCCATTGGTAAGTGGAAGGAATATGAATTCCAATTAATGTAAGAAAATTTTCCAATTCCAATTCTTGAGAACTCTGTGAACCAAACGGAACCTAAGAGAATGGAAGGCGTGGGCTTTCATGCATAATACTAATTCTTAGAAATGCAAAATACGATACTATTGTTAGGAAAAGCATATCGCATTAGAATGTATAACCTCGAACCAAAAGGGTGTTACAAAATCACTTTGCTACATGGCTTACTAGACAACCAAATCTTCCAAGAGCACGCATTGTATACGTGACATCCATATACATACGATAACTTTAACGCCCCTGATGTCGTCTTTTAGCTTGGGGCGTAGCCTTTGTTTATAACACCCACGTAGTTTGACATGTCTTTATTATGTATAGCGAATACAACTTCCTTTTTGAAGGAGAATCAAACTCGATCCTCATCACTAGTAAAACTTGGTTAGATCAAATTACATGTTTATCTGAAATATAAATTTATGAGTTGGTAGCTTTTACAAACTTAAATATTAATTTAATTTCCAACTCACTTCTTTTAAACTAGGTCATTTCAAACTACACTTATTAACCCATCAAAAATAGAAATAATTACATCTTTAAGCAAATGAATCAAGATCATATGTTTGCATTTATAAGTGGTTGATATAACTTTAACCCAAGTTCAATCCTCCATAGGTCGATCTTGTGTGGCTAGCATACAGGCGATGAACACAACATTAGACGCATTGGTAAATAACATAACGTAAATGTGAGATAGAGATAGTAATTCAGACTCCACACCTAGCCACCTTAAATATCGTATAGTCTTATATATCACCTCATGTGTCTTGAGCTGAGACGATCTGACGTAGGCAGGTTAATAAGTCCGAGTATACTCATTTGTTTTATGCTAAGTATGAAGATGAATATTTTAAATGAAATGGGAGATATGGGATAAGGGATAAAAGTAAGAAGAGTGTCCTTAAAAATAGGAGCAGTTTGACTTACCGACAAGGTGGAAAAGCAGAATAGTAATGAGGCCCAAATCCCTTAAAAATGGGATCATTGCTCCAACATCTCTAATCTTTTGATATGACAACTCCACACACTACTTGGATAATTCAACTGTTGTTATGTTCACCTTTTTTTTCTATATAATTTTCTACTTTTATTTCTAGAAATCACGAAAAAATATATCTTGAAAAACCAAATATGAGTTGTTACATTCAACATCATTTGAGAAACCCCGTTATTCTGTCATGGTTTTATTCGTCAATGGATTTTGTGATTTGATTATGGTATTATCTGTGATTCTATTATTATTGCTATACTATAACTGAAATAAGTGAAACATCATTAAAAATCTGTCTTTATATTTTTAGATTATTATAGATTTATAACTAAAACGGATTGGAGTTAAAGTGGGTTGCATTAACCAAACTGGCTTCCTTTACAATAAAAGAACGGTTCGGTTTATAACCAGATCGTATCATATATATTAATTTAGAATTTCTAATACTAGTTATAGATACTGAACTGAATTGACTCACACTCATCCTATCATATTTGTTGGTTTTCCTTTCGTTTTTATAGAATAGTTAATATTAACAATCAATATCTATATTTTATCATTTCTTTTCATTTAGTTAATAATATAATCAACTTTGTTGGTCATTTTAGCAATTGATGGATGGTAAATGTATCCATATAACTGGTGGACGACATTTAACTAGATTATCTTCATGTCACATCTACTACTTAAGTTTTAATATATTTCGATGTATCAAGAAACAAAAATTCCCGATTCACGTTTTTTAATGGAAATATCATATGTTAATATTCTAATGAACGAACTTTTTTATCAGGAATATTCGGTCAAACTAATCAATTTGGATCCATGTTGAGCATGCCTTATATGGATAACTGATCTGATAAAACTATGGTGATCTTTGGCTTATCAATAAAATTGGAAACATGCAAAATAATAAGAAAAAAATATATATATGATTGTTTAAGAACTTGTTTGTTTGATAAGATGGTATAAAAATTTAAACCAAAAGCAGTTAGATACGTTTAAAATACAACTTGAGAGACTAAAAGAAGGAGATAGGATATGCGACACACAATATACATTGTGTTTGGGTTCACAAGTCGTGTCTCGATCGATCCAAACAGTTTTGGGTTACTCTCGAGCTCATCTATTTTTCTCCCACTTTAATTTGCGTTAAATTTGGTTTGTTTTGCTTCATTATTGTTAGGTTTGGTTCATGTTTCATGTTGACAAAATTTTGTGTGTGTGTGTATATATATATATATATATATATATATATATATATATATATATATATATATATATCATTTCAGTTTTATTAGGTTAGTTAGTTTGAATACTTTTAGCTTAAGATTTTCCCAACCAAACCGGATTCATGCATATGTGCTTCATCAATTGAAACCATTGTTGTCACGACCGGATCGGATCGACCGATCCGACCGGGATTCGGTTGGCCCACCGGTCCGATCCACCCAAATCGTTTCCGTCTTCAAGAATTGGGCGGTTCGAACCGGTTTGGCGGTTGAACCGGGAACCGTTTCGGACCGGATTTTCCATTTTTTTATTTTAATGGGTTTAACGGGCAGACCAGATGATGAATTTTAGTATTGGATGTAATTATTGTTGAGTTTTATATATAACTATAAAATACACACATAAATTTCTTATATTGAATCATATATATATAACTATATATATAATATAAATATATATATAATTATGACGTCATCCTGTTTTTAAATCCGGTCCGACCGGTCTGACCACCAAACCCGTAAGACGTCCAGTTCGACGTCCGATCCGGTTCTGAAAACATTGATTAAAACCACAACCATGCTATATTTCAATTAAAAATCACAAATATGTTAAAGATTCATGTTAACTACTTGCACATAATATTTTAATCATTCCTCTATAGTTAATTAAAATTATATAGAATTATACCGATAGCTTTATGAACTTAGTTTTCTTTTCTCCCTTCTACACAAACTCACATTTTTTCTTAATTTTCCCTCACGTAATATTTCCTCTCAAGTCTCAAATAAGTTTTCATTGACTTGCACATGATATTCATGGAACAAAAACCACATATATAGAATTGTGATTCTAAACTATATGCATTACTTGATATATAAACTAGAGTTTAAATGTATATGATCAATGGTGTTATATGTATAATTAGAAGCATGAATCTAAAATCCCTTTATAAATCAAGAGAACGAGGTCATATAGAATGGATTGTTATCTTGTTGACACGTAGTGTGTGGGGGTGGGGTAAGAATACCCTTATTTTCTTACCTAAGAATCATAAATGTAGCTATATGTATTCATTATTTAGACTCATATCATTTTTGTTCTTGACTAAACACTTATACATTTATATCACTAATAAATAAGGAGTTTATATCATTAAAGTGTCACAATTCTAGTTACCATTTATTTTCACTATGCTACCACATGTCACAATTTTAATTTCATAATATCGATCTTTTTGTCGTTTCATTTCTTTCCAATATTATTGCTTTATTACTTGCTTAAAACTTAAATATCATTTTGTAAATTTTTAAATATTAATTATTAACTATTTAATTTTTAATTTATCAACCTGTATGATACTAGTGTTTCTAATCTAGTATATAAATGTGTGTATGCATGTATATGTGTGTGTATGTTCACACCACCTAGCGTAATGAGTTTATAGAATCCACGCCTTTTAAACTTACTACTTGAATTATTCGACTAGGGGGTGAGGGTTGGATGTAATGATAAGTAGAGTTCTCGTCCAACCAGATGTCGTAAGTTCGAGTCATAGATGCGAATTTATCCTAAATTATCCAGATGTTGTCCATTTATGTAGCTTAGAAGCATGAGGAGGAGTAGATATATCATTGATGTGTGATAATTGTCAATCTAGAAAATATTATCCAACTAAAACATTAAAACCATAACCCTAATTGCAAAGAAAATACATCTTTCAACTTTCATCCAACTAATTAAAGATTAGGTAAGCTCCAAAACCTCTTGGTCAAAATTTACAATTTATGTAGTGGGTGGTCTCCGTCTCTTTGTGCATGGTTTGATCGTTAACACTATCTACACTTTTATTATATATTATTTTATGTGCATTATGCATATATGTCACTATTAACTATTCAACACACACACATATATAATATATATCATTTATTTGTTTTATATTAACAATGTTTTTGTACATACGAATATACGCAAGCGTATAGTGACGGATTCATGATATTTTAGTAATGTCACTTTTGAAATATTGAAAGAACTGGCGTTACTCTCACTGTCAAATACAACACACAAAGAAAAATATTAGATATGTTTCATAATACAGGAAAATTTGAAAATTTTAGCGATGTCATAACATGTTGTGTATGTAGATCCATCCATTGAAAACAAAATACATCATAAGTTAATAGTATCAGATGATTTTTTAAAAGAAGTTATTGATAATTAGTTTTATTTTTCATTAATACTATATAATTTATCTATATAAATTCTTTCACCCAAAAAGATCATAATACTTGTAAAGTTTGCTACCCATTTAGTAACTTCAAATTTTGTTACACCCAATCATGTGCCACTTTGGTTGTTGAAAACACAAACATCCATAAACTCCTTTGAAGTTAAACCAAATAGAATAATATTATTAACCTCTCATAATAGTTGTTGATATATCAATAAAATAAAATATATTTTGATTACAACATTAAAAATCATTTATATTGTTTTATGTGTGTAAAACACAAGGGGGACAGGGTAGAATAAGAGCAGGGATTTGAGGAAGATGTGGTCCTTCACATAGTTTTTTTAGAATTGGTTTACTGACATTTTACATCACATATTGCACAACTTTTTATGTATTTTTGTATTATTGAATAAATACAACTATTATATAATTATTTAAAACAGCAGAAAATATGGGAAGATGAGTCAAAGGTCAACGATTTCCATTACACTACACACATTCATTCTTTCTCAAATCTACTGATTATAATATATATATAATTTTGTTAGAAACTATATAATTTAATTTAAATTAAGTTTGACTCTTCATCTGAAAAAAGCCAACAAAGTGTAGCAATCTCATATTAAGGAGGGGACGCACGTCACTCAATCTCCATGTTAACTCATGTTACAAGATAAGTATTTATTTTTTAATTTTTTCACGAGACGTAACTTCTTCTTTTTGAACTCTTTTATTTGCGCTCTATGTTGTTTTTTATCTTTCATATCTTGTTTCTTAAAACTGTTAAATTTAAAAACAATCTTAACGGTTGTTCTTCCGGTTGTTGTTCTAACAATGATGATGTCGGTTTTCTTAGCATTACCACAGGTTGAATCCATCAAGATACGAAAGAAAATACAAATGTAAGAATGCTAAAAGACAATGGTTAAGATTGGTATGTTAAATTTGAAGATTCTAAATGGCATATATATAGGGTTGTTATATATTAATTACAAATAGTAATAATAGTAATAAAGTAATCATTTATAGTTGTTCAACAATCACATAAAAATCACATAAAAGGATGTTGTTTAGAAGAGACAACTAGAAAGCGGGGGTAATTTTGCAAGTGTCAAGCACTTGCACGGTATTTCCGCCGGTACAAGTTGACCTTGCCTTGCCTCTGCTTCCGCATTCACCTACTCAGTCCACAGTAACTTGTACCAAATATGTGACGAATGTAAAAACTTCTTACAATTATCATTATTTAAAAATATTTGATAAATCAGTATCATAAAAGTATTAAGCATAACATTATATACTAACATCATTACATGACACATACAAATTTATCAAAATATGTAACAGATTTGCACGAAACAATATGTAATTCTGTTTTTATAAAATAAGATAATATTTGGCTCCCTTAATAAATGATGACTATGGAAGTCAAATTTGGCCGTCAAATCAACTAAACAGATATTTGAAGTCAATGGATTAGCATAACACACAACGATAATGAAGCAAACAAGTGGAGATAAAAGAGGGATTTTACACATATCAATAAAGTGGAGGTGGAATAAAAATATTAAAGGCATGAGTTTAGTATTCAACTATCAATATTATTATAGTTTCTAAAAGTATTTGATGTAACTTACTTATTCTATGAAAGTGCTTGATGTCAATATGCATAATTACTTAAAAAGCTTTCTAATACAATATAATATTTAAAAAGAATCAACTCATCAGGACACACGGAGTCATCCCGGTGGAAAAGTGAGGAAAATGTGGTGGAGAGTGGTTAATGGCGGTGGAGGTGATGAAGTGTTGTGGAGATCGGTGAAATCCAATGAGTATTCATCGTTCACCGGATGGTAAGAAAATCAAATAAGAGAAGAGAAGGTGAGTAGGGCGATTTACTTATAGGAATTAATCTCTTTTGACATTAATCCCTTTTGATATTTTCTTGTTGCCTTTTTTCGTAGTAAAACTTTTTTAAGCAACCCATGTCGGTAGTGTTGATTGGTAACCATTGTGATTTGTGAACTACTAAAATATACCGCAAATTATTTTACTCAAAGATAGTCAAGTGAAACTTTTACATAATCAAAAGTAGTAACGTGATAAATTTATTTATTGTTTAGAGATTAATTTATTTTATACAAATGTAATATGTATCTTAACTTAATAACTATATATAAGAGTAAACTACACGGATGGTTCCTGTGATTTGGTTAAAATTTTGGATTTGGTTTTTAAAGTTTTAAAATTACGAATATAGTCCCTAATGTTATAGTTAACTTTTATTAATGGTCCTTACTTTGTTAGTTCAGTTAGTGATTTTAAATTGTCAAAATATTAATTTTACTTGTAAGGATCATCAATTTAATTTCATTATATTATAATCTTTTTATTATAAATATTTTTATTATTTAATACACAAATAAAAATATATTTAAAAAATGTATTCTTTTAAATGTGGTTTATAATTTTTTTTAAACCAATATGCGGGTTTTTTTAAACCCTTATAAAAATGTCTTCTTTTATAAAGACTTTTAAAAATGTTTAAAAAACTAAGAATTTGTTTAAGAAAAGATGTTTTAAAAAATGAATGGTTTTTTAAAAGAAAAGAACTTTAAAAAACAACCAGTTAAAAAAAGTTTAAAAAATCAAAAGGTTTTAGAATGACTTATAAAAATGAATGGTTAAAAAATCAAACATTTTAAAAAACATGTTTTTCAAAAGTTTTTTACCGAAATTAAGAGGGAAATTAAGAAGAGAGAAGGAAAGAAGTTCGTGGGGAAGGACGGGTTCATGGGATTTTTACCGAAAAAGTTCTATATAGATATTCTTGCTAGGGGTACTCTAAAAGCATCTCTAGAAACCTAAAAATCTTCATAAACCTCTATAAATTATAAACATTTGTCAAAGAGTAACACTCATAAATTTCTACCAACTTCCCCATGTAATAATTTTATCTTGCAAATATCCTTACATTTCTTATATCATAAAAAAGAGTTAATGCAAAGTTTAGAGATTATTAAACAAAAGTTTAAAAACTTAAATGTTACTGTTATTTAATAATATATTTACTTTGTTAATTTTAATAAGTTTGCATGTATTATAACATTTTTAGACCTTTTACAAGTTTACATACAAATATAATTGCATATAAATATAGTTTATTAAGTACAAATTTAATTTTATTATAATCAAGAAAAAAAATAAACATAGAATAAAAAAGTTACAAGAAAGAGAAACAACAAGTTCTCATTTATGTTTTTTTTTCGTTTTTCCATCCCACAAATGCTCAATGATAGAGTCGCACGATGGAACAAGCTATATCCTTGTCTTTCAATATAACGTACACAAACATCCATATGAGTCTTCAAAAACTCTATTTTCTAATGGTCTAAACAAATAAAAACTTATAATAACAAATAAAAATTTCAATTTCATTTTCCTCTTACGTATACCTTCCTTCCTCATCACTTTTACATGTTTCTTGTTCATAGATGTTGTCGCTGTTTTTTAAACATCCCACCCTATCAACGATGTCGTGACGCCCTTACCAAATCAAATAATTAATTATTAACGTTATTTACAAAACGCATCCGTATTAAAACTTCCCAAAATGTTAACATCATCGAAAACAAGTTACAAAATTAGAAAAGGTAACCAGTTAAAAAATGTATCTATTTTCCAAGATAACCATGAAACGGAGTTATCATGAAGATTCACCTTACTTTCATTAAACATCTACATTCGTTAATTTTAGTTTTTAACATTACAAAATTAATATAAGTCATGAATAGTTTTTTTTATTCTATAAGGTAATCTCTTTTTTTTTTCATTATAAATTTTAAAATAACTTTTTACTTGTGTTTATTTAACTTATAGTAGTTAGGGTAATATAAATCTATATACGAACTAAACATCTATCATTTAAATTCTTTTTACATTTTAACTCATCATTATTTACATAACAATTATCAAATTTTATTTTATCAATCATTTTAGTTTTTTTTTTAACATAGTAGTCTTAATCGTACTTTTCCTGCAAAATTAATTACGTAGCGGTAGATATAATATGAGTGACCTGATATCTAGACATCCCCAATTATTAATCAACATCCTTAGAATTTTATACGTGTCGTATAGACCTATACATATCGTATAGTGGGGTCGTATAGCCCTATCTGGGGTGTATAACCCCTCTGACAGCCCACTGAATGTTTACTCGTATTAAGTGTCGAATTTTGCTATCAGTGTCGTATATGCATATATAGGTCGTACAGGGGGTCGTATAGGGCTATATGGAGCGCATAGCCCTCTGAAAGCCTACTGATTTTCTTTGTTTTCAGTGTCGTCAATCCTATACGCCCCGTATGATATTATACAAGGCGTATAGATAGTTGTCGATTTATAAGGGTGGGTATCTTGATATTAGTAAGATACACACATATAAATAAATATATTGCATCATATATTTAGGTGCATTCATTTAAGAAACGACATTGTTATTTATTATTTTTTTTATGAATATAAATAGGCAAAAGACTACCTCAAAAGAAAAAACATAGCCCATCCTTATGTTCTAACTGTTTAGCCAAACTAGAAAAATAAATTGTTCGAAGATGCAAAAAAATCTTTATATAGAATTGATCAACTTTTATATCACATAAATAAATAAACACTACTCTATGAATTACGATTCTCCTACAAATAAGTGAAACATCTTCATTTAAACCTAAACAACTTAACCCAAAAATTCCCAAACCTATTGAAGACAAAACATCCAAACCTACAAAATACAAAGGATAGTTGTAACATAAGCTTAATCAAAACTAGAGAAAACAAGTGAAAAAAAGATCTTATAATAACAAAAGGTTTAATATATTGTAAATAAATATAACAAGAAAGTGGTACAAAGAAAAGTTAAAATGCCATGTCTTTGTTATTTCATAACATTTTCATTGAATCTATTTATCTTCTATTATACATTAATAGTATATTAATAATATTGTACTAATGCTTCAACGTTAGTTTAAATCAACCGATACTTCTAAATTAGTTATATGGTCTTATTAAACGGGCTAGTTGTTAATGCTAACGAAGATAACAAATTAAAGTATTGCTGGTATGAGGCATTCATCCTTAAACTTATACCCACTCGCATGTTTTTTTTCTCACCACAAGCCTAAATTAATGGGAGCATGCAATACCAAACACACAAGCAACTATAGATACATAACGATGTCAATCAATTGTCACATTAAATTATGATGCATGTGGGTCTTTGAAATTGCTTATGACAATCTTCAACAAGTAACAATCTTAAGGTGTTTGATCTTAAGGATCCTTGTTCTACCACACTTTAAACACTTAATCTTCTCTAGTTTTATGTCCAAGTAATATAAAGTGGTACGTAAATCATAAACTAATGCTTTGATACCAACTTAGAACTCTCATGTTCCGTAAGATGACAAGTTTCAAAATTTTGACATTTTGAATACAATATTTATGAAATTGTACTTTTTACAAATAACATACAAATACTCAACACAAACTTTACAATATAATATGCTACTCAAGGGTTCCTTGATGAGTTGTTTCTACAAAAAGTATGATAAAGATTATAGTGTATACCTAAATAAGTACACCCAATGGTTGCTAAATGAATGTTCTAAACCTCAACAATGGAGAAAAGTGGCTTACCTAGATTCTACCTCAACCACTAATGCTGTGGTTTTATTGTTTCTTACTAGATTTTTTCATCTTTTAACTTATTGATATTCCCTTATGTTTTTTCATTTAACGTCTTTCATCCCTTCACTTCACTTCGCTCACAGAAAATAGTCTCACACCCTTCAATATAATTTAAAAAGGATTATTAATTCATTATGTGTATAGGGATTTCTTCACGCTCAATAAAGCGTAAAATCGTTGGCCCTTTAATGACCCTTCACGTCACATCGGGGTGGTGTTTAACTCTCTTCACAAGCCACCTCATCACTGGCGCCCTTGGGCATGATGGTATACATGGGGCCACTTTATACGATTATAAATACAAATGTCACCGTAACAATACTTGTAATAAAGAAAATTAATAAATTATAGACCATAACAAATATCAACAATATTTTTCTGAGCATAATCATACATATAATATATATTTGAAGCACATTTTTAATTCCTACACTTAAATTAAGCATTCCATTATTTATATTTTAGGTTTTGCTAATGTTATGGTTAAAAGTATAATTGTTTAAAAAAGACTATTAGGTAGTGGGTAGCTATTGATTGATGAACTTGTAATATTTATTGTTTTGTTGTGATCGGTTAAAAACCGTTAGTAAATTCATGAGCTAAATTTACTATTTGTTAGATATTTATACTCCACAGAGAGTATTGTACTAACGTGTTAGAATAATGTATTTTATATAATAAAGTGTTGTTTGATAATCTACTAATAATCAATAAAAGTTACCTCTTAATAATTAAGAGAAAATGTAACTCTATATGATTAAAAGAAAACATTAATATATTATCTTTTAACTATTTAGACTCAATGTTATATATTAACCATTAAACGACTATAAATCTTTAAAGGTAGCCTTGTAATAAATGCGTAGACTTAAAAGTATTTTGTTAGTCGTAAGAGTTTAGTTTTAAAAAGACTATTTTGTAAACATAATATATATATATATATATGTGTGTGTGTGTGTGTGTGTGTGTGTGTGTGTGTGTGTGTGTGTGTGTGTGTGTGTGTTAAACGTGAAATACCAAAACATCCTAAGGACATAACTAATTGTTGGATTCTATTTATTAAAGAAAGAGATACCCATAACATATAAATATTATGAGTTTATAGGTTCAAGTCTTACTTTAAGTAAAATACTTAGAGTTAAACCAGATGGTTTTCAAAGTATTTTTTTTTCTAAAAAGATTGATGGTGTGATACCGGATGAAAAACAGATATGTGGGCCAGACTATCTTTTAAACCAGTGTCGCATATTTGTCGTTTAAGAAAAATCATTAGAGAAAGAGAGTAGGAAATTAAGAAGATGATGATGATGACGTGGAAATGGTGGAATCGTATAGGGGTGAAAGATATAAAAACCAGGCTGGCAATGGGAAACTCATGTATTAACAGAACCTACTAGTCTACTACCATTCATTAACGTGTCAACCTAACAATATTAACCTGCCAGCTGTCACCACCTAATTAGGGAAACCTCCACTATGGCATGCCTACACTTCACAATTCAACCCCCTTAACTATACATTATTACCCATTTACCCTCCTCTTCTTCCTTTTTTTCTTTTTTTAATTCTTAGAACTTTTCTAACTAATAGAATCAGGTAAGACGTAGTTTGTGCTGGACAGATGGTTGGTCTAGAGTCGGGATTTCTTGACACGAGTGGCAAACATAAAAGTTAATTTTTTATTTGAATTTTAGATAAATTGCGTCTCCAGCTTGTTATAAAGATCCTTTTCAGTCAAAGTGTTCATGTTTCTATGAAAAGTACACTAAAATTAAAAAATTTATTAACTTTTACGTAAAAGTTATTAAATCTTTTTGTATTTGATATAAAGACTAAAACGTTTGTTTATCACCATGTCACCCTAAATATCACTTTGGATTCTTATTACTTTTTAACATACATGTTCATAGAACGTGTAGCACATCTCAAAATTCTTGTTCTGAATAAAGTTATCACATGAAATGTGACTACAAAGCATGCAATTTTGATATGTGATCGTGTGATCACAAAAAGCATGTTGTAAAACAAGGTTTGAAACAAAAGGTCGTGAACCAACAACAATGTTACACGAATTATATCAAATAATATACTAAAAACATTCTAAATCATCAACAAACATACCCAAAGAGTAAAATGTAGGGAGGATGGTAATAAAAAATAACAAACATTACTTTTATCCAACACCAAAGAACACAGAAAAAAACATTTTAGAGTAAATTACACTTTTCGTCATTTAGATTTATAGCAAATTTCAGATTTCGTTTTTAAACTATAAAAATTACCTTAAACATCTTTTATGTTTAAAAAAGTTTACAGATTTCGTCATTCACACTAACAACGTGTATAACCACTGCCGGCCCTAAGGAGAGGCGGAATGAACCCCCGTCTAGGGCCCACTCGCTCAGGGGGCACAAAATTTTTCAAATTTTTTATATATATAATTATAAATAAAATAATTATAAGGTATAATACAACTAAAAACTTAACCCAATTATGTTTTAAACCGAATTTTTTGAGCCCATTTTTTTAACTCAATTACTCAACTAATAGCCCACTAAAATATTTAAATTTTGATTGTAATTAAAGTCTACAAACTAATTTATACCACAAATTTTGTTCTATTTTAAACTTGAAATCTTACCTACGATCCACGGTGTCCCAAGAAAGACTTAGCGGATTGGCGATAATAAGCAAAATATTAAAGACTATAAACTATGAATATGTTATAAACCAATTTGCTATCAGGAATGCTAGGAGAGATTTACGAGTTATTGGTTAACTATTACGGTATGTCATTGTAATACTATGATATTGCTATGTTTATTGATAAAACATTTCATTTCATTTAAAAAAATAGTTTATATAATTTAAATCGTTAGAATAAATGGGCCTTTTTTCCAGCTCGTTCAGAGTATTAAAATCCTTAGGACCTGCCCTGTGTATAACATCTCTTAATTTCATACTACATTTTCCTGTATTTTTCATTTCAAGTTATTAAACTTTGGGTAAAACATATACATATTATTTTTGCTTTGGGTTAATATTTTCCCCTACCCCCTTCCCCTTTTCTATATATACCTCACTTATTTTATTCATCCCACCTCACACCACTTCCATAACCAACCTTCCAACCCCTTCATCTCTCTCTCTACACCACCACACCACCACCGTAAACCACCACCACACCACCACCGTAAACCACCATGCCTGAAGCACCAAACACCCTCACCGAAAAGAACAAAAAAGCCCTTCAATTCATCGAAGATGTCACTTCCAACCCCGACGTCGTTCAACAACGTGTCCTCAACGACATCCTCACCCAAAACGCCACCGTCGAATACCTCCAACGCCACCGTCTCTCCGCCCACACCGACCGTGAAACGTTCAAAAAACTCATACCCGTTATCACCTACGAAGACCTTCAACCCGATATCACTCGAATCGCCAATGGCGATAAATCCCCCATCTTATCTTCCCACCCCATTTCAGAGTTCTTAACAAGGTATCGTATATCCGCATGCATTCACTCGTTACGTTGACATAACAATTATTTAGTTATTGATCGTTTTATTGGTTTCGTGCAGCTCCGGGACGTCCGGTGGTGAGCGGAAACTCATGCCCACCATCGAAGCCGAGCTCGAACGACGTTCGTTGTTGTATAGTTTGCTAATGCCGGTGATGAGTCAGTTTGTACCCGGGTTGGATAAAGGAAAAGGGATGTACTTTTTGTTTGTGAAGTCTGAGTCTAAAACACCGGGCGGGCTTTTAGCCCGCCCGGTGCTGACTAGTTACTATAAAAGTAACCAGTTTAAGGAAAGACCATACGACCCGTATACGAACTACACGAGCCCCAATGAGACTATTTTGTGTCAGGATTCGTTTCAAAGCATGTACTCACAAATGCTTTGTGGGTTGTGTTTGAACCTGGAGGTTCTCCGGGTCGGTGCGGTTTTTGCCTCCGGGTTCATCCGTGCCATCCGGTTCTTGGAGAAGCATTGGGGGCTTCTTTGTGATGATATCCGGACTGGCACGGTGAACCCGGTGATCACCGACCCGGAGGTGAAGAACGCGGTTCTTCGTGTTTTGAAGCCGGATCCTGACCTTGCTGACTTTATCGAGCGGGAGTGCTCGAAAAAGTCATGGCAAGGGATTATTACCAGGATCTGGCCCAACACGAAGTATGTTGATGTTATCGTCACGGGGACGATGTCGCAATACATACCCACTCTTGATTATTATAGTAATGGTCTCCCTCTTGTGTGCACTATGTATGCATCTTCTGAATGTTACTTTGGTGTCAACTTGAACCCACTTTGTAAACCTAGTGAAGTTTCCTACACTCTTATCCCCACAATGGCTTATTTCGAGTTCTTACCGCTCGGTGTCAACGATCAAGATCAAGATCGAGAACACAAGCTCGTTGATCTGGCCGATGTTAAACTCGGCCAGGACTACGAGCTTGTTGTCACAACTTACTCAGGTAAGTTGTGTGTTGTGATATTATTAAAAGTTTATTAAAATGTGATCTTGATGATTAAAGATTGTTGCTTTTTGTGACAATTTTGCAGGGCTTTATAGGTATAGAGTTGGTGATGTGTTGAGAGTTGCAGGATTCAAGAACAAAGCCCCACAGTTCAACTTCATATGTCGAAAGAATGTCGCATTGAGTATCGATTCGGACAAAACCGATGAAGTCGAATTGCACCAAGCGATCGAGAAGGCGTCGAGCCATTTGGTCCCATTCGACGCAACCCTCATCGAGTACACGAGCTATGCGGACACCACCACGATCCCAGGCCATTATGTGATCTTTTGGGAGCTAAGTGCAAAAGGGTCATCGCCCCACGTTCCGCCATCGGTGCTTGAAGACTGTTGCATCACCATCGAAGAGTCGCTCAACAGCGTGTACCGACAGGGTCGAGCCTCCGACAAGTCGATCGGGCCGCTCGAGATCCGGGTTGTAGAAACCGGCACGTTTGATAAGCTCATGGACTACGCGATCGGTTTGGGTGCGTCGATTAACCAATACAAAACACCGAGATGCGTGAAATTCGCACCGATCATCGAGTTACTGAACAAGTTGGTGGTGTCGAATTACTTCAGCCCGAAGTGCCCGAAATGGGTTCCGGGGCATAAGCAGTGGAACAACGTGAATTAAGAGTTTGGTGATCGTTTTAATGGATGAATGATGATGAGAATGATTATGAAAGAAGATATGTGATTAAGGTAGTATATGAAGTGGGTTAAGTTAATTATTATTATTATTATTATTATTGTTATTAGTTATGTACAAAAGCATGCAGTATGGTGTTTTAAGGAAAGATTAAGGATGATTTGGAGTTGAAGATGTTGATTTAATTTGTGGAATTTGATGTAAGGAATTAATTTAATGATGTTAGAATCCAACCACTTAAATTTCATGGGGATATGATATGATATGATGTTGTATTAATATTTCCTAGGAAAGTAAACTACCTTTTCTTCCATCCTACTTATGTTTCTTTTATCTTCTTTATAATTTTCTTTCAATAATAGCTACTAGTAGTATAAAAGTGTTACTTTTTATCTTTTAATAATGTATAAAACGTATCCACTATAAATTAAGAAATCATTTTAGATTCTGATAAGTGGCTCAACCCAATTACCAATACAATGCATTGTTAATTTTCAAATTTTGACCTTTTAATTTATTTATTTGTAAGAAAAAGGCATAGGAAATTATATTAGATGAGAGGTGAAAGTATTTTTAACAATAAAATCAAATGAAGTCATTTGAGTAAACATATTATTTGGTTATTGACATATTTACACATAAAATATTATTATATTATTAGTTTTTTATGACGTATCATTATTTTATTAGTTTTTTTAACGACAGAGGGTATTATTATAGTGAATCTAGCAAGTCATTAGAGACCTTTAAGTACCATGAAACCTAATCAAGTGAACAAAATTTCGATCTATGACTCATCCAAAGATATGTGTGAGACTTAATTTTATCTATCACCTTTGAATTCTTTGATAACTTGTTTTACGTAAATGAGTTATTAGTTGAAGCCTATGTAACATGAAAGTGACTAAGTTTTAAGTAAAAATGGTTAACATAAGTTATTGACTACATATCAATCATTATTTTAACAACTCTTAATTTAGTTTTAAATTCACTAAATCTATCTAGTGTAAGATTTGAACACTTATCTCTAAAGGAGTGAACATATGTTACACAAAGATAATGTTGGACCGACCGTTGTTCATATCAATCACATTAACAAACTAATGATCATTAGCCCAAGTAGTTAAGTCATTACGATGAGATACCCAAGACAAATAAAAATAAAATGGTTTTAGGTTAAAATCTCACTCTTAGTAAAAATATTTAGGGTTGAGACAGAATATTTTTCTTGTTATGAGTTTTATTCGGAGGGGTTGGAATGTGGTTCCAGTTAGGAAACAGGTAGATAGACCCGATTAAGTAATCAGGGATGGAACCACCTTAGGGAGTGTAGGGTCAACTGACACCATTTTTTTATTTCAAGTAGAACATATAATACACAAATTTTATATGACACCAATCTTTTTTTACGATTGACACCATTATTAAAAAAAATGAATTATGACCCTTTTTGCCGATTGGTTTGAAAATGCTAAAATTAAAACCTAAAACCCTAGTCAATTCCATTTTTTATATTACTCATTTATTAGTTAAAAAGCCCTAGATAAAGCATAACTTGTATTTAAAGATAGATTTGCATACACGTATATGAACAATGCTTGCAATTTCTATATTAAACAAGACTTCTATGCAAAAGTTACCATTGAAAATGTTATAGATCTGTTTCAAAATATGAAAGTCATTGTGAACAATTATAAAAGATATCTTCTTGTATTTTAATAACATTGTATTTTTTTGTGTGTGTCTTTTATCTAATTACAATGTCCTTTTATTTTGTGACTCTTGACCGACTCAACCTTTAATCGATGTGAAAATTATAACATGTGAGTTCTTTAATTCAAAAACCAAAATAGTACCACCATCATAGAAAAATATTTAAGCTCCACCACTAAAAATAATACACATGCTTCGAAACAGGGTGATACATTTTTTCTTTTAAAAAAAATTCAAATTAACAAACATTTTATGAAAAATATAAATACTTTATATGAATAACACTTTTATCCTATTATATCTTCTTTTGATGATTTGATTCAAGAAACAAGAACGGCGGCAAAACTCGCAGTAGTAGCAGAGTAAGTACTAAAAGAGACAAAACATTGATCCAACACCCATCAAACAAACAATGTGTTGGCAAATTTGCATCAAAAGTAATCAGCTTTCATCGATACATTTATATGATTGATTGATTGATTGATGGATGATGAAGAAATCAACACAAAATCATGGTTCATTTGGTACAAAGAACAAAGTGTGGTGGTCGGACAGAGGATATTGGCGAATAATTTCAGACTATCAACGACAATTGTACAACAGCAGAAGCACTAGTGTGTGTGTGTGTGTGTATGATGTTGTGGGAGTATGCAGGTAAGGTGTTTGATGATATGCCTCTGAGAAAAAGAAAATAAAAACAGTGTTTTTTTATGCAGTACTACTTTTGGTTTGTCGTCTTTTATTGTTTTTTCATTTTGTTCATTATTGTTATCAGTTGATATTCAAGTGTTTATTCAGCTTTTTGTGGGAAAAGTCACCTGTAATGTTATCTAATGTTATGAAAAGTTAAAAGTATATGTGGTCTGAAATGTTTGAAGATGAGTTCTATTCAAGTTGTGTTGAACTGTGTAAGTTTGTGATTCAGCAATTTTTATTTAATGAGGGCTATAATGAGTCACGACATAACGGTTTGGGTTAAAACGGGTCACTTTACGACGTTTTGCTTAATGATGTTTTCTAGTCTTGGTTAGTCTTGTTTTATTCTTGTAATAAGTTTAAACTTCACATTGTAATTATGTAACAAGCTAGAATGAATCACCCTTGCATTGTGACGGTGAGTGTAAAACTGTGCCAAGTAACACCAATTTCACACCACCACAACTGACCATTAGTTCCGGAAAAACCCGTATTATAAATGAAATAAAAAAGGAAAAAATAAAACCAAACGAAAAGTTGATGTAAAAACGTTGAAACTCGCACGTGAAATGTAAAATATTAAAGACAAAACTATGTCAATCTAAGACCCGCGTGTTGTGACATAACGTTAAACGGTAAAAAAATAAACGTAAAAACGTTGAATCACACGCATACGTTATAGATTGTAGGTATAGGAAACCAAAGTTGTAAAACTTATACTGAAATGTAAAACGAAAATTTTATAATAGATTGTAAGTATAGGAAACCAAAGTTGAAAATGAAAAATTATAGGGGTTAAATTGTAAAAGATGTAAAAGTATTCGAGTTAAAAATAAGAAAATTTGAAAAGAAAAAAAAACAAAAATGGGTACAAGCTACTAAAGCTTAAGTACAACACATAATACACAAATAAATTGGTAATTAATATTATATATAATAGTAATCAAATGGATGGAATTTGTGAGAATAGTGATTAGCTTGAAGCATAATGTGCAATTATAATATTAGAAACTAGGGGATATATGCAGTTGAAATGTTTGACGACAAGCTCTATTCAAGTTGTTGTGTTGGACCGTGTAAGTTCGTGTTAGGGGTGGATACTCGATTTTTCTTCGGTGAGGACTATATGAGTCACGTTAGAACAGTTTGTGTTAAAATGGGTCACGTTAAAACGGGTCGCGACAAAAAACAAAAGTTACAATCAAAATATAAGTTAAATGGTTGGTCGATTCTCTGGTTTTGTTTCTTGTTTAGTCTTTTTTATCCTCCTAATAAATTCAAACTTTAAATTCTAGTTATGAAACAAATATACATCAAATGGATGGAATTTATGTGAATGGTTAATTGGAAACAAAGTACCTTTATATTTTGCCAAATGATATCAGTGTGTAATTTTGATATTTGACATTTGGGGATATATGAGTTGAAATTTTTGGCAACAAGAATTAAAAAGAGAAAAGAGGAACATATAAAATATAGGACATTTATAGGTATGATTCCTACGTGGGCCTGCATTCGAGACTCGATTTGCTTAATAGTTTGGGCTTATGGGCTAGGCTTGAGTAGGTATCTAGAGGTGGGCAAAACGGGTTTTGGGCCGTACCCGAAACCGGGTACAAACCGGGTTCGGCCCAAGTGGGTTTTTTTGTACCCGGGTTGAGGCGAAGCCGGATATGAACCCGGGTCGGGTTCACTTACTTGAAAACCCTACTCGCTATACCCAGGTAGGGTATGGTCGGGTGCGGGACCGGGTCCAATACCGGGTTTATTTTTTCTTTTTCTTTCCTTCTTTTCTTTTCTTGTGTGTGTGTCCAATACCGGATTCAACCGGGCCGGGTTTGGTTCGGGTCGGGTTCGCTAAAAAACTCAAAATCTAAAGCCAGTTCCAACCCTGCGGGTTTAAACGGGTCCAACCCGGGTATACCTCCCATCGGGTACTACCCGGGTCCGGGTCGGGTCCGAACCCAGTTTTTATTCCCACCTCTATGGGTATCTATAGTGCACAAAAACCTAACCCAATTCGGGTTAAACTGGGTCGGGTTCAAGTAGAACATTTTCATAACCAGTTTTGACCGGGTCGGGTTGAAGTTGCATCGATAGGAACTCGGTTGGGTTCAATAAAAGTAATATAAAAATAATTTTTTTTAATATGTATAAATCCGTTACAAAATTTCTCATTCAAGGTTGCTTGTAGTTCTCCATTGAGATGTGCTTAATCTACAGATACATCATGCTACTCTAGTCTATAACATATGTTCAACATCAAAATATCCTATTTCTAGACATAAGTTATAAAACCAAATGGTAATTGTTTTAGTTATTAAGGGTCATCAAAACAATCTCCAATGGAATCCTTCCCGCAACCTTAATATTTGCGTCAACGATTAACTAAAGGTGACATCGAAATTGTGCGTGTTCATATGTTTCACTAGTCGAGAGTTGCGGTCACTCCTCTTATAAGTCCATTATAAGATGCAACCACTTGTACACTATCATAAGTGAGACGAATTGGCTAGTCCTCAGGCAACCAAGAACGTCACGTGGGGCCTCAAAAGCAAACCCACTATCAAAACGATAACTTGAGCGACTTGAGACATCAAAACAATAAAGCAACTTAAGACGATAAAACAATAAGAGAGTAACATGTAATAATCGATACCAAAAATTAACACAACATGACTGTAACATGGAATAATTGACACCCATAATTAACACAATATGATAAACTCTTTCACGAGGTTTTTGTGATATTGTTATTTGGCTAAAATCAAGACTTTTTGCCATAAATATACAACTCAAGATACCCTTTTGGGTTCTTGAAATCTTAGAGCTCGGACTTACCAAAACAAAACTCAAACATCTCTTGTTGCCCAAGATTCTAAAGGTTATTAAGCTATGCGAGGTCGATTCATTAAAACATTACTCAAGCTCAAAATAGAGTTTCTTTAGTAAGCAAGCTCAAGTCAGAGTTTCATACATCGAGGTTGGTTAGACTTGCTGGCTTAAACGAGCTTGTTGTTTGTATAGATACAGCTTTATTTATATAAGACAAATTGAATTTAAATAATTCAAATTATCATCTATTGATCAGTAATAATTCATAATATCAGTTTGGTTAATGATAATCATAACTTTCATTTTGTTGTCAAGAGCAGTCTTAGTATCTGTAACATCCGCAATTTTTCAAGTTAAAACCCAAAACCCGAACTTAATTTGAATTTCCCTTATTAAATTATTTTAATGGCATTAATGGATTAAATACAACTTATATTGTGAATTATTTTTTTTTTATTTAAAACAACTTGTAATAATTTATGAAGGTATAAATACTTCTTTTTGTAAAGTTATAAAGTGTTAATAATTCATTTTACAAATAAAAAACTAAAAGGAAAAGTCTTACTAAAAATAATTAACTTATAAAATAAATTTTAATAAACTTATAAGGTTTTATTAGTAGTTATGAATTTTTATTAGTGAAATTAAATATTAAAACTATAAAGTTTACAGGTTTATAAAAGTTTAATAAATGATTAATTTGATTTATTATTTAAATTAGTTTGGATAAGTCTAGGGTTTACTTTGTAATTTCTAAAAACTTAATTTAAAGGTTTTAACATGAAATAATAAACATGGTAAACATGAGGGACCAAATTGTAAAATACCCAAACCAACCCCCCAACCTCGTTTTCTCGTCCAAATTCCGGCCGCAAGTCCGGCGAACTCCGGCGACTCCCCAAACCACCTGTAACCCCCGAATTTTAAGGCATAATCGATGTTAATCACTGCTAGGAGCCGTTTCGAACATTAGTGACACTTCAATTTGAGTTAAAATGGTCGGTTGAACTTGTAACCGATCGCCATTAATCCACAAAGCCGTTCGACCACAAAAACCTGATTATTACACAATCAATCGAACCTTAAGCGATCGTTTAACCATTACTAAGCTATAACTAGACTCAATTCCACCCAACACACGCTTAATCATCACCAACGAATCGCACATTCTACCCGAACCTGCAACTTAGCCGTTGTCCATCTTTTGGGTTCCATTAATCAAAATTGACAGTGGGCAATCGATCATCATCATCATATGAAGCTTTTCAAATGATTAATTGAATCAAAACATCATAATCACCCCGCATGATTCTTGAACAGACGCGACTTCACCTCGCATCAGTTCATCCCCATTCAAACTCAAAACAGGTAATTAAACACATCTTTCTACTCGATTTCACTTAGGGATTAAAAGCCCTAATGTTAATTCGATTAACGTACACGAATTGTTGCTCAATTTGGATCAAATCTATTCTAGGGTTTATGTAGGATTTGGGGGATTTCATTAACATCTGTTTTATAATTTGCGAATCGAAGTTTGACAGATTCAGGGCCTTGGCCCAATGGTAAACAACATTGCATATATGCGGGTGACCCGGGTTCGATCCTTGGGCACCCCATACTGTTTTTAAATCAACTTTCCTCCCATTTTTAAATTACAGAAAAATTACTATTATATAGATCTAAATAAAAATTATCTTGTTAATGAAAATATATCAGAAATTATTAAGTTAATTTTTAAAGATTTTAAAACTTATAATTCTTAAATTTAATCATTTATTAAAGATTGAAAAGATTATAAAAACATTATTAAGCCATTTATGGGTTATAAAGATATTATAGCTCAAATTTGACACTTTAAACCTACATATTATAAATACTTTAAATAGTTAATTATACAAATGATTATTTAAATAATTATTTAAATAATTAATTATTCAATGATTTATTTAACCATTTTAAATCATAAATAGTTGATAAATTTATTCGTTAACTTTTATTTAAATTCTTGAAATTTGTAAAACAATATAATTTGCTTTATTCTTATTTTTTAGGTTTTGTATTATAAAACCTTTATGATAAGTCATTTTAAAAGTTCAAAACTTTATAAAATGATTTTAAATAATTTTAACGGCATTTAAATAAGTATTTAATTAATTCTCTTTATTAAGTTTAAATAATTAATTGTTAAATTAATTATTTCTTTTCACATATTATACTTAATTTCTATTAAATCAATAACTTAAATTGTTGAGACATTTTTAATTATTCTTAAACTTAATTGATTTATATTATCTTTATTAAACCAAAACATAAACGATTCATTATTTCATTTAACTATTTAAACCCCCAAATTTCCAATTGAAACCCTAGTTCATATTTATTCGTTAATCTTACCTTTAAACTTAACCTTGGAATATATACACGTTAGGTATCTTGTAAAAAGGAATCGTTGGAGCATCGTTAATTTCTTACTATCATCTTATTTATTTGATGTGAGTTCTCCATGCCCCTTTTTACTTTATTTCACACCTTTTGGGGTGAAACATGTTAACCTTATAAACTTACACTTGTAAACATCTTGATACTTGTAAATGCACATGTAATTCATCTTTACCTTTTTTTCATGGTTATTTGTGTTATTGTAAGTCTTATATGAGATACATATTTTGTTTACAATCATTAACTATTGTTAGCCTGGCGACGTTTTAGATCTTTGGGCCTGACAAGCCTATTTGGTGCTAAAGTTGATGTATTACCGACTCCTGATGACGTATGCTTGTTCATCATGGGAACCAAATACACTTAGCCAATCTTATATACTTGTAATCAAGTCGAGGTTTGGTTGTAACTGTATGTGTTCTGTAAGCTTGCTAACTTGTAACCATGGACATGAATTGCTACTTGTAACCCTTTTATATATATATATACATATATGTGTGGGTTTAAACCATGAGAACTCACCAACTTTATAGTTGACCCTTTATTTTTAACATGTTTCAGGTTTGATGCTTGAAGATCTTCTTGTGCTCATATAAGACTTGGACCTAGTTTAACTAAATATGTTATTCCTTTGTTTGAAGTTCTTGTATTGTATGGACTTATTTGTCTTGTAATTTTCAATGATAAATGATATTTAATATTACTACAACTTATTTAGTTCCATGTGCTATGAGCAATCGTCTCCCATTCGTCCGCCCCGATGATTCCGCCGTCGGTCGGGGTGTGACAGTATCATAATCATTCATTGGTTTATACTTGATATTCACTCCATTTTATTTATGATGCTGATTGACTGCTTGTTAATGAAATAGGGAAATAACGAAATGAAATGAAAAACGAGTAAAATTCAAATGTAAACCAATGAAGATTTTGCTACTAGGATTGCATTTGCAATAAAATAAAAGTTAAGATTATTATCGACAAAACTGATAGTGTTGATTATTATCACCAATAGGTCATAGTTTAGAGTATTAAAATTCAATTTGCCTTTATATAATATAAAAATATAAAATATAATATTGGAAAACTAAATAATATTGAATAATTCAATAACTCTATATAAAAATAATTAAAAAGTACATACTAAAAATTAAACAAATACTTAAAATCTATACTAATAAAAGAATGTTTTTGTATACCACTTGTCATAATTCTAGAGCCTCTAAATTTTATTTTCCAGTTTTTCTCTCCTAATAAATATCACATTAACTACAATGATATTATTTAATTCTTTTTATATTAAATATAATTTTTTATTAAATTAAAAAAAATCTTTCTCTACAAATGCAATTTTGTAAGAAAATATCAAACATTTAAAACACACAATATATTTTAAAACCTATGGCTTTTAAAAAATATTTTATAAAACAAAATTAATTAAATTTCAAATTTATAATAAAGAAATTATTAAAACTGACACTTTTTAAAAACGATTTGTTTTGAAACAATTTGTTTAAAAACCAACTTTTTGAGAAAAACAAAAAAAAATAAACAAAAGTTTAAAAAATGATATCGTCGTTTTATTAATAACTATTTAATATTTTATTTATTCAACTCGTTTAATACACGGAGTGCTAACCTAGTAATTAAATAAATCAGAAAACAAATCAAGTTGTATGTAACATAATTCACAAGCAATATCAAATTCAAGCTTTCTTAAACAAAAAAAGAAACAAGTAAAGCTTAAACACAGTCAGCTAAAACTCAACTCAAAGAAATATTTGTCATATCACTATTTGCGCAAGTTGTGTCATGATATGGCCATAAACCCCTTTTTATGTCTAAGAGCATTCACAATAAAATCCCTAAAAATATGTAAGTGTAGTTAGTATATTATATGAAATGATTTTGAATAGTCATGAGTGAAGAAGAATGTTATTATTAATTGGTATATTTAAAAAATAACTGTTTAATCCCTATAATTATTTTAATATTTTTAAAAGTGGTTGTAAGTGAAGGAGAGAAAAAAAAATAACGATAAAGGTATAAAAGTATTATTTAATTAGAAAGAAGAGAGAAAATATAATAATTTTTAATATAATTATATAAATACAAATAAGAAATCCACAATGAATGCTCCAAGTAAAAAAAAATAATCACTTTATAACTTATATATAAATAAACATGTCATAATATATCGAGTAAATAACACTTTTTATCCTTTAGTTATATAGTAATTTCACAATCATGTCACAAGCTCAATCAAAAGTCAATTCTTGAAGATTGATCTATAAAAAAAATTAAGAAAAAAAAAAAGAAACTTGATCAACCTATAGCTTCAAAGCTTTAATATCATCACTCAAAGAACATGGAATCACATCCATGAAACAAAGGGTAAGTGAACTTGAACAGTAACCATGGGCCAAACCAGAGGGGTTCCCATGCCCGCTCAGAGGGTGCAAGTTTGACCCTCTGGCCGACCAAAACTTGTATCGATAGGGGTAGTTTATCTTAAATTCTGCTACGATATAATTTTACAAGCAATGGACTAACGTCTGCTGTGTAATCAGCAACACTGAACTTAATAGCTACTATCGAACTTATTTTACATGTCTCCAGAAAACAACCTCAAATCGAGCGATCTGCTGATGCATCAAAAAACCTATCATTTTCTTAGTTTAGTTTGAGGTTTTTAACGATCATCCGCCATACACCCCACTTGAAATCAGCTTCTGATATAAGTTATGTCTTCTTTTTCTAGGTGCATCTTCCCTTTGTCTCTTCTTGTATTTGTTCTATTTTGCTCAGGTTGACCTCGCTGCAGTTAAAGATAAAATCACTAATTCTTAAAAAGTTTTGAGATGCAGATTAGGGTCGATGAAAAACACTAGACTAGAGGCACTGATTTCAACCGATTCTACTTTGGAAAGGAATCAACTCGATTGAACTTAGATAAAAATGAAACAGGTCAAGCGGGTATAAAGTTGCCTGAAGTATAAGAATGATTTCAATCTCCTAAATTTATATATTCAAACAAACTATATATTATTTTAATAATATAATCTTTGTGAATTTAGAAAGAAAAAGAAGACAAGAGTGACAAGTGTCATCAGATTGAACCCAACCCGACCTGTTTTAACCTATTTATAAACCTAAGCGTATGTCACATCTAATAATTCATATATTAGGATGTGTAAAGTATAGACAGAGAGTAAGTGTAGTTGAGGCTAACCTTTCTCAAGACGTATGCTAAATACAGATAAGCTACCTCCCATTCATCCGGTGAAAGTGTGGCTGCAGATTTCATTCAAAAAATAAGCAAAAGCGTCCATGATAAAAGATTGGATTATTTCATATCACCCGAGTTATAGACATTACTTTGGTCTTGGTTTCCATCACCCAATGCACCGAGTCTACGCATGAGTTCAATAAACTCAGGCTTCTTCATGTACTCATGAACAAATGCATGTGAGTTCTTCACAAAAACAAGCTCTAAATCATACTGCAATTGTAAAATAGAATCTGTACCATCAGGACACAAGAAATACACTAATAAACACAGTTACAAGTAAATAAACATTTACCTCTTCTGCCAATGATTTAAAGACATTAAATGGTACAATCCACTCTGGGCAGTCTACAGCATCCTGCAAAAGAGAAGCAGATTCCAATGCCAAGATAGATATAAAAATTATCAAAATATTGAAGAGTCATAAAAAGGAAATTTCAAAATATCCAATATAAATTTCTAAATGGTATATTAAACACCTTGTCTAGTGACCTTAAGCAGCTTATCTATAAATCTTATGAATCTATGATTGATTAAGTTCTTTACTTGGTGTTACTTTGTTCTTAAAATTCCCAGTAGATCAAATACTAACATAATCCAGAAGTCATACATGTAAGGCACCAGATCATACCTCTAGGTGGAATTTGTACTTTATGCCAAAGGGGCTTGAAGATTTAAATTTCTGAAAAAAGTAGACATTAAACATGTATAACTGTTAGTCCTTGCAAGAAGCTTGCACAAGTTACTAACTAGTATATACAATTGAGAACTCACCTTCTCTGCGAAATCATCATCAAACTGAATCCAGAAGACACTGTTGCCAAATACCAATCCATCGGCTGTATGATAGATAGATAGATAAGTAATTTTAAAAAAAGTGTGTACACAAAACTAGAAGTGTTAAACAGGTCATGTTCACAGGTTGGTGGGTCAGCCCCGATAAAACCTCAACACAACCCCAAAATCATGACAAATCAAAAACCTGAACATGGCTTGCATATTCTCAGGTTGACACAGACACAGATCAGGTAACCCGAATTTTTTTAAACTTTTGCATATCCACTCTAACACTAATAAAGTAATAAGTCACACCAAAAAAACACAAACTTAAACTATAAATGTTATACTTTGAAGTTTTAACATAAAGTACAGGACCAATCTAAGTTTTAACATACAACACCGCAACCCGACCTAAGACAGGCTCATTTAGCTGAACGTGACCTGAACCTGTTTATACTAACCCAAAACTCTGATATACACACCTTATGTAAATTGAAAGTGTGAAACATAAAAAGTTCATGTTTCAGAAGTTACAATCACACATGGTCTATGTTTTCATCAAATAATACAAACATCACAGTCATGGTCCAAAGTTAACTTTCAGAACTCAAACTCATCTATCTTATGTAACTCAAGACATTGACAGTAAAAGAAGAGGGATGATAACCTGCTCTGAGCTTTTTCACAATGACATTAGCATCTGGCATTGTTCCAATAAAAATTCCACCTGGACGAAGTAATGATGAAACATTAGCCAAGGCCCTCCTTGCACGTGCCTCAGTAGACCATGAGTAGTGCATAGCAAACTGCAAAGTCAAGTTACCGACGTATGGTTTGTTAATTTTGATAATATTATCAAAATTTAGCTATAGTTTTATATAGAATTACTCACCTGGCAACTACATACATCAAAAGGTGCATCATCAGCTAAAGCTTTATCCAGTCGTACCTGAAAGCATTACAGCTTAATATTATATAAAAATTTTAACCACAAAAATGTGTTAAGAGCCTGAATGAATAACAAACTAGATTCTACACTAATACTCACCTCAAAACAATCTCCACTTAAGAGCCGAGCAGGAAAGGTGAATTTTTTACGGCGCTGATGATGATCTGCATCACCATTGTAACGAGTGCGACAGTCTTCTATCTGCATTTAATTCAATCTGATTGTGAATATGAAAATAACCACAGAACTAAGATCCAATAGGTTTTAAACAGATTGCTATGCAATTAAGTACAGAAAGGAGAGATGCTCCATAAGTAGGTTGTTTTGTTTGCTTAAAGAGATTGTAAAAGGTATATTGACCAAATTGACTTCCTAAGTGCAAGTGTGTAACTTTATTGATCAATTGCTCAAGAAATTGACCATGCTGGAATGTCAAAAGACTTACAGACACAAGTTTTTGATAAATTATTGTCTTATGCTTAAAACTTTCATAACTAATTCAAGAGATGAATATATTTTAAGCAATTTACCGAGCCCTCTGCTATGTCAATGCCGACATAATATCCAATTTTTGCCTTGTCCCACTTGATCAAATCACCACCCTAACAAAAAGCCAAGATTAAAGGTCAAGCTAGTGATTAATGAACATACATAGGAAAACCATCAACGAAAAGATACCCATAATACCTTACCACACGCAAGATCAAGAACCGCATCCCCCCTCTTTGCATAAAGTTGAATCAAGACACTTTTAATCTGCACATCATGAACCATGTAGCATTAACACCAAATCAATTAAACAACAAATATATACTCTATGCCAATGTAAGTCCTCATCTACACACCCAATTATTGAGCTTCTTTAAATGAATAATGGGACTCGCTTCTCGCTCTTCTAAGGTCTGGTTTGTCCTTGCACTGTAATGGTCAGCAACTTTCTTGGCAAAAATCTTTGTGCTCTCATCCTCTAAAAAAGCATCACCTGATAATAAAGCACAAACATGGTGGGTCAGTCTCATGCTTAAAAAACCAACAGAAATTCACTTTCTTTACTCTTTCTAAAGCAGAATCAATATCAATTCTAACATGAATCGATAACAAATAAGTTTGATTTGTGGTTCGCATAATCATCGAGCAAGAAGCATGAAATTCAAACTGAATTGAAGCTCAATGAGCCATGAGATCGAGATATAGAAAAATACCATCTGGGTTGTGTCTGGATTTAGATTTAGGAGGCCCTAAAGAAGCTGAAGACGATGATTGTTGATAGCTTCTCTTCATTGCAAATATACGCAACAGCACCACTGATGAAGCGATCAACAACAACCCGATATGATCAAACCGAAGTGCTCTAATGTGTGATGATTGTCGCAGAAATTAGCTGCTGTACATGAGAACAGGAGTATAAACGAACCGATGAACATATATCAAATCGAAGATTGTGAACAAAAGCATATTAGAAGTTTAGGATTTAAAGAGGAGATTTGTTAATTGTTACGTTACCTCGAGAGTTTGATGTTGAAGTTATTGAGTTGAATAGATGATTGAGGATGAAGGATGAATTGCAAATCAGGTGTTTAGGGGAAAAAGAGAAGGTGCTAGGGCTTGCGATTGGCGTCGTGAAATTGGGTGAATTGAGATTCGATAATAAAAGAATATCATCGTTAATTAATGGTATAAGAACCAGTATTAAGCCCCGCGATGCGACGGGGGCATAAAACTTTACTAAGTACCATCAATGTCATGCTATCGTTAGCAACCACAAACACCGGAAAATCTCGTATTTAAAAAAAATAAAAGGAAAAAAAAATAAAACCGAACAAAAAGTAGAAATAAAACGTTAAACCACACATGTGAAACGTAAAACATTATAAACAATAACTAAATCGGTCTAAAACCTACCCATTGTGACGGGGTCGTTAAACGGACAAAAAATACGTAACAACATCGAACGGCACGTGCACTTACGACGCATAACCCTTAAAATTTAGACAAAAATGTAAAACGAAAAATTTGTAAAATATGAAACGTATATGGGAACAAAATTTAAAGTAAAAAAGTTGTAGGGGTTAAATTATATAAAAATATATAAGTATTGAGATTAAAATAAAATTTTAAAAAAATTAAATGGTTGTACTATGTGCATAAAAATATGTACATAGATGTTAGTAATTAGAATATGCATAATATATAATTACTTTAAAAGGTTAACCCAATACTTATGATTTAGTTGACCAAATGATAATTGAAAGTACAACTTTTAAAGCCCAAAGTACAACCATAATGCACAAAATTAAGTTGATAATTAGTATTATATTAATTAGTTTTTGTCTTTTTGAACTCGCTTGTTACGACGGGGCACGGTGTTATTCACGGATTAATGGCACGCTTATGAATTTCGTTACACATTTTGTGATGTTAACATTAACAAGTTTAAGTAAATAACAGAAAAATATAAAGTATTGTAGATAGGTTTTGGAGATACGGAGCTTAACACAAACACATAATAATATTATGTCTCACATGTTGCGAGTTGATAATCTAAAAAAGGTGATTTAAGCTAATAGACAATAAGAAATAGAAAAGCAAATAACCAAAATCTAAAAAAAAAATAATTTTTTTGTGGCAAGGATAGAACCCGCCAACCTGAACACTTTAACAAAGCGCAAAACCAACTTCTCTAGACAACCAACTGTTTTCTAAAAATGAATGAAAAATATAACTTCTCTACACTTTAACCACGCACAAACATCAGTGTCTACAGACTGTTTGTTTTTTCGAAATGATTTCATTAAAAAACGTCTATGTGTGATCTTTTTGGTGTGGACATAAAAATATAACTTCAGAACACTTCTCAAACTTTTTCTCAAACCCACCATCACCCTTGTGAAAACCCTTCTACAATACCCAACCCACCAGCCGCCTCCCCAATACCCACTATCACCATGGTCATCGCCTGAGCACCCCAACATGTCGGCCACCCTCTTCCTCACCTGCACCCGTCCCCTTACGCACCCCAACCCGTCGGCCACCATCCCCTCGCGCCCCCCAACCCTTCTCATACGCTAATCGCTGGTCATCACACGTGTCGCATACCATAACTCACTGGCGACCACCATCCTAGTAATCGGGTAACGTGTTTATCTTGTTCAATTTTGTTTTCATATTTGTGGATGTGGTTGAATGTGTGTTAATTTTGATTCTTTTGTTTGCATGAAAGGTGTTAATCTAGATTACTAATCTATACTTTTATTTTTTTTGTTTAAATGTGGGTTAATTTCTTATTTTAGGAAGTATTATTTGTTGAAAACTTGTATGGTTTGGTGGGTTAATTCCGGTTTATTTAAATTTCAGTTTATTTTAGCATTTTGCAAAAGTTAAAAATCAAATTGTATTTTTCTTACAGACTACAGATGTTTAGTCCATGTTTTCTTATACAGATGTCTGCAAATATTATCCACAGATTATAGATATTTTACCTCTAGTAAGACAAACTGCATCTAACTAAGTATATAAGAAAACAAAAAAATAAAAAGAAAAAAGAAAATAAGCAGTGAATGAGGATGTGCCACATGGTGTGCCACCCACCCAACACTTGCAAATGAGTATATATAGAATATGTATTGTTGTATTATAAATGTAAGAAGAATATTGTTGTGTTTGGGTAGAAGTTTTTTTGAAGCCTCGTCTATTATACGGATAAACACCGTTAAGTGAGTCACTAGAGGATGTTTTTCCTAGGCAAAATCTGATATAAAAGTACCTTTATGTTTTAAGAGATATATTAATGTTAGGAGGGATATAAAGAGGGGTTATGGACTCTTGCTCCATATATGGTTGTACCTTTAGAGGAGGGTGTGTGACTTGACATACAATGCTCTTAAGACTTTTTTTAATCTGCATACAATGTGTAAGTATGTCTTCTCATAGAAATATAAATGCATATTAGTGGAGTGTTGTATTGTTTAACACATGTACTTACTATAGATGAAGCAAGATATGCTTCTTGACTTTTTTCTTACAATGCCTTAATTGTTACTTCTGAAATCTAGATCTATGGATGTTTGAATTATCGAATATGTTATGACTATTTGGTATTGTGTTTTGTGATGAGCTCAAGACATGGGTATCAAGCGCAACCTCACCAAGGGTTTGGATGATGTCTAAGTTTTATGAACAAATGAAATTAAGGGTTTATAACATAAGAAGTTAAAGGTTTGGATAATTGAAGCTTTTTATGAACGTCATGTTCAACTAAAAGTTCTCTTCATTTCTTTTATGAGACTAAGGTAACATAAGTTCAAGCTTGGTATTGTGTGGCTAACCTTTGTGTGTTACTGTTTAAATGTCTTAACATATGCACTGAATATACGCTATAATGAGACTAGGACATGTCAGAGCCATGTGGCGCGAACATAATGATCTAGTGTTTGAAGTATCTACAAATGGTGCATGTGTTGCATACCCACCTCCTCGATTTCCTTGTAAAAGAGGATCATGGCCTTCTTCATTATCATGTTTATCAAATACGATCTATATTCTGACCTCTAAGTATTGGATACGTTAATTCTCTCGAATATTTGCTTCTGTAGGGACTTTCATCTTCACTTGTGTTCCCTATTTCTATTAGAAGATATTCAAATCTAATAGTGGTCTAGTAACTTTTGACGTGTCGAAAGGTATAATCATTTACTCTATGGAACACCACGCCATTAACAGGTCATTGAACCTTGTTTTTTCCTTACATCCAGTGAATGACATACCGCTAGAAATGATCTATTGATATACAAAAATATCACTTTTACCAATTGTTGTATTTATTATGTTTCCCATGTGCCTTATATCATAAATTTTTACAGGCTTTGCATCTCACATTTAACGCCCCTAGTTTTGGTTAAAATTAAATGGCATGTCGTCTATAAAAAGATGTTATGACCATTCGTATATTTTTGAAAGTTCTACAAGTTAAGTTGTGTTAGAGATATGTACGCCTAGAAAAAGAAAGGCTCCAATTATATCACGTGTGGAATATATCATCATGCGTTAAGTAAATGAAAATATCATTTCTTTTGGTTATCTACTTATGCGGGTCCTTTTTGCACACAATTAAAGACGAAGGAGGAACACATCAGGCGTCTCAACGTTTTTAGAGGCCTAAAGCGAAGATGAAATCGGAGGCCTTTTAAAACTTTATCTTTAAAAACTCTCATGTTTTAAAGCACAAGCACTAGTTGATTCATGATTCCTAAGTCAGTTAATTCAAAGCAAATCCTAATTGATTCAATCATTTTATATTCTAATAAACTATAACAAGTAAAATGCTAAAACAAATAAACTATTAGCAATGTGCAAATCAGATAAAAAGAAGCATATAAAAAACTAAAACAAATTTAGAACAATTATCAATTAACAACTTGTCCCAAGGACAAAAAATTAAAGAAAAACAATTAGCAATACATTAAGCAAATTATCTTATTTAGGGAGAGAATCAATCAATCAGAGAACCAGTTTAGCCTAGTACCTAATCGTGAGTCCGTTACTACACTAGATGTCCAGATGAAATCGAAGTTTAAAGGCTTCTTCATTGCAACAAAATCAAAGAAGCAAATCGTGACTCCACCGGATGAAATTAGAGAAGCAAATGAACGTTTGGGGGGGGGGGGTTTCTTATTCGTGATTCCAGTGAAGAAATTGAAGTTTTGAGTGGCTCGGTTCGTTTGGGGCAAGCAAAATCATAAGCGAATCATGGGTGCGCGATTGTTCATCTTAACCATTTGGCTTTGTTCGTCTCTTCCTTTCAACTCCCCCCACTCCAACCCCCCAATCAGGAATTCACCAATAGCCTGTGTTGAAAATCTACGACCTGCCGACCTAGGTTTCCTTCTTTCTTTCATTCATTATGTTTTTTTAATTTAGTTTATTTTGGGCTTAGATCGAGAATGAGCTATACAATAAAATTTATTTTTTGGTGGCCTATTAGAATAAGTGGGCCTAAAGCTCTAGCTTATTTTTTTAAACTGTTGAGACGCCCCTGAAATTACACATGGTTGACGTGTTACCCCTAAAGATATGTTTTCATTATGCTATTTTCACCATTTACTCTTGTGTACTTTTGCATAGCATGCTTTGTGTTGGTTAATATCAACTAAATCACGATACTCCAAGTATGAGGTGAACTCATACTAGAAACATTCCGAGTCATTAGGTGTGAGGTCAACTACTATAATATTTGTTAAATAACATATATGCATTGTTTTTTTGTCTAATAGTTCATTAGTTATTAATATGAATGTGATACCTTCTTATTCAAACTCCACATCAATGGACACAAATTGTAAACATTATTCCAACAAGAAGAAGTGTTTTTATTTATAGAAATGTATTACTAATTATCTGATAAAAAATCACAAATTTCGAAGTGTTACACTACACACACTTTCACATCCGCTACATGAGTGCAATGGAAGTAAAGTGTTACAACTTCTACACTTATAATAACGAGCATATCAAACGACGAAAAGAAGGTATTCAATGTGTAAAACATACTTTCCATATGTTTAATGCTAACACCACCATTAATCCCCAAAATTATGTACCATCACCATTATTATTAGTTGACCTATTTTGTCACACATTTGCCTCCATTGCTCCACTAAGGAGTTGGTGATACCATTATAATCTTCCTTTCATACTCAAACATAGGCTCAACACCTACTTTACATACCTGACATAAAAAGGTTCAAATGCATTATGTCACACTTCAAATTGAAAGGCTTGACAGAACATTGGAATTACTTATAAAAAATGCAAACTCGCAATGCACTAGGATGTCTATTATCCTCGTCAAGTAACCCAAATACGTCGTGCTATTGCTCACATAAACTCACCCTGAAACACATGCTGAACCAAGTTAACTTATTTGGTTAGTCTTAATTTAACATGACACTTATTCAGCATCAAAACATACATTTTACTTTTAAAATCACACATTATTAAATGTTCATTTAAGATTCCCATAATCACATCATAAGACACTATTTTCACTTACACCACACATCCGTTCTTACCGTTTTCACCCCCATGTCACTCCTCACTATTTAAAACTCACACATTTTTAAAATATAACTTTCTTAAAAACAAAGTTTCTATAAAATATGAAGCTTTTTAATATAAAGATCTTAAAAAATAAAAATTTTAAAAAATAATATTTGATTTTTTTTAAGTGTTTAAAATATTAGTTTTTTAAAGCAAGAGATTTTGTAAATACGAAAGTTTAAAAAATATTGTTATTGTCTTTTATTAAAAATTATTTTCATAATTCCTATATTTTAATTAGTAACTATTAATCTAATATTTTAATTCAAAACGTGTATTATACGGGTTTCCAATCTAGTAAAACAATTAAACAAAATAACAATGGACCATAGTCCATGGGATTTACGTATTTTTGTTTCTTAAGAATAGGCTTCTAATTAAGTGATTAAGTTAATAAGATGAGCCCTTATAATTGGGTTAAGCTTTTGATTTATTTATAACTTAAAACTATTTTTGTTAATATATAATAAAAAAAATGTTTAACAAAATGTATGCCTCCTGAGCGAGTGGGTCCTGAACAGAAGTTATTTTACCCTCTTAAGGGTTAGCTATGCTTTTCATGCTTGTAAATTACTATTCATCAGCGTTGTTGATTAATGGTAGCTGTATAATAATTTGCATATTATGAAAATGTGAGGTTACATTATGCCCTAAAAGGAAAGCCGAACATTAAAATATTATGTTTTCAAATTTTAGTGTTTAATACCAAATGAGTTGGATATGTGATGGTTTTGGTAACCTCGGTCTAATACATGGTTACAAATCATGCCTTGTAGTTTGTTTTGTCAGGTAATCAACTAGCGAAAGAGAAAGAAATAATGTGACCCGCTAGTTCAACAAACGAAGACAACTTTTCCACTACTTCTGCTATCTTAACTAGCGGAACACACTCCTTGCTTTGTCACATCATCCACTTCCGCTGGTGAGATAGTAGAAGACCTAAAACCAAAAATAACCTAAAAACAAACCTAGAAACCACTCCAACATTTATAAATAACCTAATTTTAAAAAATTCTAAAAATTGACTAGTAACCAAACCAAACAATATGGTTGAAATTGGTTTGTAATCCTATACTTTTAAACCAGTTAAAAGCTAGTTGAAGTCAAACCCAACCAGTTAAAACCGAGTTTCAAAACCAGTCAAACCCGGTTTAACCTAAAATGGTTCCAACAAATGATTTCAACTTTTACAAACTCAAACACCGGTTTCAATCCGAACAAGTAGGTTTGTACACCTAATTTTGAGTGTGTTTTTGCGTTATGAATGTTGTGATTACCCATACTATATTAATATGGATATTGGAAGGGCAATAATGTCTTTTACTCAAAAAGTCTTAAAATTAAGAGTTGTAATTATGATACACAAGTTACAACCCACTAAACTATGTCAACCTATTTTTGAATACCATGCTTTTGAGAAACTAGAAATAAGGTACCATCACCATCACCTTCCTCGGGAATCTGGTGCCAAAAGTCTAGAATTGCTTTAAGTTTTCAAAATTCAAACACACCCATATTCATTTTGAAGGGCGCCGGTAGTGGAGACGGTATTCCTGATTCCTTTCGAGTATTTGACTAACAAAATCCGATGACGCTGATGAATGGCTTCAAAGACTAAAGGGGCTAAGGAAGGCCTTGGATACATTTTTAATATGGCTTCTATTTTCAAGATCTCATCAACTAAAGGTTACGATCACAGTTTGATGTTAAACTGCAATTAGCTTGTTTGTTGTAAATGCATCTATTACAGGTGACCACTGAAGCGTAATATGACGGCGACGCCTCGCGATTATCCTAACGAGAGGTCTATTCCGCTTGTTGCTTGATAGCAATGGTGGTTATGAAGGCGAATGACAGCCGCCCACGTGATACGAGTAAATGATATGGCTATCTGTGATTAAAAAACCAGGGCTTGAAGTCATGGGTAAATTTGAAGTGATGAAATTAAGCAGTGGTAAAGTATGTCATCATCAACCTGCAATTGCAATAAGGTAAATCATGCTAAAAGAAAGTTTTATTTCCTAATGCAAATTTTGATTTTCTTTTGACAGGTGATTTAATCGGCAGCAGGAAAAAAGGAACAAAATAGTACTTAAAATTTGGCTTTGGGTGACTACTTAAGTTTCATTGTTCTAGCAGGTTACTCAATCATTTTATAATTATAGGTTTATATGTAGTTGAAGTCTCTAAGGCTTAGCGCGTAGACTGAGGTTCGGCGGAACTGTTACAAGGTGGCCGTCACTGCGTAGGAAGGTAGCGGGGGGAGAAAAACATGGTTGAGATTCGTAGGAACAAGAGAGAGGCCGGAGAACAATTATTAGATTTTTAAAATGTCAAAGTCAATTGCTTTCTGTGCAGGTAGTATTCGTTGAACAAATGTTGTTGTGTTGAGTGTTTAATTTTATAAGTTGTGCTACTTGACTTTTAAGGTATGCTTAATATTCATATAGTTTTCATGTTCACGTTCTGCTTTTTAATATGACACATCGATCTTCATATTAGTGGATATTAGAGCATTCACAACCCATTTCATATCCTTATCTTTATAATTTAACTAAAATTCACCATTACTTAAATTTATCTATCATTTTCTAAAAAGATCATACATCCCATTCTTTATCTCTATCTTTATATTCTTTTTTTATTATTTGTTTCCCTTTCTTCTCTTTACAAATTTAACCACCAATTATTTTGTCTTATTATCAATAAGCATTATAAACTATTCAACAAGAACATTAACCCATCTAAAAATTTCACAACTATTATCAACATACATATCAATTGCCACCCACAAATTTACTAAGAGGAAATTCTATTTATAGCAACACAAATCCATCTTTGAATTTAACTTGAAGGGATGGAATGACCATCAATGAATTATCCATCTTTGACAACTTACAGAAACCATTCTACATACTTCTATCCATACTTCAACTTATTGGAAGAACAACAACCATGTCGAAAAAAAAGGATTCTCTAGGGCTACCAGCAATATCCTAACCAATTTAGCAGCATCAACAAGATTGACCGCATTAACCTACAATGAATTAATAAAAAAATAAGTCTTTATAGATATAACATAATGGTTATAGCTTTATTCCACTTGAAACACTTTTTTTCTAATTACAGTGGCTAATTACAAATCAAGATTCTCACTCTTATAACTTTATTTCTCTTGAAACTATTGCTCACCAAAACCCACCATTGGGTTTAAACTTTAAAAGGACCATGCTCAATTAAAAAAACCTTTTTAATAGGAAACCAAGCCTTACAAACTTTACAACCTAACTGTTTCATTATTTGCATAGAAGAATAAATAAAAACAATGAGAATTACCTCCATTAACTAGCAGCAAAAAAATTTAGTTGTCAAGAAGCATGTATATTTTAGATTCAAATGCCAACATGTGCTGAGTTCTAATATAAGTAGCATGTATAATTTAGATTCATTATTTGACTGAAGCATAACCAAATTGAGCAACAATGTTGTGGAAGCATGACTACAGGGATGCCAAATGCCAACATATGTTGAGTTCTAATATAAGTAGCAACTCTGATTTTACTAGCATCCTTATCCTTTGATTCATGCTCTTTTATAACTATTTTATGAGCAGAATATCATAAGTCCAAGCTGGGGAAATAGTCCTACAAAAATTCTTAAGCGTTTCAAAGCTGAAGAGCTATGGGTTCAAGGCTCTCATCGCGGTGCTTACAGACAATAACAAGAGATTTATCGAGCACATGTTCGGAAAATTTATGGCGTACTATAGAGCTGTATTGTCTATTAAGGTGAAGTTGAAAGCAACCTTTCTTGTAGGCATTTCATCGAACATGTGGTGAGCAAAGAGTAAAGACTTGCAGAATCATCTATAACCTGTTTCATCTACTAGATGCTAACCATGTTCGAGATAACCCTGTTCGAAATTAAAAAAAGTATTCCATTGAAACATAAGCATATAATCTAACATAATCTATAGTCATAATCCAAGCCCAAATCGTAACATAATCTATAGCTATAACCTAATCAAATTAAAACAACCAGAAGTAAACCTAAATAATATTGTACAAATGGATTTTCATTCTCTTTATATAATCAAAATTCGGAATGCATAAGTGCATAACATAGAATCAATAGTTATAATCTAATCCAAAAAAAACAACAACACTACAGTGGATAATGTCAAAGTATCACCTGGGTTGGAGGAAGAAATTAAACCACCCACCATCGCCAGTGAGGTCAAACTAGGATGAAGAAAGGCACTGAACAACCAACCATTGATGTCGTCTTATTCTTCCACCTCTATGAATTCTTCGATATTATTTGTTTCAATGAGATTTCCTTTTGATTGCGCCCTTATTCCACCTCTCTCGTTTTTGTAAATGAAGCACAACTTCTTCCCTTGTTACTGATCGGAGTATTACCACAAGGGATCGGAAGATCAAAGTAGAATAAAATTTTGAACCAAAAGTAAGAGAAGATGAGGAGAAGAGCGGGGAAAAAGAAGGTTGTTAGGTTTACGGTGCGTACAGTGGATCGGTAAATATACCAATTCACTGTACAAATCTTAAATTTGTTTCTTATAATATAAAGATAAGGAAAAGTTTAAGAAATGGAATGGAGAAGTTATTTGGTTGGTTTTTTGAGTTTTACCTTATATTATAAAGATATGGGAGATTTTACCAAATAGGTTGTGAATGCTCTTAGATATTAAAATATATTAACCATATTTTGTTTTCCTTTAATGATGTAGATATGCTACAGAAAAGAAGATGAAGCGGAATAGGAAAAGGAAACGAAATCAAAGCACTTATGAAGCTAAGGTATCTTTGCTATCTTAAATTACATATCATGGGTGGTTAGTTATTCTTGAGATTACCAACTAGGAACCACTACGTATATATCATTATTTGCAACTATTATGAATTGAGTTACCTAATTAGTAGAAGTAAATTAATATTTACAATTCTAAAGTATCTACCTGCACATTTGTATAAAATATTGATCAAATTGTTGTTGCATACACACAGTAATGAAGTCCCTCTGCAAGTTTACTATTAAATCACTCTCTATGTTTATATATTAAAACTTTATTGATATCCACGTTTGTGATTGAAAGTCAAGAAGTTGCTTGACAAAAATGTGTTTTATAATTATCTACTTACTAGAGGGTGTTGGATAAAGAGTTAGTAATTAGTATAGGCTGCAATTAGTATCTATTTTAACTTCTTTTAACTTGTTTATTGATATCCACGTATTTATGATTGAGAATATTACCAACTCCCCTGTGATGGTTTTAGTCGATTTGATCCCCAAAGCGGAAATAAGAATTAAAAAATATAAAGAAAACGACCTAGGGACACCAAATAGTGTTTGGATTTTTAACTTAAACATGATGTGATATTGAATAGAAGCATCAAGCAATTAACTATAATTTAAGACTTCTTGTTGTCATAGAATTTGGATGTCATTATGCTTCTTATAATTTACAGTAATTACATTAGATGTTGAGTGTTTAGGAAAATTGATAGTCAATCATGTTATAGTTGGTCTCAAATCATTATTCAAAACTTGATATCTAACCCCTAATCAACTTGCGTTTCTGTCTTGTTGATGACAGGTTATATTAAGTATTTCTTTATGCAACTCATTTTGGCGCTACCGCCGCATTGCGCGAGCATCCTGCTAGTACTATTACACCTAATACCTATATATACTATCATATGAAGCCAAAATGATAAAAAAAAATAAATAATAAAACAACCTCCCAACACCAACGGTCAAATGACTGTTTTCTAACAGTCAAATTGTTTCAACATATAAAACCAAGTTGAAACCAGGTTGAGCCGGGTCGGGTTGATACTGGGTTCTTGCATGGAGGGGCCAAACCGATTCAAAACCCTCACGTTGAGTAATGTTTAACCCAGGTTGAGTCCGGGTCAGATCACCGGGTCGGGTTGGGAACCCGGTTTGTATTTGTATGTTATTCATAGGCCTGAATGTATACAGCAGCAGACAGCAGTTGAAACCCAACAAAGTTTTCGGCCCAATACGGCCCAAGTCAAGAACACACCCTCATAAACCCTAACACCACACCTCTTCACCATTTCATCACCACCACCCACCTACACTCACCTCCAAACCCTAACCCTAGCCATGGGTCGCGTCATCAGAGCCCAACGTAAGGGTGCCGGCTCCGTCTTCAAGTCCCACACGCACCACCGCAAGGGTCCGGCGAGGTTCCGGAGCCTCGACTTCGGCGAGCGCAACGGCTACCTCAAAGGCGTCATCACCGAGATCATCCACGACCCCGGCCGCGGTGCTCCGCTCGCTCGCGTCACTTTCCGGCACCCGTTCCGATACAAGCACCAGAAGGAGCTCTTCATTGCTGCTGAAGGGATGTACACTGGTCAGTTTGTGTTTTGTGGGAAGAAGGCGAATTTGATGGTGGGGAATGTGCTCCCGCTTAGATCTATTCCTGAAGGAGCTGTGGTGTGTAATGTTGAGCATCATGTTGGGGATCGTGGGTCGTTTGCTAGGGCGTCGGGGGATTATGCGATTGTTATTAGTCATAATCCGGATAATGGGACTACTAGGTATGAATTTGAATTTGAATTCTCTCGTTGAAACTCTAGTTTTGATGGTGTTTTGATGTATGTTATATGCGTTTGTTTATATGTTGGGATGTATGTTTATTGTAATTGGATGTGATTAGTATCTTGATTATTGATTTTTTGTTAGGTTTATGGTTTTAGTTTGTCTGTTAGGTTTATGCTTTTTAGTACAATTTGATTGCTTTATTGTTTTTTAATTCTAGATGATGATATGGATTTGTGGAATAATGTGTAATAGGGTGCTAAGTGTATGTTGTTAATGGACTGAAGAGATGAACGTTGTCGTTAGCATGCACGAATGTATTTATTATGTTGAAGAGTGAAGACTAACCTGTGTAACCTGAAATGTCATTTGTTGTTTGTTAACTAAAGAGTTTAAGGGCAGCTTGTTAACGGTTGACGAGTTTAATGAAGGTGCAAACATGTTGATGCTTTGATAGGTTGTAACAAATGGGCTAAATGGGGTTGTTGGGTTAGCGTTTGAAAACTCGAAAGATGCAGTTTTTTTTTTACTTTTTAAGGGTTAAACATGTCAAACTTGAACACTTAGTTAAATTGAATGACTTAAACAAGTAAACCCGAAGTCGGATCTTGACTCTTGTTATGCTCTGTATTGGTTCATGAATTTGTATCTCAATTTATAATCTTGTATTATCTTAAATCATGCTTTTCTAGTTGACTTCATTTTTTAGATCATAAGGTTCTCTACAAATGTTATGAAAACTATATTTTCGTTTCTAGAAAGATACCTATCTTCCAATAAGTAAAGAAGTTAAGATGAAACACTGTTTTTTTGCCAAGATTCTTGCTTGTTTACAGTTGCTCTGGAGTTATGAGATGTGGTGAATTTTGTTAAATATTTATTGAAGCTTACAATTTTAAAAATGACCATACATTTGATGTTACTGATCAATATCTTGTACCGTAGAGTGAAGCTTCCATCTGGAGCAAAGAAAATTGTGCCAAGTGGATGTCGTGCTATGATTGGTCAGGTTGCAGGTGGAGGACGTACGGAGAAGCCAATGCTGAAAGCTGGTAATGCTTATCACAAGTTCCGTGTGAAGAGAAACTGCTGGCCCAAGGTTCGTGGTGTTGCTATGAACCCAGTGGAGCATCCTCATGGTGGTGGTAACCATCAACATATTGGTCACGCAAGTACTGTTCGCCGTGATGCACCACCCGGTCAAAAGGTTGGTCTCATTGCAGCTAGAAGGACTGGTCGTCTCAGAGGTCAAGCCGCCGCCACTGCAGCCAAGGCTGATAAGTGATGAACCAATACTATGGATGTTAATCTTAGTTTTTTTACCATTGAGTTTTACTTTCATGTTTTTTTTTTCTTGGAACCTGCAACTGCTATATTCATCATCATGTGTTTTATCTTGTTGGAAAGTTTTGCAGTAATTTACTGAGGTTATAAGTCTTGTTCTTTGTCATATGGTATTATTGATGCCTTTTAGTATGTGAATGTGGGTTGGTTAGCAATCATTTTTTTTTTGTTTTTTTTTTGTTTTTACGGCCAAACACACATGCTGTCAACTTAATAATCATATCATCATACTCTTTTCAACTTTTGAACCTTAACCAATGATTAGCAGTCATAGCTGAAGTCTCGAACTATTTATACAATGCAATACGTTTCACTGTTGTTGAACTGGAAGCGTTTCATGTGGCAATCAAAAGTGCGGTTAATATTGGTGTTTTTCATAGGATTTCTCTCCCAAACAATGGCCCGATCAGCTTGCATGTATTCTACGCTGATGATGCGTTAATAATGGGTGAATGGTCTTATTATTAATGCAAAAAATTTAACAAGATTGCTTCGATGCTTTCACATTGCATCAGGTTTGAAAATAAACTATCAAAAAAGTTCAATTTTTGGGATTGGTATTGAGCCTATGGATGTGGATAACCTTGCCAATATTATGCATTGCCAAAGTGACACAGTTTGTTGAAAATCGAAGGGAACCAGAAATCTTGATCCATTTAATTTGCTTGGGATTCTAGTTGGAAATAATATGAATCGTATCATAAATTGGAAACCAGTAGTGAAGAGATTCAAAGCCAAACTATCATTATGGAAAGTGAGAACATTGTCCATTGGAGGAAGGTTAACGCTTTTAAAGGCGGTTTTGGGTAGTCTTCCTCTTTACTACTTATCAAATTTTAAAGCTCTTGCGCAGGTGATTAAAGGCTACGGCTCCGAAAGAAGTTGGGGGTCTTGGTATTGGTAACGTTCAAGATGCTAATATAGCTTTATTAGCAAAATGGAGGTGGAAATTTTACACTCAAAAGCAATCATTATTGGTTAGAACCATCGAGGTCATTCACCGTCAACATCGTAAGCACGTATCTCTCCCTTGTAAAGCATTGATTCCAGGCGTTTGGAAAAATGTTATAAACTCAAACAAATTATTAAAAAAAGAGAATGTTAACTTGGACAACCTCATGAATGCTAAGGTAGGTGATGGAGGTTCTAGTAATTTTTGGTTGGATAACTGGCATGGGAATGGTCCGATCAAGTTGTATTTTCCTGAATGATTTGCTATTGAGAAAGAAAAATCATGCAAACTTGGAGAAAGAATAAAGGTGGCTGCAAATGAAATTGGTGGGAATTGGAAATGGTCTCTACTCCGGGTAATTATGAAGAGTGTATACAATTGCAAAATCATGAGAGGTTGATTCAAGATTTAAATATTTCAAACGAAAATGACAAATGGTTTTGGTTGGGGGATGATTCTGGGGTTTTCTCGGTTAAGTCTCTTCGGACGATTCTAGAGCTTAATCGGGTCCCTTCAGACTTTAATCCTCATATATGGTTGCCATGGGTCCCGTTGAAAGTGAATGTGTTTGCTTGGAGAGCTAGAATTGATAAAATTCCATCCAAATTGGCAATATCAACCAGGGGGTCAATCTTTATTCTACTGAATGTTCACTATGCTTTGGAGAGAACGAGACAACTGACCATGTTTTAATCCACTGCCCGTATGCAGCGTCGATTTGGGACCAAATTTTAATATGGTGTTGCACCTCGGAAGTAGAAAGGGATTCGATCAGGAGCATGCTGCAGGCCCCTTTCAATATGGATATAAATTTAAAACAGAAAAAGGCTGTGTATGTGGTGTTTATGGCTACGTTTTGGGGCATTTGGATGTTGTGTGTGCGCTTCTTGAAGTGCGATGAAGAGCTAATTTAAAAATTAAAGACCAATGCTTTATGTCACCATCAAACTACATTACATTTTAAACCCTTTTATTATCTTCACTTACAACACCACTTATGATTATCAAGATACTTATGTATTCACGAATATGGTTTAAATAGACATGCAAGTGCGCAGATACTTATGTATTCACGAATATGGTTTAAATAGACATGCAAGTGCGTACGCACACAATTTCCTATATGAATAGCTAATAGCGGATTCATATCATTTTTTATAATTGTTGTGTAATATGCAACACGTATTACGTATATATGTAAAGAAATCAAAATCTAATACAAACTAAGACAAAGAAGAACCAGTCTACAATAGATTCAAAAAACAATACAACTGAGATAATGATATTGACCTCAACGTGATTCTTGGCACACGACGATAATCAAGACAACTCCAAAAGATAAGAGGAAGATTGTGTCTTCTGGTTGTGAACAAGACGTTAAGAAGACTAAATCTCAAGAGGGTAAAACCCTAGATGTATTGAAGAAGAAGACTGCACCCTCAATGATTATCGTCGAGATGATATCTTATCTTCGTTATAAGACCTCTTCATAAAGATTAACAATAGAAGACTATGGCCAGGCCTATTACAGCCTACACACAAAAAAATGAACCCACGTACAACTAGCCCGAATCAGCTACAAGCCTAAAGACAGTAAAACCCATATCAACTCAGCAGCAGTCCAAACATGAAAAAAATAAAAGATAAAAATAAAACTAACAATCAAAAAATAATTATACAATATATGTTTGATATTGAATTGGAAATATTTTATATATATATATATATATATATATATATATATATATATATATATATATATATATATATATATATATCTTTATCTTTACTAGCTTATAATACATGAACTTAGGATAGAAAGGTAAATTCACATAACTTGTAAGACGCGCCTTTCCGTTACCCACTTTTACCTTCGCATTCAAGCATCTGATCCCTTGCCCTTCCCCGGCGACACTGAATCGTCCTCCGTTACCATCGCCCCATTCACTGAAATCGCTGCTAAGGTTATTTATCACCGATGGTTTCTTATCACAAATCTTGAATGGGTGAGTTTGGCCACCCGTGCACAGGTGGTGACCTTCTCCGGTGTCCACTGCTTTCCCTGCTTTCTTCCTACAACACCACCATTAGCAGAGGAAGAGGCGATGACGAAATCAATGAATTCTAGATATTGCCACTGCCCTCGATATCAGGATGCGTTGGTGGATTAGGTCGCTGCTTTTCTGCCCAACTCCTCTCAAACAAAATTACCCAAAAGATGAAGAGGAGAAGCTAATTTGAGGTTTACTTCTTCCTTGATAAAATCACCCTCACCCTCTAAATTGCAAATGTGATTCGATGTTTCTGCTTTTGAATTTCCTTATTCCTCTCTCTCACTCTATTTATTCACTAATAACCATACCTAAATCATGTATCAGATTTTTGAATTTTGATCATGTTGCTAGCTGTCAAGTTGCAGGTAGGGTTTGAATCGAAGCATCAAGTTGGATGTAGATATTTCCCTCACAGAGCTAAGAAAGAGGCATATGGCTGTTGCGGAGACTTTAAACTTTCTTAGAGAACGGTTAAGGGGGTGACGGCTTAAACTTCATGAAACAACTAGTATTTTGAACTTTTTGCATTGTATTGAATTTAGATTTCTTATCTACTTAAGTTACTTATGTTTGTGTTTATGAATGTGTAATGGCTATCAAGGGAAAAGCCAAAAAGCACAATCACTTCTAAAAGCTTTTCTTAACTTTCTTTTATCAACTTTAAAGACCTTCATTCGTAGAATACAAAATCTTAATTAGTCTGATGCAGATAGAAGATAGTACTTAAGGTTAAAGTAATTTTCATGGAATTGTAAATTCTTTGCTAGGCAGGAAATTTTTGCCCCTTTTTATTTTTTCCACCAAAATGGACTCAAATAAATATTCACATTTTATGCTCTGTGCTGTTAGTTTTACCCCTATCAACATTTACATTATTGTCGTTTAGGAGGGCTTTGTATTTACACTTTTTTTAGCTACTATTGCAATTGTTTGTGGTGCCATCAACATGAATTACAAATACTCTTCTTATTTGGTTGAAAGCAGGAAAGGTGGTTAACCCAATCCATGTAAGAATCTGACTTTTTTCATGAATCTAAGGTGAACAAACTAACAGTGCCTTGTTAGATTTACTTCCAATTTTTAAAGCCTACATTTCCAGTTAGCATGAAATTGAGAGCATTAGGAACTAAAAGAAGTATATGAGCAGTGCATGGTTAGACCTGTCAAGTGTTAGTGCTATTTAGTAGGTTTACTTTTTGGATACAGAATCCCTTAAAGTGACCAGTTCACTTACAACAAATGGATGTGAATCAATAAGATTGAACACGTTCATTTATAGTTTTATTTCTTGAATCGACTAAAACTGTCTTGGAATGTCTTAACCAATATCATCAGGTGGGATCATTTTGTATAATCAATTATGGCAAAGTATTGAAGAATAAAAATCATTATGCAATGTGGACGATACAATAGTGTTGGTATTTATTCAGCTAATTCTAAGACCTTAACTACGAAAAGAAGGGCAAGAAATTTTGTTAATTTTCATTCATATTTGAAACATCATGATCTGTGTTGAAGCACAATGAATCTAAAGTAAGCATTGACAGAAAGAAGTGGATGCTAAATTGATTTCTCAAATATTTATCTGCAACTTGAGTAGGATAGCATTACAGTTAAAGTTAAATGTGATTACATGCGGCCACCCATTAGCATTAGTATATATAGCATTAGTCAAAAGCTGGGCTTTTAGATAGTTTAATTAAATAGTAATGGCTAATCAATTTAATTAAACTCACAAGCTTCCCTTTGATGTACTTTGTAATTATTCTCATTTTGATATATTTTCCGTCTTTATAATCCATGTAAATTAAGGTTTTCTTACTCATGTTCTCCAAGGGCTCCGTTGAGCTGATGTACTTTGCTTCATTAACTATATAAAGCTTGAGGTTATTGAAAGTTAAGGGTCTGCATCTAATATGGTTTGTTTAGGGTCAAAACTTGCATACCTTATTGGCTTATTTGTTTACGGTCAACCAATATTAAATGATGCCAACAAACATCTATAAGCCCAAATAATTCTTAAGTAAACATCACATTCCCAAAGTTTTTCACTTGGCAGATACTTTAGACTCTGAAGCAACGCAAAATATATCGTTTTAAAGTTAGTCACACTTAAAATTACAACAACATTAGTGTATGTATTACTCCAAATGTATCCACCAATTAGAAGCATAAAACCAGTTCTAAAGCACACACATTCATTTAATATGTTAGAGGTAAGATGGAGAACAAGATGGACACATCAAGCAGGTTGGTAATGGGTCAAAACAAGTTTAGGAGATAGAGTTCACTTACTTGCATGGGCCCAAATCAACCCGTAAAATGTTATTTAGTCCTCCTTGGTAAAAAGAGCATAAAAAAGCATCGTGATAATTATGATTACTACAACAATGATGTTACATTACTAATATGAATGTATAAATGAAAGTGATGTAGGAGTTGCAAAGCCTTAACTCTAGACTATTAAGCGACTTTCAACCTGATCCATGCTAATAACCATTCCTTGTTAGCTATTTAGCATTATTCATGATAGAGTAAAAATCTTCTGTCTTCTGTATTGTCTTGAAGAGTTTTAAGTTTGTATGTTTTTTTTGGTTGAGGTGTCTATTGCTAATCTTTCATATACAACTTTCACCTTATGGTCTTCACATATTTTATGCAGTTATAGTTTTACATCATTTGATTTCGAAAATCTTTATCTGCAACTTTAGTAGTATAGCATTACATTAGTTAAAGTTAAATGTAATTACATATACATTAATCATTTTGAATATTGTCAAGGGAAATTCAACGAAGTCTTGATAAGAAAGTGTATACATCTATTTCACATCTTCAAGGAAGTCTGAACTTAAAGAAACATATTCTTGTACATCTTTGTCACTTGAAAGGAATTTAAGATTGCTAAAGGTTTTCAGGTGCTTGCTGTAGGTTTAACTTCTGAATCCATATGTACAATGCATGATTATGTCTTTGATATACTTGGTTCACTTAATTAGTTTGGGTCGTACTTTGATTATGATTGCCTTCATTGTCTAAGTTTAAGAACCCCAAAGTCCTCCATGTGATGAACTGATGATATCTGAGGACTAATCTAAGAATTTTGATTTTTAGAGCTCATCACAAGGGTTCTACTGAAGGTACAAAAAAAAAAAAAAAATATTTGTTGTTTTACGTATTTGTTACAGCCTTTACAACATAATATAAGTTGGTTCATGCATGCTTCTTTTTACCCATAACTTGCACTCACACACACGACACATGGGGTGTCTAAGGTTTTACAATTCATCTATTATAAATTGCATCAATGGTCCATATTACCCCAATTGTTTAATGTTAAATCTTAGCCAATCTATTTTAAAATGCACTTAATTAGTACAAATAATAAAGGATAAATCCATTAAGGTGGAGATATATTGAAGGTAACATATTACATATGCTTTGATAGTTGTATCATGAGAGTGATTTGTATCCTAGAATGACTAACAATACAATTATAGATTATTTGGCTGTTGCAGATGAATAGTTGGGTGAAGAGGAGAAAGCTTTTGCCTTTTCAACTCATGCATGAAGATATGTTAGAAGATTAGTAGATTATAGACATGTTTTAATGTTGCTAATGCTATCCACGTGATGTTGTAGATATTTTGAAGATGATACTTTCAAGTGTTTGTGATTTTTTGTGTTGAGCATTTGGGATTCTTATTTTTTTTTGCGATTTGGTATATTATTTGTATAATGAAGTAGGTTTGAAAAATTCACAATAATAAGAATAGTTGTTACTACTGATAATTTTTATATAGAAATCTTGTTGGATTTATTTATTTATTTAGATTTTATACGCATAATTGGTCATTGTGACACTTATGAGATATTGCCGTGCTAGATTGCAAGCTAAAAATATGATGCTTAACCGTTTATTGAATGCTACTTTTTTTTTTTAAAACAATAGGTGATATAAGCTATGTTTTTGATAGGAGGAATGTCCAACTAAATTATTTGTACAAAGAGGTTGTAACCGTTCCTGCAGAGGTTGTTTTCAGTTTAGTTGCCTTTTGAATGAGGGTTGTTAACGAAGGCGGTGTGTGGTAAGTTTTTATAGTTGATCGTAATCTACTTAATTTTTTCAATACTTGAGCATGAGATCAGAGATGCAATTTGTCAAATCATGTGTTAAATTATTCATATAGAGTGATTCTAATACTAAATAAGATTCTTTTAAATATATGTAACTATATAATAATGTTTTCTGATGTTAGATTTTAATGCCAAAGAAAGTCCATCGTAATAAAAATCTTGGGGATCCGAGAAGCTGCCTATAATTTTCAAGCATGAAGTTATGACTTACTTATCCTTTGTATTATATACTTTAGTTACAGGAAGTTTATCAAGGCTTTTATTTATCTATTCTTCAGGCATGAAGGTTTTTAAAATGACTTATCCGGTTTTTTTTGTTTTTTTTTCACATGCTACATGTTACATGGCTAAACGTGTCTTATCTAATGTATGATTTTGACCATAATCTGTGAACAATATGATATATGTCATTGTGGAAAGGGGCGTTGTAATAAGGCTACCCGTGAGTGGTGGTTGGCAGTGGAAATGGGTGCAGCAAAGGTTAAGAAGAGCTTAACAATCAAACATGATGTATAGCGTAGGCTCATTTTGTAACAACTAAATTACATTGTATGATAATTTAAAGTCAAGTTCCTACATCTATACTGTCAAAAGTTTGTTCATATCACTTCAAATTGAAAACTTCTTTCATTTTCTTACACATAGAATGCAAATAATACATGAAAAAAACATTGTAAATGTTCCCTACCGCCGCAGCATCGCGCGGGCTTCCCGCTAGTATATATATATATCAACAATCTAGGATTTCAATTTTCCTTTTGCGCTTATACCCAACTGGCAGGCGCCCGTACCTATTGACCGCCCGTGCTCACGCAGCAATGATGTCGGAGAGGTGTCGGCGCCTTCTTAGGACACGTATAGACGCTAACACCTTGTCTAGTGAGAACATTTTCATGCCTATTTGTTTGGAGAGACAATTTAAAAAGAAAAAAAAATTTGAGAATTTTTTCATAATATTTTTACCCAAAATAATAAAAAATCAAACCGTAAAACTACTAGTTAAAAAAACCCTAGATAGTTCGTGGGTTTTAGACTCACGATATCAGTCACCTCCGACTCTGCAAAACCCCAACGGGGGAACACAAAGCTTAAACCTCTACAATGGCGATGAAGGCGGCGACGACGACGGTGGCTGCCGCCGGTCCCCGCGGCCTCCGATCTCTATTCTCCACTCTTTCCACCAACTTCCCGTTTCCTTCACAGCCTACCGCCAATCAGCCTCAGAGACCCCAAGCTGAACCTTCAACCAATCTCTTCGTTTCAGGTGCATCTGAATCTCCATCTATTATCATCATCTGTTTCACTTTACATGAGCTAATTAATATGCGTAGATTTATCATGTTTGTGTCTGTATGTATGTGTTAATTGGTTATTTGGTTTAGATTGTTATGTGATTGATTAAGCGGTATGGTGTTACGATGATGGATGATTGAAAAGCGTTGTGAATTTGTATATTGTTGGTTTGTCTTGCAGATGAGCTTCTTCTAGTGCTCTAGGTATGATTGAATTAGAATTGGGGGTTAGGGTTTATCTTATGGTTATTGCGTTTTAACTTGATTTTGCTTTTTAGTTGATTTAAATTCTTGAAGATGTTTGATGGTCTGCTGAAATTTGTCTTTTTGACTTTGGCTATGTGATGATTATGTCTTTTATGTGGATAAAGAAAACAGTTTTTGATCAGCAGATGGTTTTAGCTTGTGTGTAGCGTCATCTACACCAGATTTTCAGCATTGTTAGCTTCGGAGCGATATGCGACGGCATCATATTTTGATGATTAGCATGTTAACTTAAGAACTTTTGTCTATTATGTTTTCTTTTATATAATTGTATGTTGTGGATACTGTATTTGATTAAAGATGCAAACATTTATAGTCTAAAGATACAAGCTTGTTCGATGTAGTATGTTGTCTTTTATAGTTTGGTTTGTCCCTGTACCCTTGGTTTTAAATAGCATGCTTGAGGCATGACCATACGAGATGATTAAGAAAATGTGTCAGGGTCTTGAAGTGGCTCTTCATGCGCATATCGGGTCAATATTAGTCAAAACTAGGGTATCTTGGAGGCTTATTTGGTTGTGCGGATAGCAACCTTTCATGACCTCTTGCCTTGTGCCTCGGCTTTTAGGACCTAAACGCCTCTGAGCACCTCATGCTTTTTAAAACCAAGCCTGTAGTTCAGTTCTTTTGAATCAAGGGTTATGTTTGATTACATGCATATTGGTAGTTTGGTAATTTGTCTTGAATTCTGCTATAGGCATTTTAATGAGTTTTTTTGCTGGTAAATGCAGGTCTTAGCAAGCGTACAACTGACGAAGGGCTTCGAGAATGCTTTGCAAAGTTTGGTGAAGTGGTTCATGGTATGCTTTTTCTCAAAAATCTTGATTCTGAGTCACGAGTATGCTAGTTTTTGTACTTTGATTCCTATTTCTCTGTTACTCTTTGCAGCTAGAGTAGTAAAAGATCGTGCATCAGGTTGGTCAAAAGGGTTTGGATTTGTACGATATTCTACACTTGAAGAGGCTGCTGCTGGTATCGAGGGCATGGATGGGAAGGTAACCACACACACACACTATTAAGTGTCTATAGAGAGTCGCGAATTTTTGTCGCGTGTGATATAATTAATTTATTATATATCTTGTTAATATGTCTTTGTTTTGTTTGTTGCAGTTTTTGGATGGTTGGGTTATATTTGCAGAGTATGCTAGGCCAAGAGAGACTCCTCCATCACCTCCTACCTATGGTGGGTACCGCCAGTGACCTCTATCTCTGCAACCGATTCTTGATTAAACGGTATTATTATATGGAGATCATTTCATGAAACTACATATGCTCGTGTGCATCTGTCACAGTTCGTTACATCCTCGATTTGCGTGTTGGAGGGCTATATTTATTGTCAACACAATCGCTGTTTGTACCACCCAAACTTTTTCAATAATTTGATTTCATTTTATTACCATATATAGTTATAAAAGAAGTTCACAAGGTAATATGTCACAACCATAGAAAGTAAAACTTGGATGTTGTGTAAAATGCTCTGAATATGTTTACAGTTTTATATTAGTGACCAAAACGAACTTAAATTCAATTGTTCGAGCCAATATTTTGAGGTATACAGCGACAACGGGGATGGGGACGAATGAGGGGCGGGCTTGTTTGAGTGTGGTTTTAGTATTATGTGAGATTTGGTTGCTGCAACTCATGAACTGGTTATCTATGCTAGAAAGGTGAGAGATGTTGATTGAGTTCGAGCATCAACCGCATGTTCTCGATCACTGTTTGGATTACTGTTTTCATTTTGAGTCGTGTTTTTTACTAGAATAGTTATAAAATACATTGAATAACTGTTTTCATGTTGAGTTGTGCTTTCTTTGAGTAACTGTTTTCATGTTGAGTTGTGCTTTCTTTGAGATGAGTTAAAACTCTGAGTGAGAGCTTTGGTAGTCTTTCAATAGTTTCATTAAAATGTTATCTATGAACTGTTAAGATATGTATATGTTTATTAAAAAAAACGGTCTCTGAATGGTCTCATTTAGATTTGAATGATTCAACTTAGATACAATGTTGAATGAGAAATAAGACATATATACCCTTCACAAAAGAAAACCATCGAAGCCCTCTCCCTCTCCCGTTGCAGCCATCTGCCTCCACCGTCACTTTCTCGCCACCCGCCGTGTCGGCGCAGCCTCCCACCACCACACCCCTTCACCATCGTCAACCCCTCCGGCCACCGCACCCCTTCGCCGTCGCAACCCTTCAGCCGTTGCAACCCCCTCACCGCCGCAATCCCTTAGCCGTTGCCACCCCACACCCGTCGCCCCCCTTGTGTTTCAGTGTGAAACCTCTTTTTAGATGAACGGTAGACGATTCTTGATTCTAGGGCTTGTAGGGTGAAAATTTAGTTCTTAGAAGAACAAATTCTGAATCACGAGAGTAATCTTGAACCATCTGCTTTATTTTGTGGTGGTTTTATTGCCATGATTAGGTACTATAGATTCTTGTTGTTTGAATTTGAAGAAGATGAAACGGAAATTACAATGGGGAAGATATTCAAAAAAGAGGATTGATCTTCAAAGAGATTGAGTAAAAAATATTTTAGAGGGTAAAATAATTATTTTACACAGCCAGGGGCGGAACTACGCCCAAAACGACAGGGTCAAGTGACCCCACTGATTTTAGAGCCGGTAGCAGTGTTGTTAGGGTCGGATCGGACCGTTCGGTCAGACCGGTCTGACCGCGAATCGTAGGGCATACCGAACCGAGCAACAACAGATCGTTCTGTGAGGTGAGAACCGGCCAGTTGATCCCGATTTGACGGTTGGATCGGGATTCGGCGGTCTGCCGGTTGGATCGGTGGGCCTTGTCGACTGTCGCAGATCAGCTTCAGATCTTCGATTCACAGCTCCGAGCTCCTTCTTTGGTCTTCGACTCCTCCAAATCGCAGCTCCTTCTCTGGTCAATCGCAGCTCTTTCTCCAGATCTGCCTTCTTTTGGGCATCGACTCCTCTGAATCGTAGCTCCTTCTCTGGTCTTCATCTCCTTCCTCCCGAGTTCTCATGTTCTTGATTTCAAGGAAAGTTAACTTTTCCCCATATTGAAATTGTATTTAATGTCCTTTAAATATTTAATACTTAAGTTGAAATTGAATTGTTTGACTTTGTATATTTAACTAGTAAAACATCCGCGCGCGTTGCAGCGCAAAAATAACTAACACCCTCGAAAGTTTCTAAAAGTTTGAGACCACATTGACGTGGATACAAATCTATCACAAACTTGTGCGTTACGGCGAGCTAATAATATTTTGAACTTTGCGTAAAAAACATATCAAAAGTTAGCGTTAAAACATTGATAATATAGCGCGTCACTATGGGAAAAAAATCGTCTACAAAAATAAGCATCTACAATTGTATGAAACATTATATTTTAAGAGTTGTAGGAAAAAAATAAACAAAAACTAAACAAAAACAAAACGTTGAATAACTTTTAGCAATTTGTAATGTGTTGTATATTATGATACACAATTGCGTCCTAGATGTAATTTAAATCAGAACGTAAATAAAAATTACAAAGCGTAATGATATATTTCATACAGGTTATTAGCGAAAGAAAACATGAGTGTGTTAAAAAGACAAGTATATAAGTATAGGGTATAAAGTGTAATATAGCTAAACTTGTGTGGTAAAAGAAATAATAACTGAAACTTTAATTTAAAAATAGCCTAAAAGTTTGAGCAAATTGCTAAACTACCATTGCATAAGAACTTGTACCGTAAGCAAATCGTATGATATATTCATAAAGGTTATTAGCGAAAGAAAACATAAGTGCGTCAAAAAGACAAATATATAAGTATGGGGTATAAAATGTAATATAGCTAAACTTGTGGGGTAAAAGAAATAATAATGAAAACTTTAGTTTAAAAATAGCCTAAAAGTTTGAGCAAATTGCTAAACTACCATTGCTTAAGAACTTGTACCATGAGCATAGATTGTGCTCATTTTGGTTTTTAAAGTATTACTAATATCCTTTAAATATTTGGAAAATTGTGTATATCTTCCTATTCTAATAAAATGGTAAATGGGGTGCCACGTGTCAGCATCACAATCATTGGGGTGACACGTGTCAGCACCACAATCATCCTCATCAAAATTTTCCCGCCTCTCTCTCCTATTAAATAATTACCTTAATTACTAATAATATTATTTTAATACTTTTTAATAATTAATAAATTAAGAAAAAAATCTATTTATTAAGGTTATTTCTAAATAAATTAATAGTTTGAAATTATCAAATTTTGGAGTTGTAATAAAAAAACTTTCAAAAATGACATTTTATAAGGTTTGTTTAAAACAAAATATTTATTTTCAATAAAAGAAATTTAAAAACAAAATTCTAAAAAGTTGATATTACCGTTTTTTTTATTTCAGTCATATCATATCTTAGAATATCATTGTTTAATTAATAAATTTATTATATTAATATTTTATTTATTTAAACCGTGTAATACACGGGTTTACTAAAGCTAGTATATATATATATATATATATATATATATATATATATATATATATATATATATATATATATATATATATATATATAATGACGTCACCCGGTTTTCAAAACCGGTCCTACCGGTTCGACCGGTCCGACCGGTGAACCAGTAAGACGACCGGTTCACTGTCCGATCCGGTTATGAAAACATTGGCTGGTAGTGCAACGTATAATTCCGAATTTTTAGTGCAACGTATCATCTTAGCAGAATTCTTTGGGAAATACCCTAACACCAACACCATGCATTATTTGTACTGTCGCGTGAGGCTCAAGTCCCCAAAGAATTATTATACTACAAGTTCTAGAGATATCATTATACATCATGCGTGATCCTTTTACATGTGAAACGAGATCCATTAAGTAATAAACAAATAACCTTTTTTTATCTTTCAATTCACTTTCTAGAATTCAAAGTTGGTAACTTCATATAATTCAAAATGCCACCTGTTGTTGGCTTTAACTTTGTTGGATTCACTTTTATCCAAGGTTAAAAATGAGAGAACGATAATGTTCTATTTAGGATAAACAATGGTTTTAGTGTGTTCGTCACCAAAGCAGATAATTTATATTAATAGTAAATGTACGGCCTGTTTAAAATAATAATTGTTATCTTAATCGGTTTCATTTATCTGTTTTTCAGTTGGAACCGTACCACAACCCCTTAAAAGGAAACATACAACCGAAAAACCCATAAGAAATGATTCTTAATTATTTGATTTAAGAATCATCTGTATCACAGTGGACAAATAATAAAACAGAATGGTCACATTTTACTTTATATCTAGAGATCCGTAATGTGCCAGAATACTTTAAAGTATGCATCAATACCTCGAGATGTTCATGGTTAAATATGTGATCTTCGAATCTAACTATTTCTTTTTTAACATAACTACCTTATTTTAAAATCCTTAAAATTATATCTAGAGCGCCATACAAAATATAATATAAGCTTGAATACTTACAAGTGTAAGGGTAGTTAAAATTATAAAAAAAAAATCGTCGTAAAAAGATGGTTTTTCTTAAAATTGACAACTCCGTAATCGCACTTACTAAATGATTCAAAGAGGTTAACGAAAAGGCCGGTATACCAGATTTTGTTTTCTAGGAGCCGGAGCCGAGTAAACCAAACCTAGTAAACTGAGTCGGGGTGAGCCGACGCCTATTGGACCGACACAATACAATGGTACCTCTACATGTAACTCTCTTTACCCATTCATTGATGCTTAATATATTTGATAGTATACAATTACAACTCTAATTTAGGATGTGTAAATAAGTTCTAATAAAAAAGACGCGCTATTTAATGGTACAAGAACATAAATCTTTTTTTTTCGTAAGTATACCATCTCGAGGCTACACTTCGTTCTCTGCTTCAGCCATCCCATTCATGGTGTCATACAACGGCTTGTTTAGAGTTTCCGGCAAATAAAAGGTAAGAAACCCGCCCACTATCCCACATACCCCAAAAACAAAAAACGGAAGCCCCCCACCCATGACGACCACAAAAGGCGCCATAATTGCCCCTAGTTGTGCCGCCTGAGTGGCACAACCAAGGGCGGCATTTCTCACCACTGTCGGAAACAACTCCATCGCATATATAAACAACAAATTATAAGTCCCCGCCATCCCAAAAATCCCCAAAACACCACACCCCATCCTCACCACCTTCCACACCCCTTCATTCCCCATAAAACTCCCCGCGATGCAAAAGATCCCGCTAAACCACTGCGTCCCAACACCCAATGGCTTTCTCCCAAACCGATCAATCAACACCGCTGTTAGGAAAAACGCTGGCATTTCTGCCACCGCATTAACCAACACCGTAACATATAAATTCGTCTCGAGGTTAACCACATTCAAGCTAAGCCCGTAGTACACGATCGAACACGTAAAGTTAATCCCCACTACAAGAACCAATCGTATCCTCGTCAATGGCGACCTAAGCGCATCCACCACCGATCCACTCACAACTTCTTTCGCCCGAATCTCCCTACTCTTTTGATCACTATCATTAACCTCCTCATCGCGCGCCACACACACATTCTCGGGTAAAGTTCTCCCATTCCCCTTAGCAATGGCGCGCATAATATTCATCGCTTTATCCGCTTGTCCTCTAATAAGGTACCACCGAGGGGACTCGGAGACAAACGGTAGGATCAAAAACACGAAAAGGATCGATGGCACGGACGACGCAATGTATAGAGACCTCCACATAGGGAACATGTAGGCTATCCCCGAAAGCAATGCTATCCCGCTCGAGAAAAAATAAAAGGTGGACATTCCCGCTATGCCCCGCTTAGAGGGGCCCACGGGCTCGGTTGCGAGCACGAAGGCGCAAAGACCGACACCGCCCGTGCTAAAGCCAGTACAAAGGCGAAGGAGGGCGTATGCGAGGTAGTTGGGTGATAGTGAAGTTAGTAGACCGAAGATACCGTTAAGTATGCATACAACAGTTAGCGACCCTCTTCTACCTAGCTTCGAATCCGATAGATGACCGAATATTCCGGCACCTAACAAGAAAACATAGCATAAAAGTTTAATAATGTTACAATAATAAATTAATAACATCTATATCTATATAAATTATATAAATCTGGAATTAGACTATTTATTTTAAATTGTTTTAAATAGACACTATGTAAAAGTAAAGTTGAGTCCGCAATGGCGACTTTGGATCAGAGTCGTGTTCATCTGTATGTTTTGTTCTTTTTTGGCTGTCTTTTTTAGAATCTTTCCAATCAACAATTTGCATATTCTGATAATGATTTTTAGAAAAAAAAAATCATTTTCTTTTTAAAAAGTTATTTAAAAATAGCTTTTGAAATTAATATCAAGATCCGTAACGACATTTTATTATTTTTCCAAGTATAAAAAATATTCCAATGGTAAAAATGAAATACGAAGACTTAAAAGTTTTTAACCTTTTCATAATATTGATTTGTATTTAACTTATTTTCATTTAATTTCCTATATTTAATAAATTTATAATATAAAATTTAGGCTAAAACCTTGATAATATTAAATATAAAAGTAGTTATTTTTATATTTTTATTTTCAGAAAACAGATCGGATCTCTAAGGTAGATTCCTTTTGCTTCCCCCTTAACCCTAAAGTTTAAAGCCGCCGTCACAAAACACGACTCACTTCTTTATTTACTTACATCTAGTCAACTTTTACTTTTTTAAAGTATAAAATAAATAAAAATGACCATTTAACACATTAAATAAAAATTTTACGAAATGGGCAAAAAAAAAAAAAAACTTTATTTGTTATGGCAATATCAGCTGACATAATCTAAAAGTAGGAAACAACTATGAGAGCCAATTTAACATATTACTTAAATATGATACATAAAACATTTTCTAATTCTCTAAACCACTACTTAATTTTCTTTTATGTATATGTATTTCAAGTCTCACTCTGAGTCAAAAAATGTTTAGAGTTGAGCAAGAGGGTTTTCTCAGTATTGAGTTTCCTCCTGAGGGGTTGGGGGTGCGGTCCCGGCTGGGAAACGGATAGGTGGGCCCGATTAAGATAACACCTATCCTCCGAATCAGGGTCGCACATTTGCCGTTAAACAAAAAAATAAGGAATATTCCCGTTAATATTATTTTGATAAAATTAATGAAAAAATTATTGTGATCCTCTATATAATAATCCATTTAATAATCAAGTTTTTTCGCACGGTGTCAGACCGTAATAAATAACCACCGATGACTCACCGGACACCTCCGACGTGTCACTCGCCGGAATTCTTTCTTATGTTTTCTACCGTTAGAGCAATCATATCAATTTTCTCATTCTCATCCTATTAAATAACACTCTTTTATACATTATACACTTAAACAATTTTTTTACTTTTAAATTAAATAACACTCTTTTATACATTATACACTTAACAATTTTTTACTTTTTAAATTAAATAACACTCTTTTATACATTATACATTTTGAGTGAATTTGCTTAAATTTACTTATAAGATAAGCAATACACTAATAACAACATGAGTAACCTACCGTAAATGCTACCTAGATTCTATATTTTCTACTTTTAAAATCGAGCATTTGAGTGTGACGATTTATCCTGAATTATCATATATCTAGGTGTTATTTATTATTATAGTTTAAAAATAAAAGTAATATAACTTATCCCAAAACTTTAATAAAATACATGAAAGTTTTAGATTAAAGTTTCGTCTTAGATAAAAAAAATAAGGTCTTTTTGTAAGGTCAAGGTTTTTTATTTAAGTAACGAAGATAACATGATGGACCAATAACCTATCAGACTATCGGTGATTCAATTAGCCGTTAAAAAAATATGTGTAAGGCTTTTAAAAAAATTTAACAACGAATCTAGAGACTTACCAATCATGCAACCACCAAAGAACAAGCTTTGAACAAGCCCCACTTTATACTTGTGACCACAAACCAATCCCCATTCGGCCACCGTGCTCGTGGCGGTGCCGCCGTCCCACCGCCACGTCCCGGGCGGAAGCGCGCACACTTCCGCCTCGGATACGCACTCATAGCCCGGTTCGCACGTCCAATCCGGTTGGCGGTCGGCGAATATCATGACCATGGTGTGGAAGGCCTCTAGAGCCCAAGCTAAACATGTGAGCACAAAGTGTTTGAATTGCCAATAGCCGAATTCACCGCAATGATCGCGGAGCATGTCGTCGATGCATAGGCGGTCGATAGGCGGTTCGGGGTGGCCCGAGAGGGGGTCTTTGGTGGTGGGTGGGAGGAGGGGTGATCGGAGGTCCGCCGGAGAAGGGGTTGGGGTGGTCATAGGGGTGGCGGAATGTTGTGGTGTTATGTGGTAGATAAGTGTGTTAGTATCATTTGTGGAATTGTGGAATATAAGTTGATGTTAAGGGGATATACCATTTGAGATTTTACCTTTATATAAAATATTATTGTACATATATAAAGATAGTTGTTACTTGTTAGTTATCATTTATGTGCATGTGGATATGTATGAGTGAAACAATTTGATTTGTGCTTTTGTGTTATCCTTAGAAAAAGTAGTAGTTTTTTTTTATTATTAAAGATAACCTTAGTGATTTTTGCTTAGATAACTTCCTATGATATTTTGAACTTTAATAAATTAATCAAGTGACATTAGTGATTATCGTTTATGAAAATAATATGAGATTAAATACTTTTAATTGTAAGTTGATTGGTGGTATTTTTTAACAACACATTTTGTACTTAATAAATATCTTATCATTATACGTACAAGGATTTAAACTCATAATATATTTATAACAAATAATCAACAATATTAACAGATAGTATTTTGGTAAAAAACAATTATCATTATTAGACTACATGGCCATAATACGATAAAACTAAGTGTTGTGAGGGGCGTTACCCACGTATTTGACAGCTTGGTCGCTCACACCGCAAAAGGGTGGTGCGATCGAAGGGGCGCTGGCGGGCTCGCGGAACTAAAAAGAGCCGTTGGCTCAGAGAGGGAGAGAATAGAGCCATTGGCTCATTTTAAATATAAAAAAATCAAATATTACATTTTACCTATAAATACTACCCTATTTTTTTTATAAAAAATACAACTTTCATATCTACTTTCACTCTATAATTTTCTAAAAATCATTTCAAGAGAAAATGTGGGGTAATTGAGATGATTCGTTTCAATAACGTTTTGATCCGACGAGGCTTTTACTATCTTAATGTTTAGTCCATTTGATTATCCCGACGAGGTCATTGCGAAGACACAAGCGACTCAAAATGAACCGGTTGAATATTTATATGTTTTTATTATTATGTGTTTTTTTATTTTTTATGTTTTTAATGAATTTTATTTTATTATAATGTTTAATTTTATATTGTTATTCACATTTAAAAAAAATTTAATTTAATTAAGTAATTTGTTAGAGCCTTAATCACTTGATCCACAATAGGGTCGGGCTACTTGATCAGAAACTTTATCTAATATCCAGTCAGCATTCAGTTAGCGTCAAATATCACAATATTACAGAATAACCTGAGTGTAAGCTCTAACACATAGACTAAGTAGCATTTTAAGGGTAAAAATATTATTGTTAAGAAAAGTATGAAAAAATTTTGTAACACAAATGTGGCAAGTATCTTATACGGGTAATCTTTATTTTTTTTAACATGTACAAAATTTATTGATGTGGACGTCACATATCTAAAGTCTTGTTGTTAGAGAGCCAGCAGAAGAAATTTGTTGTGAATTACTTAATTTTTAGAGGTCAATAACGGTGTGAAAAGTTATTAGAAATATGTTTATAACAAAATAGAAAAAAAAAAGTTGTTTCTACTTTGAACCCAAATAAATACATTAAATTTTGTAATGTTAATGGACGATCATTTATTTTAGGAACCGATGTTATTATGGTTTGGTGAATAGTAGTGATCATGAGTGTAACTTTTTAAATTTAGGGATCGTAGCTGTAATAACCAATGTTTTCAGAATCGGATTGGACGTTGAACCGGACGTCTTACTGGTTTGGTGGTAGGACCGGTTGGACTGGATTTAAGAACCGGATGACGTCATAATTATATATATAGCATATTATATTTATAGCTATATATATAGTTAAATATAAGTAATTTATATATGATTTATATATGTATTTTATAGTTATATATAAACTTAACTATATTTTTATATCCAACACACTAATTTATGGTTTAACACCCCGTTTTTACCCATTAAAATAAAAAAGATAAAAAATCCGGTTCGAACCGTTCCGGTTTCCCGGCCCGACCACCGGTTCGGGACGAACCGGCCGGTTCAACCGTCACAAACCGAATCATAACGAACCGAACTGGCTAGGGGGCTGATCCCCGGTTGAACCGATCGAACCGGCCGGTCCGATCCGGTCGCGAAGACAATGGTAATATCATACTACACAGGACCGAGTGTGAAATTAACTTCAATACGAAAGAAAAGCGATTTGGATCAAACCCAATGCTTCACAAAGCACACATTATTTTATTGTAACAATTACTTTTATTGTTTAGATTCTAGTTTTATACATAACAATTCATGTAGTTTGGCTATAAGTGCTACAAATAAAACTAAAGGTGCTTAAATAAAACATTTTGAAAATCCAACAAGTTTTTTAACGGTTTTAACATAATCTCATGATAAAAAATTAGTGTCATGGATTTATCTCTCAGAGGAATGAGACTCCCTCCAAATTCAGTGAAAATATTAATTTGCTTAAAAGACCGAATGAATGTGATTGAATGGAGACAATATGAAACAAGTATTGAATGAAAAGTCGTTATGAAAAAAGAACTACTCAATGAAGAAGTGACGAGAGGAAAGACACTTTCGTTTTACGATGAACTTGTTTACAACGGGTCAGTATGCACAAATAAACCTAAAGGCGAGGATGAAACGTTAAACAACTACACAACGGTAATTATATACCAAAAATAGGATGCATTTTTAATTTTCAATGTTTTATCTAATGGTATTATGTTTTGTAATTTCTAAAGTTTCACAAATAAATAAACAAAGTATGTAATGAGTTTAATTTATATACATAGTATATAACTAGTATGAAACTCGTGCATGTTGCGGCATGTAAAACTTTTGAAAAAATCATAAAGTACTCGAAACTCTGTAGGAAAAAACCATAAGTTCATAACTTTTACATAAATACACACGTAGCATCAACTGCATTGACCAAGGACGTTGTGAATAGAAATCGTGGCCGGAGCATTACAATTGTGAAAAAATAACTAATCTTTATTAAAAATCAAATACAATTGTGACAATTTTATATCGAAACATACGTATAGATAATCATGTAGCAACCGGGCATTCATAATTTCTCAAAAAAGTTTATGCTGTGGGATAGTGAAAAGTTTTTTATATTTGACCCCTATCAGTTTCAAACAAAATTTACGTTCGGATATAGATAAAAATAAGCGCATCTCGGCGGTGTATTCGAAATATATAAAAGCATTATATTTTTTAAACTAAAAGAGAAAAACAATATTCAATAAAATTTAAATATAATAATAAAATATTAGTGTTCAAAGGTGGAAACCAAAAGGAAAGTATTTTCACGTGATATGCACTTTGACTTTGTACTGCATGCATTGATAGTGTGTTGTAATAAAATAATAATCTTATCTTTGAAAAAGGAACAAAAGCAAAACGTTTCAAGTGGCATGCATTTGAAGTTGTATTTTGTGCATTGATGGTGTGCTATTTGGTTGTAATGTAATTAGTTTCTTTTTAATATATAGTTTTTTTAAACCATTTATAATCAAACTTATGTTTGAATCGAAATTGAAATACTGATACAAGTTCTTCCCTTTTAGAGTATCACAAACCGGTTTGTTTTTTTTTTTCTTTTTTTTTTCTTTCTGAAAAAAAGTGGTGTGGATGGATATGGTGTGAAATCAAGATTTTAGAAGTGTGAAATTATATTATATACTATATCTCAATATGTATTCCTTTTTACATTGACCATGGAATAATTATTTTAAGATTATTATTGGTAAAAAAGAAAATTCTTCAACGTGTCTATAATTAAACATTAATTCATCTTTTCCGAAAACGTGCTTCAACGTATCTATAACTTAAAATGGTTTTGTTTAGTTTCTATACGTTTCGATATAATTTTTATTTGGAAATACGTCGAGTCAAATATAATATGTTTTCATTGAACAATATAAACCAGAGTTGCTTTACGTTTTGACGTAAATTTAGTTCGGAAACGAGTCGGTGCGATTCTAATCTAAACTTTATCGCACCGCATACGGCATTGCTGGACATGTTTTTTTATGTACGTTTTGAGTTGGTCTACTTTTCTATATAAATTTTATTTAGGAACGAGTTGCCTCAAATGTAACACGTTTTCATTAACATCATAAATTCAAATTACTCTAGATTTTGACATAAATTTAGTATAGAAACAAACTGGGTCAAATTTAATCTATACTTTATCACACCGTGTCCGATGCCCGCAACAACACGCGTATACTAGTTGAGATTTTAAATTGAGAAACCCGCTATTCTAAAACTGGAAGAACTAGTTGAAATTGGAAAAACCTAGTATTTTGAAACTGTAGTAATATATATTATTTTAAAATTGTGCAAAACCAAGATTTTTAATTGTGAAAACTAAGACTGTAAACGAGTCGAGCTGAGCTCAAACTCGTATGAACTCGAGCATGATTTAGGGATCATGGTGCAATAACTACCACAGGAACCGAGTGTGAAATCAACACTAATACGAAAGAAAAACAGTTTGGATGAAACCCAATGCTTTACAAAGCAAACATTATTTTACCAAAATTTATTTATGTTCCATACTTTATCCTATGTACCGTACCACTTATTTAGTAACAGTAATTTACAAAAAATAAATTGTTACGTTCCATCCTTCATTCCATATATCGTACCAAATATGTTGTTACAATTACTTTAGGGTTATTGGTTTTTAATGATCCCAACTTTTATTTATTGGTCAAGATTAATCTCAACTCAGGAAATGTTACAGATACTCCTAACTTTGCGCTTATTTTCCTCAACAATCCCTTACTAACTGAGAGTTAACACTCATTAGTTTTTTTTTATGAAATGGGTCTAACTTTGAGTCATTTTTCAACTCTCTCGCTGTCCAACCTCTATTAGGTCTTTTTTTCAGTTTCTAGCATCCATCGTCACTTGAAATCTACCTTTAACGAGTCAAGTGGTTCAAATTAGAAGGTGAAGATTAACGGGTTTTAGGTTGCAGAAGTTTAAGATTGACGGACCTGACAGTTGATTTCAACTTTCTGCTTAGTGTTTTGGCCATATAAGTAGTTCATGTCATCAAAAACTAACGGTGTTAACTCTCAATTAGTAAGGGGTCGTTGCAGGAAAAAAAACTCAAAGTTGGGAGTGTCCGTAAACATTCGCTGAGTTGGGATTAATCCCGGCCAATATATAAAAGTTGGGATTATTGAAATCCAATAACCCATTACTTTATGCTTTTGATATTTGTTTTATACAAAACATCATGTAGTTGGGCTATAAGTGCTACGGATGAAATCAAAGGTGCTCAAATTAACCAGTTTGAAAATCTAACGGGTTTTTTTACCAGTTTCAACATATCTCTTGATAACAAGTTAATGGTAGGGTTTTATCTATTAGAAGAATGAAACTCCCTCCAAATTCAGTGAAAGTATTAATCTGCTTAAAAGAGCGAATGAACATGATGGAATGTAGACAACATAAAACATGCATTGAATGAGAACTCGTCATGAAAAAAAAAATTACACGATGAAAAAGTGGTAAGAAGAAAGACACATCCGCTTTATGATGAATTTGTTTACAATGGGTTCGTGTGCGCTAATAATCCTGAAGGCGGGGATGAAACATTAAACAAAGACGAGTGACGACAATTGTATACCATATATAGGATGCATTGTTAGTTTTCTATGTTTTTTTAACGATATTATGTCTTCTAATTTCCAAAGTTTAACAAATAAATAAACAAAAAATCTATTAAGTTTATTTTGTATATTTAGTATATAAATGGTTTTTTTATAAAATATTGTTTTTTAAAAGCAGTTTATACCCGAACTTGTTCTATATGGTGGGCTTTTAGAGTACCACAAACCAGGTTAGTATTTGAACCGCGTATTACAAACTGGTTTTTGACCAAGCTAACTTTAACTGGTTGAATTTTTTTTAAAAAATAGTATTATTTCGAAAAGAAAATTGACAAGGAGGGTTTTTCTTGTTTGATTTTGACAATAAGGGAACACGACCTTGTTAAGAGCGGGTTCTCAGACATCGTTCCATGTACACTGACAAGATTAAAAGATGTCGTTTCAAGTGTACATATTTTGTCTTTTTTCAAGAACTCGCCCATGGCAGGGGCGAGTTCTCAAAAACCAAGTATTTGTTCATACATATTTTAATTTTTTATACTTTGATTCTGGTCTAAAGTCATAATTTTTTACGTTTTTATTTTTATGTACATTGTAATTAAAAAAACTAATTTTTTATGTTTTTATTTTTATGCACATATCATTATAATTTTGAGTTCATTTATGATTGGATGTAAATTTTGTTTAAAAACAAACCGGACGCTTACATGCTTATTTTTAATTTGAAACATAGCACAACTCGAAAGGTAAATAAAAATAAGCATGTAAGCGTCCGGTTTGTTTTTAAACAAAATTTACATCCAATCATAAATGAACTCAAAATTATAATGACATGTGCATAAAAATAAAAACATAAAAAATTAGTTTTGTTTTTTAGTTACAATGTACATAAAAATAAAAACGTAAAAAATTATGACTTTAAACCGGAATCAAAGTATAAAAAATTAAAATATGTACGAATAAATACTTGGTTTTTGAGAACTCGCCCTTGCCATGAGCGAGTTTTTGAAAAAAGACAAAAGATGTACACTTGAAACGACATCTTTTAATCTTGTCAGTGCACATGGAACGATGTCTGAGAACCCGCCCTTGGCAAGGGCGTGTTCCCCTATTGTCAAAATCAAACAAGAAAACCTCCTTGTCAATTGTCTTTTAGAAATAGTACTATTTTTAAAAAAATGGTTATTATTATTATTATTATTTTTTCTTTAAATATTGATATGAACACGTAGTAACTTTTGACCTTAGCCGAGAAGGAAGCAAGTACTTCCCATTACTTTTTCTTTTTAGTAGTAGTCTTGAGCATGATATGGTGTGAAATCAAGATTTTAGAAAGTGTGAGATTGAGAGTTTGTAATTGGAAGATTTTTTGTTTCCCGTTGTCTTATTAGTCATTATGTTACGTTGGTCAGCATTGATGTGCCAAGTTTAGGCTTGATGTTGCGGGTTACACCCGCGTGCGAATATGAGCATGATTCCCACCATATCCCTTGCTCATCTAAAAGTAGAACACCAGACTATACCACTACCAAACTTTTGAGAATAAAAATACTAGGCTCCGTTGAATCCACACCATTAATCAGGTTCGAACTTTAGGTTATTGATTACAACTTATTTTTTCTGTTAAATAGGCATAGTTTGATTAATGTAAAAGAAAAAAAAAACACTTTTGATCGAACCCAATGCAATGCAAACCATACAATATTTTACCAAAAATTAAGCTTTTTTCATCCTTCTTTAACGACAATAATATAGTCTTATCCGGCTTCAAACTATATCTACTCCACAAACCTCAAGTGAAGCTTGAATTCGTCACCTTAAGGATGAGGGACATACATATTTATCACTAGACCATGCTAGTGTTTAAATTTTTTTACCTACTCCATCCCATTTACTCTACCAAATATGTTGTAACATTCAATATTACGTTTTTGTTCTAATTGTATTCATAATAGTACATGTAGTTGGTTGTGAGTGCTACTAGATAAGATTAGAGATGCTCAAATTAACCTTATTTTCATAGGGTTCAACCTGATTTCATTTAATCGGTTAATGGTAGGGTTATATATTTTAAAAAAGAGGCTCACTTCAATGTCAATGAAAATGTGTATTGCCTTGAAAGACCATATGGACGCGATGGAGCGTAGACAGCATGAAACAAGTCTTGAAGGAGAACTTGTGGTGAAAGAAGAATCACACAATAAATAAGTGACAAGAGAAAAGACATTTTCGCTTTACCATGAATGAGATGATTAAATATTAAAAGAAGAAAAATCACGACGACCAGAACGATTCTATATTAAAAAACTAAATGTATTTTTCTCAATTTTTTTATGTTTTTTTGGTAATGATATTATGTTTTCTCATTTTTAAAATTCCAAAAAAAAATCATTAGATTTATTTTATATATTTAGTATTTAATTAGTTTTAATCTATATATATTACTATTAAAGAAACCAGATTATTAAAACCTCTGTTTTGATCAAGTTATCTTTAACCGATTGGGTTAATAACCGGACCGATATTTCTAGAAAGGGATTTCAAATTCATACACCGTGTATATATTTTTGAAATAAAATATAAATTGCAGTTTGCAAAGTAAACTCTAGTTTACAATCATGTAAATAGCAGTTTATCTATTATAAACTACAATTTAAAAGAGGTGGTATATGGTTATGCGTAACGTAAAACATGTTTTAAAAAAATGATTAATGTAATATTCTATTGTGTTGGGCTCGTTAAGAGTCCTGGGCTCCTGGCCCATTTGTTTCATAGTAAGAAGTCTTATCGTCTTCTTGTTCCATCATCATCATTATACTCGAGATAAATGCTCTGAAACCTGATGTTCACTGAAGCAAACGGTGATAATAATGGCTTCTTTGCAGACCTCATTTAAGATAAAATTATCAAAATATTCATTTTCTCCCTTGATTTTTTTAAAATTTGCCCCTCAAATTTGTGGTCAGTGTAAATATATAAAACTCAAGTTCGCTCCTCTTAACAAAAATTAATTTCGCCACTGTCCCCTACGAGAGTGTTTAAGCTCCGCCACTGCTTAGACAAGGGATGAACGCCTGCATAGCGGCCACTCAAAATCATACATGTGTCTCTTTAGCACCTCCACAACACGTGTACAATTTTGAGTGGTTAGGCGCTCGCACCCTATCTAAGGAGGCGCTGACACCTTATTTAGGGCATGTTTGAGAAAAACAATTTTTTTACTTTTTTACTTTTTGACTTTTTGGAGAGGTAAAAAGATAAAAATACCCCTCCAAAAAAGTAAAAAGTTAAAATTTTTAACTTTTTAACTTTTTTGAAGGGGTATTTTGGTCTTTTTACCCCTCCAAAAAGTTAAAAAGTAAATAAGTTGCCTTATCTAAACATGCACTTAGAGGAGACATTTTAAGAAGAAAATCTTAAGGGACATTTTGAAAGAATTTTTAAGTCGGTCAACGCTTATCTTTGTCTCTACGCCCCTTTTTCACCTCAATTCTCATTTCTGTACAAATTTCTTTCACTAATTGTTCGATTTCATGTTTTCTAAGTTCATTCTGTGTGATATATATAACGTTTTTCATTTGATGTGTTTAGTACAAAAGTGTTTGTGAAAGTTTGAAAATCATTAGGTATCATGCACTAGTTATAGGGTTTCAGAAACTGGAATTTGAGGATTGGAGTTGAACTGAAGCTTTGTTTACTTTGAAGTTTTGATGGAAATTAGATTGGAGTTTATAATGATACATAATAATGGTTTCATTTGCAAGTGAAATGTCACACTGTTACATTGCATTATCTAGAAATTGATCGCATATAAGCTTGTAGCCTGCAATTTGTATCTGCTTTCAACCTTGATTAAATCTCTTTGGTTCATAAATTGAGTATGTTGCTATATAGATCGTTCAGACTTGAAAAAAGACTGGTGCTAAGGATTTAGGATAGGGATGGAAAAAAAAAACTCGAGCCCGGTGGGTATACCAGAAACTCAAAACATATGGGACGGGTATGAGATTCGCTAATACCCGGCCCGATTACCCGAAACCACATACCCGTTTACCTGAACATATACCAGAAGTTCTTTATTTTTGAATATTAAAGAAAAATTAACTAACTTTTATAATATTAGATATGCATTTTAGATATGAAATGAGAATACTTATTGCTAACTTATTGTGACTATTTTAATATGAAATTTTAAAACATTTATATGTTGTAGTTGTTTTGTAATCTTGATCAGAAAATTTAAGCAACTTATTGGTAACTATTTTTAATGTTAAATTTACCAAATGAAGATGTTATTGTAGTTTTATTACACAAAATCTTATAAAGATGATCATATTTAATATTTAAAATAGGGTACTTAAATATATAAAAATAAAACTGTATAAATGAACACGACAACCCGACAAGGATTGATTGATACCCGCGGGTATGCCCGTAACCCGATGCTAACAGGTATGTCCGATACCCACGGGTATGCTTGATACCCAATGGGTAATGGGCCGGGTACGGGACAAGATTTCAAAACCTGGTATGGGCTTTGGGATTACCAATACCCGGCCCATTGCCATCCCTAATTTAGGGGCTCAGGGTGAGTTAGGAAAATGAGCTCAAACGAGAAGAAAACATTATAATAGGTTTTAAATTGTTTGTGTGATTTACTAATTAAATAGATTAAATAGTTTAACCCGAATCATATTTGATACCATGAAAAAACATTAGTATGAAATAACCGGAGATGTGCTCTATATCTTAAGGTGGGATTAAATTCCATTTCAAGTGGGCCGGTCAAGGATGGGCCGAAGCCCATTGGGCCCAAATGAAGAGTACCATCTACACGGTTGAACAAAACTTTGGTTTCTTCGGTTGTGAAAGAACATTAGCATATAGATAATAGATAGATGAACACTTATCTTGAAACATCACTGTAACAATATTGCATGACTGTTGCTTATTGAGTGTAGATATTCTCAAATGTTGCAAATCCTCCTATCCAAGTGAAGGTTAGTATCCAATATCTATGTTGACCTTTGATTACTATAGGTTGTTTTTAGATTGTTAAAAACAACCTACATCTACCTTGCAGTCCATCTATACAGTTGACATCTAACTTTTAGACCATCTATATAGTCAAAATTTCAGTTGCTTCAAATGGTGTATATACTTAAAATTTGTTTACTAGGTTATGGACCGAAGTTATATAACATAAAATCTCATATTAGCATATCCAATTTAAAATTGTATAAAAATATATAGTTATACAAAGTTCACATAAATGAAGAACAGTAGCATTGATCTTATTCTCCTACAAAACAAATTGTACAAATAAAGAAAATTATATATATAAAAATTACATACATATGTATTTGTGACGTCCACGTTCCATATGTACTGTTTAATTGAATCAAATGTTTACGAAGTATAATATTTTTTTTTACAAAAGTGTGTTTTTATTATTATTTATGAATACATGCTCATCCATAATAATTATTAATTGCATAGGTCTCTATGAGATATCGTGACATGTTGCTTTCAAAGTCTAATAGTACGAACTTTTATAGTTGAATCATCCTTAAAGATATTTTGGTTCAACATAGAAACATTTTATTCAACCATTCAATTTGTCTAAACAAAAAACAAAAGATATTAAAATAGTTGTATCGTAAGTAATCAATAGATTAAATGATAATGAAATAGAGTACTATTATCTTGACTGATCAGAGTAGTATTAGATTAACTGTTTTGTTAAAAATAAAATTTATGGAATGTAAACAAATGAGTAATATGCGTGAGTATATAACTCCGTTTAGAAAAAAAAAAAAACTTTTGAATTTTATAATACTAGTAACGTCACCCGCGCGTTGCCGCGGTTGCTCTCTCGTCATCTCTTGCAAGCAACTATCGGTCACAGTTATCTGCGTGCTTCAAGAACTGGCTTTATGTGCATATATGGAAAAAAAAACATGTGGCATTATATAATATTTTTATAAATAAGGGTTATTGAATTTTAATAATCCCAAGTTTCATTTAGTGGCCGGGATTAATCCCAACTCAACAAATGTTTACAGATATTTTCAAATTTGAGTTTATTTTCCTCTAACAATCCCTTACTAACTGAGAGTTAACCCCATTAGTTGTGTGATGACGTGGACTGCTTTTGTGGCCAAAACACTAAGCAGAAAGTTGAAATCTATCATCAGGTCCGTCAATTTGAAACTTTCTCGCCCAAAAACCAGTCAATCTCCATCTCCTTATTTGAACCACCGAACTCGTTGGAGGTAGATTTAAGGTGATTATGGAGGTTAGACAATGAAAAACGGACCTAATTGAGACTAGGCGATGCTGGAGTTGAAAAATGACTCAAAGTTGGCCTCATTTCATCAAAAAAACTAACGAGGGTTAACTCTCAGTTAGTAAGAGATCATTAGAGGAAAATAAGTTTAAAGTTATGAGTGTCTGTGAACATTTCCTGAGTTGGGATAAATCCCGGCCAATAAATAAAAGTCGGGATTATTAAAATCCAATAACCATTTGCATACACTCTAGTAAAAGAGCATGATCAAGATTTAGCGTGTCACCATCATTTATAACCACATTTGTAGCTTTTATGAGGTTAGATTGGACCCAACAGCCTATGCTTTTATAAGAACAAAAGCATGTGAAGTGTTAGGGCTATCACCTCTAACGTCCTTGGTATAAAGTTTGAACTTGACACACCTTTAGTTTTAAACTTGGGTATAAAATATAAGTCAACCATTTCAAGTAAATATGGCTCATGCATTATTGTAAATTTCAATGAAAGTTTTAAACTTTGGTATAAAATATAAGTCAACCCTATCGAGTAAAGATGATCATGCATTATTGTAAATTTCAATGAAAGTAGGCTTTCTATTTCATCATAATATAGCCAAGTTAAAATCTAAACATTTGTGATAAAATAATTAAACTAAATGGTCGAAGTTGAATGCATTGAGTTTATGTACAATTTGAAAATCTCTTCAATTCATTTAAATGCTACAAAAAACAAACAATTCAGGTGATAAAGAAACAGACAACTTAGCACCTGCAACAACTCATTTTCTATGTAGGCTGAGGAATCCGTTCTATAATAGCCACAAGTATATGTTAAAGAGCGTCATCGGTTTTGAAGAAGTCAAAAGTAAATCACTTGGGTCAAGGTCAAACATTGACTCTAATTGTGTTTTAACATGATTTGGGTGAGCGATTGGTCGATCAAATTTGTTAATGACAAGTATTATTGTTAGATTAGATTCAAAGGATAGTAAAAGTTAGCAACAGTTTAAGCTTGTACACTTTGGGCTACATTAAAGACTAATAGAAAGAAGCAAAATATTATGATATGTAAATATACACCTAAATGACTGAATCACAACTAATTACTGAGAGTTTAGAGTTTAGTAGTCCTTTAACTCAACAAAAGAGCAAAGTTAACAACAGTCTAATGATATAAGTTTCTATAATTTTAAGTAAGTTTTAAGCAGTGACATGATATAGTAAATAAAAGTGAATCAAAAGATGAGATTTTGACTTTTTTTTGGTGAATTAAGCTACTCTTAATCTTCAAACGGAATTATGGAAATGCATTTTAGAGCTTCTAAAAAAGAAAAATAAAAAAGCATGATGCTAATAAAGAGGGTATTTGGATGTGCATTTTCATGGTCATTGATGCAATCATGATCACATATTTAGTAGATTAAAGCTATGGATGGAAATGTAAGAGGCTCTTTGGTTGGGTCTGACTGACCACAGTCAGACGTGAAATGTTTGATTGGTTACCTCTTACCGGACTGAATCACTTATTCGGTCAAACTTAAACCATGATCTGACCCGAGTCAGACGTGGAGGCGGATCCGGTGAAGCGACGGAGAGAGCGACGACGAGGGGTCTGGTCGGTCTGCCACGGCGAGGGCGACGAGGAGGGTCTGTCGGTCTGCGACGGCGAGACGACGACGAGGGTTTGGTCGGTCTGCGACGGCGAGTGTGACAACCCTAAAAGCTAAGTTAGGTAAACTAATATCTTAAGAATTTTTATAGGTTTTATACTTATATACTTTATTGAGGAATTATTAAGGTAAGTTATTTGACTAACTCCTTATGAATCTTATATGTTTGGTTGATTATGCATATGTTACGTGAGCATGCATGCATGCATAAAGTTTACGTACGCATGTATGGGAATTGTATGATATGATTAGTTAGTTAAATGCTAATATAAGTAATGTACTAAAGACTTAAACTTAATCAAACCATATTATATTAAGTTAACCTTATGTCAAAAACCAAAAACTAAACAAAACCTAATCACCTACACACTAACTAAAACACAACCATAGCCTTAACCTCGGATCATTAAGTCGATAACTAACCCGATTAAGCACCTAAGTCTTTGGATAATCCTAGTTTAACGACTAAGTAAGTCATTAACTCCTTTGATTGCCACCTAGCCGGTCATTACACCCATCACCTTCACAAACCGCCACCTAGCTAACTATTACACTAACCCATCTTAGAACTTGCCACCTCTCACCCTAAAACCGACTAAGCACCCCTACTAGCCACCACCTCATCACCCTAAGCTAGATCTAATGATGATGCTTCCCACCTTCTTGAAGATCTCGGCCTCTATGGAGTCACCACACCCCACAACCGCAACTCACCACAACTCAACCACCACACCACAACCACATCTCTCGGCTTCCACACTCTCATCCTCTCGGTCTTCAAATGATCACCATCATCTCCTTCATTGCTTCCGGATTTCCAAGATCACCATCATCAACTTTTGCTTTGATTCTACAATCACCATTTTTGAGCATATCCATCTTGATCAAACATCAAGGACAAGCACCAACCGGATTCTCAAGGAATCAAGCCAAACCATTCACTTAGTTCTCTTCAAACAAACAAGGTTACATTTCTAAAATCTAAAACTAACAAGCTTCAAGAATGCTTATGTGTTTAAATGAACACATACAATCTAACTCTTGGAAATATCATCAAGAATGTTCAAAAGAATTCACACAATATCTTATTTTCTTTAAAATCAATAAGAAGTAGAGGTTCCAAATTCAAAATTAGAAAGTTCTTTATAACCAAATGTTTAAACAAAAAGATTACAAATAAAAAGGCTAAAAACCCTAATATTCTTGATGAATTACATTACATACCTAAATGACTGCGATCATGGGAATAAAATTAGAAGTCTGTTAAGAAATATTGAAAATAATAATCTATAAATTTTGATGTGATAATATTGGGTAGATTAATTTATATAATTAAATCAAGTAAATAAAAGGAAATTATCATACAAAAGCTCCGAACCTGGTAAAAATTTGAAAAAATTACATAGTAATCCTTATATTTTATAGGAATTGTAGAATAAATTTCGTGATTTAATTCGCATATATGCCTGTTATATATTTTAGAGTATTCTGTAATTGGAAATTTGGGAATAATATCTACACAGTGAGTTAAATTATAAAAAATTTACACAAATTATTATTTTTAGAATAGAACAGTATGTATGAGTTTCGGAATTTTTAGTGATGTTTTGCTATTTTTTCCGATTTATATGAAAATTGTGAAAATTCTAGAAATTAATCTGTTATGAATTATTGATCTAAAATTTTATGAGATAAATTAGGATTTTGAATGTTTCTTCTGCTAAATTTGATGATTTTAAGAAATCAGTAGTTATTAATTTGGAATTTTATCATAATTAATGAATTAAAGTACTGAAAATTTTAAAGAAATTTGTTTTATTTTAACAAATAATTATTTTATAGGAATTATTTGACATTTTGGCTGGAAACAAGGTGAGATTCATAGCCTCATTTTTACATTTATGAGTTTTGGGGGGAAAAGACATACTGTTTTATGATTGATGCTAATATATATAAGACTTTTTGAGATATACTGTGATTGTGTCATAAACTGCAACCATTAATTCGGATGAGAAACCGTCTGGTAATATAGGTAGCGCTACTTAGTTCTTGCACCAACAGGATGAGTGTTGAGATGCTATATTATCTGATTTTGTGATTTGTATTATGACAGTTATAAATCACCTGGCTTATAAGTAGGGTTGGTTGTAATCTTATTTATGTTGCATCAATATATTTTGTTTGGTCATTAAACCTATGTTCTCACCAACATTATGTTGATCGTTTTGAGTATGCTTTTTCAGGTAACCAGTATGACTAACAGTGTTATGTTTTCCTTTGATGTTTATAATGGATGGGGCGAAGTGATAGGAAAGACATGTGTCAAATTAACTGTGAATATGTTTGATTTTAGCATAACGATGCGCACATCCATTACTGCTGAAAGATGAAGCAGTTATTAGACACTTTTGTAAGAGGGTTGCATGAAATTATGTAATAGTATATATGTAGACTAATTTTGTATAAATAATAAATATAACCCGAATATTTTGTAAGAAATATGTGATGTTTTGTTATATTATTTGTTATAATTAATTTGTCCGTGATCAATGTGTTTTGAGCCAAAGAGTCACACCCAAGCATTTCACGCTTCCGCTGGGATGTGACAACGAGGGCGACGACGAGGGTCTGGTCGGTCTGCGACGGCAAAGGCGACGATGAGGGTCTGGTCCGCGACGGCGAGGGTTCTGGTCGGCAGTGCTACCGGCGGTGAAGCCGGAGAGGAAGGGGAGACCGAAGACGGCGAGTTCAGACCTTTTACTGGTTCCAACCAAACAAATTAAACTGGTTCAGCACTTACTGGTTCAGACCTCTTACTGGTTCAGACATCTTATTGGTTCAACACTTACCCATTCAGAAGTTGCCAAACAGCCCCTAAGTTGGATTCATCCAGATGATTATTTTCTCAAAAACACTCGTTGCAGTTTCTCCAAATCTAATAAATTTATTCAACATCAAAATAAATGTTTTATTTTTGTTTGTGTCATCAGTCAAGACATTACATGTGGATTATTTCATAGATACAATCATCTTCAACGCTTAGAGTATGAAAACATAGCATCAAAGCCCTAACACCTGTAAAATTTCAAATGACAAACAATCATATAACAAAATCACACCTAAATCATGGTGGAACTTATGTGAGATTTGCCGATGTTGATATTGAAATTGCCCAAGACCCTTGTACAAATTTCAGAAATTGTTAGATTGGCAAGCGTAATTCAAACAGATCTAAGAAAGATGACGACGACCGTAGCAAGCTAACCCATCAATTAAGCATGCCTGATTCGATTTGTCGATGTCGATGTCGATGCTGAGACCGATTTTGACTTATATGGGAGAGGATGTACAAGTATTTAAAGCTTAAAAGGGATATAATGAGAATAAATTTTATGACATTACATATTAAAACTTACAACTATTCATATGTAATCTTAAAATTGATCTAAATTTACAAATCTATCAATAGTTTCTCTATTATATAGTAGTAGAGATATACACATATGAAGGACCTCACATAAAATTGTGTAATGAAAACGATCATTTTGATTCTATTACTATTTTCTTTGACTTTTGAAAATTCAAAATCAAACATCATACATTATGACATAAACACAGACAACAAATCATGAGTTAAACAATGATAATGGGCTTTTTAAAAATTCAATAAAAACGATTTACACAATGAAACGTATAATCGTTTCTTTTACAAATGAAAATTTTGATTCATTTTGAATTTTAACAAACCACAATTCCCACAAGTCAAATTTTAGGTAGATATGAAAAAATATATGCAATGAAGATTTGATAATAATACCGAGTAGATTTGTTAAAATGACTAGGAGAAGCTTCTGTAGGTCCAAACAGATATATATCACATAATAAGTAGAGGAGCATTGTTTATACAAAAAAGAGAAATTTTCAAATAAAAATGCTTTTAAAACTAAAAAGTGTAAAAATAATCTCAATGATCAATCTATTTAATCAACGATTGATATCAATTTGTACGGAAAAATTTGTTAAAGTGTATTTTAGTAATAACCATTTTTGTTGACATTTTGCAAGTTTTCTCATTTTTTTAAATGTTCATAACTTTTATGTACGATATTATTTTTTTAATAAAAAGTACACATAAAAACAAGAGTCATGTTAGATCTAGAAACAATAGATCTAGATCATTTTGTATAGGCTTAGAACTTTAATCAATACTTGTAATGAATGATTATAATTCATTATTTTGATGTATGCATTGTGTATATAGGTTAACCCATATGTGTGTTGATTTGTGTATGATTGCAGGTACAAACATTATACTTGGTCAATTACTGAAATTGACTAAGTGTAAGAAACATCTACGGATGAACATTTTGTTCTTCCGTAGATATGTTTCTTACAAGTAACAATCATCCGAAGATCCTCTTCGGAAGAACAAAATGCCTTCAGAAGATCAAGTACCTTCGGAAGAACAAAATGCCTTCGGAAGAACAAACATCTACGGAAGACTATGTAGCTGTGGATGTAGCTGCGGAGTCCAAACACTTGTATTTAAATAATACAAGTGTTACAAGTCAACAAGTCAACAAGACAGTTGTGCAAATCCCAAGAGATCCGGTGTTTCCTTAACTGAAACACGTGTGCCTATAAATATGGATCTTAGGTTTCACATCAAAAGGACGGAACACGAACAAAAACATCCAAGCAAACAAACGGCAAACCTAAACATCACATCAGTTCAAACAAACATAAACCTTAGCAGCCGTCACGTCAACATCAACACATTCGAAGCATTTATTGTTCATTATTTATTCATCTATAATCATTAATCAATTTTAATGAAATACGTTTGAATGAAATTCTTTTTTCTTATTAATTGTGTTCATATCATTGTGTTGGTCATAATCATTAATCATTATATTTGATATTTATTTGTTAAACAATTAAACAATGTTAATGTTGATTCCACAAACATTAACTTGATTCCCTATTAACACCGATAATTCCTAATGTGATCCTTGAATTCACAAGTCCTTTTATCTTTGAAACAAATATAGTATTGTTATATAAAAGTATAATATTTTTTTTATGTTTTTAAGCTCATATCTTGTCATTGTGTATTTAGTGTAGTTCATTGTGTCTTTTGTTTAGTACTGTGTATTCCTAAATACTATTGTGTTTTTATAAAATTATGAATTTTTTAAAAAATATAATGATGAAATAATATTGTTTTATATATCTAATATGTAAAACACAATAATAAATTAACAACTAATTAATCAAATAATTTAATAACAATGAGAAAATAGATTATGTTTTTTTAGTCATTATGTTATTTTGAATACTATAAGTTTTGAAAAATAGTTTGATGAAATAACATTATTGTGTATTTCTAATTGTAAAACACAATGACATTAACATCATTGTGTACTTCTAAGTGTAGAACACAAAGAACACAACGATAGATAACAAGTTTATAAAATCTATAAAGAATAATGACAAAAGTAAACATTGTGTTATCTTTAACATTATGATATTTGAAAATAAATTGGTGAAAGTATATCATTATGTATTTTTAATTATAAAACACAATGATAGATAATAAGTTGGAAACTAAAACAAAAATAACATAAAATAATCTAAAACGTAAAACACAATGATGAATACATATAACAAATGATGTAATATATACGACACAGTGAATTGATATTTGACACAATAAACGTATAAGACACAATAAACTGACATATTTGAACAATGACCATAATACCCTCCTATTTAAATCAATAGAATGACATTTTTTAAGCCTATAATCATTTTTAGGCTTTTCAGATTAAACATACTTTCTAGTATAATATTATTCTAATAAAAATATTAGATTTAAAAGTGATAAATATTATCTAGATTTGGTAAATCTTTTTAAATTTCAAAATTCAAAATTTCAACTAATTATCACCGATCAAAGCAAATAAATTCAATAGGTTATATAAATCTTCAACAGATTTTGTATTTTTTTAAAATTAAGGTATTTAAAAAAGTTTAATATATTCAAGTTTCAAATATTAAGAAACAAGGTGGTTATCATTTTCTAAAATTAATTTCAAATATTAAAAACTCAACCCATCATTGAAAACTTAAAAGCTGCTTTCGGTGGCTATGTTTTTGGATGGCCTGAGAATTAGATTGTTGGATTGGTGACTCGGGCGTAAGATATGTAGGCTTAAAAAGCATTGGGGGGAAACATAAGTAGAGAGTGAATGTGAGTTTGACACGTATCCTAAAATGTAAAGGTTTATTAGGATTAGATTAGTGTATTACTTTATTGCAGCAATGGTTTCTTGAACTATTTCATAATTTAAATGCTTATTAATTAGTTGTTAGACGTGTGTAATGCTTATAATGTATATCCACCACGATCATGCTACTAACCTAAAAGCTTTAAAAAATATAATAAACTTTTGTAAAAACACTACAAGAATAATAAAATAACATAAACGTGTGCCGGATGTAAAATGTTACCCCACCGTATTGCGCCCGCCGCATCGCGTGAGCACTCTGCTAGTAGATTATAATAAGGATAACAATGTAATAAATATTATCTAGAACTACTATAGAGATATTATATGAGTATGTGACAGTTGACTTCTCACACATACAACTCTAGACTCGCGATTAAAACCAAGTTACCATCATCTTTGGCAATGAGTATGAAAACTTGGAAATATTGTGTATAAGGGATTTGATTCCTTGTTTCATACAACAAAATGGACAATAAAAGAAAACAAAATTTTCTGAAGTAGGTTCTATATTTGGTAACATGTACTATTTTTTTGTTTGTTGTCTAGTACCACTTGCTCTTTTTAGGGTATAATGTATTTAAATGTAGTTGTCTGCATCCTTTTATAACATACAACTTTTGCTGCTGCATGATGTAGAAATCCGTCAGGTGCATAGATCCTTCGAGTACAAATTATAATTAGCTAGTAGGGTTCATACAACTACGTCCAAATAAGTGAAAGCGAACCGAATCTTTGTCCGGACTGTGACCTGTTGATGGAATGAAAAAAGTTCTGTTTTCGGTTCAGTTTGGTCCAAATGGGATTTTGTCTTTTATACAACTATGTCCAAATAAGTGAAAGCGAACCGAATATTTGTCCGAACGATGACCTTTTGCTGGAATGAAATTTCGGTTTAATGTGGTACAAAATTGGATTTTGTCTTTTATTGTAATAAAATGATTTTGTCTTTCATTTAGGTATGATTGAAGAACAATTGGTTCACTACTAGAGTGGTAACTAGTGTTCATCTTTCACATAAACCCTTGAAGCAACGAACAATGTGGTTCGATCGATTTTTTCATGGTACGTTACACTAAATTTTAATAGAACGGTTCCTAACTTACTTATGTTAACAATCTTTACTTACAACTCGTTGGATTTGAATCAGACATCTTATCACAATAATGTCCCTTAGACGATTATTATCATTATACATAGTGTCCCTTTACCGAAAAAACTCATTCAAGTGTAATACATCTAGAGTTTACAAATCACCACAAAGCAAGGTAGAAGAGCTTTATGGCTAAGCAAATAAAGATCTTCAATACTCGAATGAAGCCCGATTTTCCCAGCCAAAGAGTCAAAACCCGTCTGTCGTGTTATCTCTTGAATGTTCTCCAACGGTCTGTGCACCCGACCCGCGATCACTCTACACACCATCAACGCCTTTCGTGCATCAGGCTCGTCGTCATACACTTCTATGGATTCAAAAGCCCGCGCACTAGTTGAAGTTGTGAAAACACCAATGCCACCCTTGACATCCTTGTTGGTTGAAAACCCATCTCTTATAATTCGACAAACACAACATTTATCTGAAACACATAAGCTAGATTCGCCATTGACGCCAAGAGAACACGCGATCGTGGTTCCATAAAACCTCAAAAGCTCGTTCCCATCGGCTAGACACCGAGGGTGCTTCTTTGGTAGTTTGCTGGCCTTGGTTTTCACTAGTTCCCTATATTCTTCAAATCTGGCTAGTGTTTTCTGCATATTGTGCACCTTCAAAACCTTCTCGACCCGACCCGTATTGTTTTCAGGCTTTAACCAGCCCGATCGACAGATCATTTCCACAATCTTTCTTGATGAATCACCCTCCATAAGTTCAGTAACTACCAAAAACAACAAGATTCTTCATTCTTGTTTCAAGATTTGCACAAAAATAAACACCATTTTATAGCTTCAATCAAGAAATGTTAATTTAAAAGCATAAAGATTGAATCTTGATAGGATTTTCTTTAGAACAACGACTCATACACTCATCTACTTCTACTCTTAAAATACACAAATTCGTTATATATCTCATGTTAAAGATTTAAACCGTAGTATTCTTCAAAGAATCTTTGACTCTTATTACCATACTATCTTGGTAGATTTAACAATTATAAATTGTCAAGAAACTTACCTGCATGCTTCAAGAGATGATGAGCTTCAAGATTTTCCCACATTCCAAACTGTTCACCACACTTATGGCACATGACTACAGCAGCAGCAGTAGACCCATTAGATGATGACACCAATGTGTTTAAAGAAACTGTTTTTCTTGAAGGTGTTTGCAGATTCTTGAAATTATGCATTGTTACAGAACCACCACTATCACCAGTGACATCATGAAATCCACCATTAAAGCCTGTGATCTTAAGCTCACACCTTGAATCATTGAAGATAACTTCATGGGCAATTGGGTTTACAAACTCATTGCTTCCAATGGATCTAGGGCTGCAACTCACTGGCATCTGTGACTGTGAGTGACTCTTGTTACCACCATTGATAAAGATGATATCTTTGAGGTTTGCAATGGACTTTGAACAACCCGACCTGCCGGGTTTTCGGGTCAAGATTGTGGGCAAGTGGTTTTTGGATTTCGGGTCGTGGACTTCTGATGGGTCCGAATTGCAGTGAAGGGATTTCTTTAAAGAAAACCATACTGTTGGCATGTTTTGAGCTTCTTCTTCGTGTTCTTGTTTTCCCACTTTATGAACTTTTTAGAAGTGGAAATCTTTTGTACCCATATCCTAAAAGAAAAGAAAAGACAGGTTAGAATTATGTGGGATTCGATTGAATGAAATGAGAATCAAGATTTTATGACAGCCGTGAAATAAAAGAAAAGACATTTAGATTTAAATAGTTATTAGTTTAGCACACAAACCTTAACTTTAAAATATACGTTCAACGTCCTTAATATAGAATATCCTTTGCGTATATTTTTCATTTTGTGAAGTAGCCAAACTCTTGTGTTGTATATGTGTTGGATTAATCTTGATGGGTACGGATCGTCGGGTCATGGATACGGGTTATTAACAGTATTGTTTTAGTCTCATGTTTTATTATTGAATGAGTCATGGGTTAGTTGAATTTGTTTAGTCAAAGAAGAAGCAGGATTAGTGGTTTTTCATATCTTTAGGAGTAAGATTTATTTTTCTTATTTAATGTAATGTTGATCATGAATGAATAACAAGAGAGTTAAAGCAGTAAACTATGTGTTTTGTGTGTGTTTAATTGGGGCCTGAACCAATATTTGATATTAGAGCTTGATGTATGCCGGTTTGAGAGTCGTTTTCGAGAGAAAAGCAACCAGTGGCTGTAGGGCGGATACGTGAAAAATAGGGGTATTAAGTGAGCCTAAGCGGAGCCGTGCAAGGAAGCGTTCTGTGTGAGCCTTGTTCTGCGTGACTAGGGGAAGAGACAAGGAACAAGATGTGACATATCCCCTATAAACTTCATTATGTTTTTAATTACATATATCCCCTATAAACGTTGCGGCGGGACGTAAAATGACGTAAAAACTAATATTAAAACGTAATCGTAAACCTGCATGTTGAGGGGAAGTAAAACCATAAATAAATAAAAGGAAGAATTACATATATCCCCTATAAACTTCATTAGTTACATATATACCCAACTTAAAATTTTAATTACATATATCCCCTTGTAAAACTTAGTTAATTAATTACATATATACCCAAATTAAAAGTTTAATTACATATATCCCCTTTTAAAACATAACTAATTACATATATACTCAAACTAAAAGTTTAATTACATATATCTGCTTTATTAAACATAAATATTACATATTTACACGTTTTATTACTTTTATTAAAAATAACTTATATAATTAGTATTTTACTTTTATTTTTATTAAACTATAAAATTATGTTTTTCATTTCCTTGCTTTTAGAGTTTTGATTATTTATTAAATATTTCTATACTAACGTTTATATGTTCTTTTTTTACCTTTTTATGTTAATTTTTTCTGGTACGTGTACGAGATACTTCCAGTCTCATTATGCAACATAAAAATATGTGTTTGGATCATGTTGCATAACGAGACTTGAAGTGTTTCGTACAGGAATAAAAAAAATTAGCATCAAAAGATAATATAAACAAAAAGAACATAAAAACATTAGCATAGTTTTATTAGTGAATAGTCAAAACTCGAAAAACTAGTAAAAAGAAAATACATAATTTTATAGTTAAATAAAAATAAGAGTAAAATACTAATTATATAAGTTATTTTTAATAAAAGTAATAAAATTGGTAAATATGTAATATTTATGTTTAGTAAAGCGGATATATGTAATTAAACTTTTAGTTTAAGTATATATGTAATTAGCTATGTTTTAGAAGGGGATATATGTTATTAAACTTTTAATTTGGGTATATATGTAATTAACTAAGTTTTACAAGGAGATATATGTAATTAAAATTTTAAGTTGTGTATATATGTAATTAACAAAGTTTTACAAGGTGATATATTGTTGTTAATTTGCACGTTGAAGAGGAAGTTAAAACCGTTGATAACTTAAGTAAGTTTATATAATAAACGAATGTTGTCGAGAATCTGCTCGTTAAAAAGAACGTTGAAGCCGTTTATAACACAACGTTTATTTATAAAAAACAAAACTCTAACTTCGATATAGTTGTATATATGTTTTGTTTAAAAGCAATACATTATGTTATATTATTATTATAGAAATAGAAACATAAACATATAAGTAAAAAAAAAACAAAAAGCACTATCTAATATAAACGAAAGTGTATATGAAAACTACAATTTTGCCATATAAAAGAAGTCAAATGAAAAACCTTGAAAAAAGCATAATGGTTGAGATAACTACAATTTTACCACATAAAAATATACATTACCTACTTGATACATTACTTACTTGTATATAGAGCTTTAAGAGCTTCCACTATATCTTTTAAAGTATATTACAATTTCGATCAAAATGGCATTTACCCTTCACAATTGCAAACCACCCCACCAGTTCTGTTGGTTAATTTTAATATTGTTTTTTAAGATACGAGACGAGTGCTAAAATGACTAAATTGCCCTGTCACATGAGGTGCACATGACAGTTTTATTAGAAAACTAGATGGCATTAAGTCACTGGATTAAAACGGTAACAAAACTACAATCTTAAAGACTACAAATGCACTTTGTAATCCAAATTAACCAATGTCTTTAGAACCAGATCAGACGTCGAACCGGACGTCTTACTGGTCTGGTGGTCAGACCGGATTTAAAAATCAGATGACGTAATAATTATATATATAGTATATTATATATATAGTTATACATATAATTTAATATAAGTAATTTATGTGTGTATTTTATAGTTATATATTTTTATGGTCCAACACACTAATTTATGGTTCAACACTTCGTTTTTACCCATTAAAATCCAAAAAATAGAGTAAATTACACGGACAGTCCCTGGGGTATGCACGTAATGCAATTTAGTCCCTACTTTAAATAAATTACACATGAGGGTCTGAACTATGTAAAGAGTGCACACTGACGGTCTCTGACACTAAGAAATGTTAAGTTTCTATGTTAGTGTTTTTAAAAAGACAAAAATACCATTTTTTATCTTCTTCTCCACATTCAACACCCACCACCACCACCTCTACCCTCAACCCACCGCCGCCGCCACCTCTACTCTCAACCCACCACCGCCGTCGCCGCCTCTACCCTCCACCCACCACCACCACACCGCCTGCACCCTCAACCCACCACCAACGTCGGCGCCTACAACCTCAACCCACCTCCACAACCCACCAACACCCTTAACCCGCCACCACTGTCGTTAACCTACCACCATCGTCGCCAACCCACCACCACCGTCCTAGAGCACCCTCAACCAGCACCACCATCGTCGTAGCACCCTCAAACCACCACCACCGTTGCTACCTGCACCCTTGACCCACCACCACCAATTAGACAACCACCCGTTGCTACCATTAAATACGATAACAAGCTGATTCAGAAAGAGAGGGAGAGTCTTAGAAGAGAGAGAGAGAGAGAGAGAGAGAGAGAGAGAGAGAGAGAGAGAGAGAGAGAGAGAAAAATGGGGAGAGGGGGAGAGAGAGAAAGAGAGACTAAGACTAGTAATGATTCTTTATTTCTCCCATGATGGTGGAGAGGTGGTGGTGATGGTGATGAAGATGAAGAATATGAAGATGGAAGAAGAAGATAGAGGGAGGGGGTGAGGTGTGATGGGTGGGGGTAAGTTAGGTTTTATTTATAAATTATTATTTTTTAAATTTAGGGGTATATTGGTAATTTTACATTAACTTAACAGAGAAACTTAACCTTAACCTCAGTTAGCGTCGGAGACTGCCGGTGTGCATATCATGCATAGCTCAGGCCCTCATCTGTAATTTATTGAAAGTAGGGACTAAAGTTGCAATACGTGCATACCCTAGGGACTATCCGTGTAATTTACTCAAAAAAATAATAATAAATCAAATCCGGTTCGACTCCTAGTACAGTTCTCGGTCCAACCATCGATTCGAGACGAACCGGCCAATCGAACCCCTCCAAAACAAATTGATACGTACCGGTTCGACCACATCTCCGATTCCCGGTCAGGTCTCAACAACATTGAAATTAACTAATGCACTAAAAAGCAAAAACTTAAATCAACTCCTTTACAAGTGTATTACTTTGGGCCGGCCTGGCTCATTTGAAAGCCCATAAGCACAAAAACCGCAAACACCACCGAGGGCTAAAATCATCATATTCCACATTACCAGTTTACACACCGCTCAACCACTAGATCAAACACAATCAACGGCCAGAAAGCACCATCCGTGTGCTTCAATCTCATTGGCCACAATCACAACAACCAACCCCCTGCATATATATACCCACACATACAATTTCATCATCATCATCATCCCACCGTTCGCCGGAACTCCTCCATCAAACCACCACCCACAAACTTTCCGACGACAAATCTCCGACTACAATGGCGGGAAGAGGCAAAACCCTAGGATCCTCAGCGGCGAAAAAAGCCACTTCAAGAAGCAGCAAAGCCGGCCTCCAGTTCCCCGTTGGTCGTATCGCCCGTTTCCTCAAAGCCGGGAAATACGCCGAGCGTGTCGGCGCCGGAGCTCCGGTGTACCTTGCTGCCGTTCTGGAATACCTCGCTGCAGAGGTAATTTCTGATTTCATTGATCGATTCAGTTGTTTTGTGAATTAGTAAGTTTTAGGGTTTGGGTTTTTGTGGGTTGAATTTGTAATGGTGGAATTGGTGGTTGTTGGGTTAATTTCTGATTTCATGGATCGGTTCCATTGTTTTGTAAATTTGTAATTTGTAAGTTTTAGGGTTTGGGTTTTTGTGGGTTGAATTTGAAACGGTGAAATTGGTGGTTGTTAGGTTAATTTCTAATTTCATTCATCGATTCAATTTTTTTTTCTTCAATTTGTAGGTATTAGGGTTTCCATTTTCTTTTGGTTGAAGTTGTAATGGTGAAATGGGTGGTTGTTAGGTTAATGTCTAATTTCATCGATCTATTCAATTGTGTTGTAAATTTGTAAGCTTTAGGGTGTCAATTCTTTGTTGGTTGAATTTGTTATGGAGAAATTGGTGGGTATTAGGTTAATTTCCAATTTCATCGAACAATTCAATTGTTTTGTAATCTTGTAAAGTTTTAGGGTTTCAATTTTTGTTGGTTGAAGTTGTAATGATGAAATTGGTTGTTGATAGGTTCTTGAATTGGCTGGTAATGCTGCAAGGGATAACAAGAAGACTCGAATTGTGCCTAGGCATATTCAATTGGCTGTGAGGAATGATGAAGAATTGAGCAAGCTTCTTGGGGATGTTACGATCGCTAATGGTGGTGTTATGCCTAACATTCACAATCTTTTGCTCCCGAAGAAGGTTGGTTCTTCGAAGCCGTCTGGTGATGATGAGTAACTGTTACAGTTTTCGTTGATTAGGTTTTCAAGTTCATGTGTTTTGGGTTTTGATTTGTGTTGTGTTGTGTTGCAATTGGTGTATATATATGTGGAAGTAGTAAGACTCTTTTAGGTTCTTGATAATGTTAACAGAGTTTGTGACTTTTGATATGGTATTGTTATTTGATTGTTGAATTCATTGGTTGGGGTGTTAGATTGTTTGAATCAGACTTGAATAACCTGATATATGAACTGATTTCAAACGTGAGTTTTGGTGTATTCAATTTGGGACTTATTGGAATTAAACTCTCAAACCAAAAAGATAAACAACTCAGTGGAGAAAAGATATCAAACTTATTGAACATTTATAGCATTCAACAGTTTGATATATTTTCGCTGAGTTCGTCTGATCTATGATCCAACAAGAGGGTTAGATCTCTGTTTATAAATATCGTAACAATTGTTATTAAAGATTGCATCTTTATCAGTTAAAACCTTTTTGGCCCATGTGTGGGAGTACTTATTTCGTTTACAGTTTTCTTGATCTAGATTCTAGATGTTACTCGTTTGCCATGTTACTGTTTTTCGCATGTTATTTATCATTTTAGCTTGTTTTTTTTCTTAATTATGATCTTATTTCTAGTCTGGTTTATTTGGTTGACCTGAATTTAAACTAGTTTTGAATAAGTTTTTTCGAATTGGTTTAAAGAATTTATTGTATTTTCATTTCCGTCTTATAATTTTCTATATCAAATAACCTTGGATAACTTGCAAATCATTTTGAAAAACATCACCATTCATTTGGGGATCCATTGTATTTTATTTTGTTAGGACGGCCAAATTTCTGTTTGAACGGGCCGGTCAATAAATTTAAATTAACATCTGAAAAGCATTCATATGTGATTGAACAACGACAAAAGGAGGCTCATTTGAGCCTGTAAAATCAAGACAACCTGTAACTGTAAGGACAAAAGGAGGCTCATCTGAGAGGACTTCACATCAAATATAACATTTTGTTTGTTTATATAGGTCTACTTTTACCGGGTTGGATTACCAAAATGTTTTTAGTTAGATCCAATTGAGCAATTGAAAGCCTGTTTTAGATGATTTCAATTAGTTATATTGATTCTGAAGGTGATTTTGCTTTAAGTATCTTCATATCGACTTAAAGTTAACAAATAACAAGTAAATACGTAATAATCTTTCTAAAATTTAAAATCAACCACACTTTTTCATATATATTGCCTGAATTATATAGGTTTTACCAAAAAAACATACATGGAGCTTGCAATTGACTAACAAAATTCAAGAAAAAAAAATCCTGTTCGAATTCTTACTCTTCAAGAACTCTTATAAAAATGGTAAACAATGTTAACCACGATGATATGAAACTACAATAATACAATGGTAAGAAGTGATTTTAATTATCTTTGTTAGGATTTAAGGCGTTGTATGAGAAGCTAAAAACATAACGGGGATGTAGCTCAGATGGTAGAGCGCTCGCTTAGCATGCGAGAGGTACGGGGATCGATACCCCGCATCTCCATTCAATGTTTTTTTTTATATTCTCACGTTTGCCAGTTTCTATGCTATTTATGTTTCATCATATAATACACCCCAAGGCCCAAACTATTAACAATAAATACTGAAAATAAAATAAAATTGAATTATTGTTTTAACTTTTTTTTCTTCCATAAATTAACTTTTTCCAAAAATCTAATTACTAAAGTAATTTGATTATGGCAATTGTTAAAAACATTTTGTCTTTAGTAATTAGAAAGTAACAGGTTTGGATACTAAGACTTTTTTGTAACATGTTAGGGTATTGTGTTTTAAATTTTGTAACGAGTTAAGGTATTAAGACTAACAGACGTTAGTTTTTCTGTTAAATTTAAATGAAATGACTAAAATACCCTTTGATGAACTATTTTCATAAATCTATATATCTCTTTTATCCAGGGACCATTAGTGTAATTACATATAACTATTAAAAACCCAACCCCCTTCCCTGTCAGCCACCATCACCACCATATACCTACTACCACCACCATCTACCCACCGTCGCCACCACCCAACCCTTCTGCCCATCATCCACCACCAAACACACACGAAGACTACAATCACCACCATCTAACCGCAACAACCACCATTATCGAATCATCACCACCATCGCAACATTACCATCACCGTCACCACATCAAAACCATCACTACATTATCATTCATCGCCACCATCGCAGCATCACCATCACCGTCATCCCCACATCCACCATCAAACCATCAACATCATCTCACTAAATCCACCTACCCTTTCTCTTGTTAACCCCAAAAAAACCCCCAACCCACCCCAATTCCATCTCCCTCCTACTCACATTCAGATCACCATCACCACCACCACTAAACCATCATCATCGCCCACCATCAACTGGCCGGTTGCACCCTTTATTCTCCGACCACACCACCACAACCAGATCCAAACACATTGGTGGTTCCCCCACCTCCCGTGACTTGTTTAAAACCCTAAAACCCAAATTAAGCATGACCTAATTAGAAATTCTTGGCAGTAGTGGTGGTTAACAGGAGATGAATCGTGGATGGTGCCATGGTGGTGATGATGAGATGCTGATGATGGTGAGATTGCGCCGATGATGCGATGATTAAGATGACATTACCGATGTTGTTGTTTGATTTAAGAGAAGATGGTGGTGTTAAGGACGATGCGACGGGGTGGGGCCTGACGATGGGGGCTGGCGGTGGTGGCCGACAGTGGGGGCTGGTGGTGGTGGTCGGCGATGGGGCCCGACGGTGGGGGCAGGCGGTGTGGTGAAATATTGAATATATATACACTGTGTGTGTATATATATAGTAAAATACAAAAACACTCCCTTATATATATTGAATGACACAAACAGTCCCTTAAGTTACATTAGTAAATCTTCTCAAGTGAAAAGACGAAAATACCCTTAGGTTTAACAGAAAAGTTAACGTCTGTTAGTGTTAATACCTTAACTCGTTACAATTTAAAAACACAATACCCCAACTCGTTACAAAAAACCTTTAGTACCAAAACCTGTTATTTTGGATAAACCACAGGGACCATTTATGTAATTAACTCTAAAAAATATTTCTTTAGAAACAACATTACTAAAAAGATTTCCTTTTAATTTATTAAGCTACTATTAGTAATTAATTTTTTTTTTAATAATTGTTTCTTTGTTTAAATACATGGTACTTGACTTGCATAAAGTAACATTTAAAAAGACAGTCTCCACACTACCTGTTGAAGTGTTGAGCCTGCTCCATTTGGAAGAAGAACAAGTCAAGAGCATATACATAATACAATACCACCATCCACCGGCCTCATTCTACACAACAACATTCAAACCCCCTAAAAATATTATTATTTCAACCCCATAATCAAAACCCAAATCTTCTTAATTAGTGTTTGTTACAATAACAACAATAATAATAATCCATCCAACATTACCCAATTTTCAAATTTTAAAATCCCCATTTCACTTTCACAGTTCCATCGTCTCCATCACCAATTTCTGCAAATGCAAGCGATCATTTTAATCACACTCTTTGTAAGGTTCATTTCAACTCATGGACCCACATGACAAGCTATCTCACAACCCACAATCTTTCATCACAAGTAACACAATCAATAACCTTTTATTCATCGATTCTTTCATCACAATTTGTTTTCCACTTGATTAATTTTGTGGGTTTTAGTTATTTTGTTGTTTTGGGTTCAAGAACATTGTAAAGATTAAACCTTTTGGGTGAAAATCAATCAAAAAGGGTTTAAAGATTGAAGAATGGTTGGGCCGGCGACCGGTGGTAGATTACCACGGCAGGTTTTATCGGTGGTTAATGGGCGGCAAGAGCCGGTGAACCGGGTCGGGCCGGCGAGCAATGCGGGTTCGGATTGTGGGTCGGGTGATTTTACTAGGGAGGATGTTGAAGCATTGTTGAGTGAGAGGATCAGACCCAAGGATAAGTACAGTTTGAAGGTGAGTTGATAATTTTTTTAATGGAGTTTAGTTAATTTGATGATTTGTGGTGTTAATCATGTGGTTTTTTTTAGGAGAAATGTGATGTGATGAGTGATTATATAAAAAGACTTCGAATGTGTATCAAGTGGTTTCAAGAACTTGAAGGAGAACTTTTGTTACAGCAAGAAAAGAGTGGGAAGATGTTGGAGTCTGCAGAAAAGAAATGCAATGATATGGGTATAATTATAATTTCAAGAATTTTGTTTATGATTATTCTCAATTTCGTTATTTTGATTCATTTTTGTAATTTAAACTTGTTTTGCTTCACTTGTTCAAGAACTCCTACTGAGTGAAAAGGAAGAAGAATTGAATTCAATAATCATGGAGTTACGCAAGAATTGTGTAGGCTTACAAGAGAAATTTGCAAAAGAAGAATCAGATAAACTGGTATTGTTTGAATTTTGAATTCTTGATCTTGGTCAAGATATTGGGTATTTGTCGAAATTTATAGTTTTAACGGTCAAATTTATCTCAGGCTGCAATGGAATTATTGACAAAGGAGAAGGATGCTCGATTGTCAGCAGAGAGATCACACGTGTCTGTGTTGGAAGAGCTTGAAAGAGCTCAAAGAGAGAGTTCAAGTGCAAATCAAAAGGTTATTCATATATGATCTTGATGAAAACATGTTAAATTGTTATCTTATATAATCATGTATACCTGAACTTTGTAGCAGTTTGAAAAAGATTAAAGAAAAATAAAAAAGTTGCATCTGAATCTAACGGTTTTCCATTGGGTGTTATTTGGATCTCAGATATTATCACTTAATGATATGTACAAAAGACTTCAAGAATACAACACAAGCTTGCAGCAATACAACAGTAAGCTTCAATCAGAGCTTAATCAAACCAATGAGATCCTTAAAAATGTGGAAAAAGAGAAGGTTGCGGTATTGGAAAATCTCAGCAGCTTAAGAGGCCATTGCACTTCTTTGCAAGACCAATTGACTACCGCTAAAGTTGATGTCTTAACTCTTTGATTTTTTTTTTGAATTCAAATTATAATGTATAAACCATAAACGTTTCTTACACATGGATTTTAGGCAAGTAGCAATGAGACGATGAAACTAAAAGAAGCATTGGCAAATGAAGTTGGATGCTTAAGATTGGATCTACAACAAGTGAGAGATGAACGTGATCGACTTTTGTCACAAGTTCAAGATTTGTCAGCCGAAGTGTTGAAATATAAAGAGTTGACCGGAAAGTCAGCAGCTGAATTTGGGAACCTTACAACAAAGTCAAACGAGCTTGAGGTTCTCTTTGATTACCTTTTTTTATCTGTCACAGCTTATAATTGTGGTATATTTACCATTCTTGTTTTTTCAGGCAACATGTTCTTCACAAAGTAATCAAATAAAGAAATTGCAAGAGAAACTTGCTGCTGCTGAGAGTAAACTAGAGGTTATCATTGATCTTACAAATATATATGTTTATCATTTTGCTGTTTGGCTTTTATTTTCATGTTTTCTAGTTGATTATTGACTACTTCATTTATTTTTATGTTGTAGATGTCTGATTTATCAGCCTTTGAGACAAGAACAGGATATGAAGAACAAAAGAGAATTAACTCTGAGTTACAACTTCGTTTAGCCGAGGCAGAATTAAAACTCGTGGAGGGAGAATCATTGCGTAAAAAGTTGCATAACACGATACTGGTAAGTTTCAGTTGCCGTTTAATTTATTTGGTTTTAACAAATTATCAAAATAACAGGCTTTTATTTTGCCACAGGAATTGAAAGGCAATATACGAGTTTTTTGCAGGGTAAGGCCTCTATTATTTGATGATGCAGCTGAAAATGAACCAAAGGCTGTTTCTTTTCCAACAACGACAGAAAATATTGGTCGTGGCATTGAATTATTGCAAAATGGTACTATAAAGACTTGATCTTTTGAGCAGAGTTGACTTTGTTTACCATAAAATTGATGCTTATATCATTACTGTTTTTTCTTGTGAATAGGGCAAAAACATTCTTTCATGTTTGATAAGGTATTTGTCCCTGAATCTTCACAAGAAGAGGTGTTTGTGGAGGTCTCACAGCTTGTCCAGAGTGCTCTGGATGGTTATAAGGTGATGCATGTCGCTCATTGTCTTCAAACATTTTTAGCACGACTAGAAACGGCTGAGTTGACCCACATACATAATTGTTATTTTTTTTATAAAAAAGTAATGCGTTATTTATGACTATGAAAACAATATTTTACGGTAATACATAAATCTTCGAATTAAACAATTTATGAGGTTATATACAGGCATTAAAATGTAGACTTTTTGTAATTCTCAACCTGCTTGACCGGTTTAACCCGTTTGACCCATTTGACTCGCTCCCCTTTTAGCTAAACCTTTTAATTTTACCCGTTTGAGATTAAAAAAAACACAACCCTATTTGACTTGCTCATGAGTGTTAACTTGGCTTTATTACCTTTTCAGGTTTGCATCTTTGCTTATGGTCAAACAGGGTCTGGAAAAACACATACAATGATGGGCACACCCGGAAATTTTGACGATAAAGGATTGATACCACGTTCTTTAGAACAAATATTCGAGGCAAGACAAACACTTCAAAACCAAGGGTGGAAGTATGAAATGCAGGTTTGTTTTCAACCAAGCTTCTTGTTTTTCTTGTTTAGATTCCAATAAAAGGTATTTCACAAATATGGTTTTACAGGTTTCAATGTTGGAAATATACAATGAGACAATACGGGACCTGTTGACAACAAACCGATCTGGTTCAACAGAGTTGGGTACTAAGCAGTATGCAATTAAACATGATGCAATTGGTAACACACATGTTTCGGACCTGACCATAGTTGATGTACGCAGCAGTAGAGAAGTTTCATTTTTGTTAAACCGGGCTGCACAAAGCAGGTATTGACATACCCCTAATAACCTAACGGTTAGAGGCGCCAAATGGGTAACATGTCAAAATGGTTAATTTATGTACGGGGCAAAACAGGCCCGGTTGGGTAGGATGTGTGACACTTCAAAATAGGTGATTTTTTGTATAGGTCAAAACGGGTCGGGTCGGGTTGGTTGACATGAAACATTTTTCTTTCCAAAAAAATTAAGTTTTCTATAACTAGGGTAACTTGTATATTTTTACAGGTTTAACACAGGCCGGGTTGTGCTGACCCAAGACACTGTTTACCGAACTTTTTCTGTTATAAGCATATATGATTCCAATATTTCAGTAATAATCTTATGTTTTGAATAAAATGATTGAGGAGTTATATTGCACAAACTATATGAATTTCCAGTTTGACCCATTCAACATATTTGACCTGTTTCCTTTTAAGGTAGTTCTTTTGATATTACCCATCAAACATGTAACATATCCTGTAAGTAAATGGATCGAAAGTATCAACTGTAAGTGACCTGTTAAGATGTCAATAAAATTTCTTTCAAATTTAGGTCCGTGGGTAAGACTCAAATGAACGAACAATCATCAAGAAGCCATTTTGTGTTCACTCTGAGGATCACGGGTGTTAATGAGGTACAAAAGTTTCAGTACTCTTTTATTGTCTTTATAGTATCTTGTCTATGGTGTTTCTTAAAGTCTTGATTTATGCTGCAGAGCACAGAGCAACAAGTGCAAGGCGTACTTAACCTTATTGATCTTGCGGGTAGCGAACGTCTTTCCAAAAGCGGGTCAACTGGGGACCGCTTAAAAGAAACTCAAGCCATTAACAAAAGTTTGTCATCATTAAGTGATGTCATATTTGCTCTAGCAAAGAAGGAAGAACATGTACCCTTTAGGAACTCAAAACTTACATATCTTCTTCAGGTACACTTCTAAAGTTTTTGACTTTGACTTTGACTTTATATAATTTGTTAAAATTTCTAATGAATTTGATCTTGACTTTGAACTTGATCAGCCTTGCTTAGGTGGTGATTCCAAGACTTTGATGGTTGTAAATGTTTCGCCAGCACCTAGCTCGATCAATGAGTCATTGTGTTCTCTTCGGTTTGCTGCAAGAGTTAACGCGTGTGAGATTGGGACGCCTCGAAGACAGACCTCTGTGAAGCAGTTTGATGCTAGATTCAGCTATGGTTGATGATTTTATTGGAACATTATGTTTGAGAAATACATGCATTTGTAATTAGCAACCGCAAATCGATAGTTTTTGAAATTTTAACATCTTGGTGTTAATGTAATGATGTGCATAACAGATTGAAATATTGATGAAATATATGAATGATGAGCATCTTTGAAAATTCATAATTTGATTGAACTTCTTGTTTAATAATTTTGGAATTGTGTCTTATTGCCTCCCATTCGGTGTTTCTACTTGAGATAATTTCTTATGTCACCTTAAAACTTGGTATAATATCATATTTACACTATACAAATTACAATATAAAATATATCTATTTATAAATTTTTAGCATCTTATATTGGGCGTAATTTCATTCGTGTTGATATATCTATTTATTGCATCTTATAGCATTATTGGTTTTGAATCCAACTGTAATCCGCAATTTAACACAAGTGCATCATGATTTTGATCTGTTAACTGCAAGTATCATGCATGATCTTGCAGGACTCAGGCGTCTTGCTTCCCATTTTTGTGTGTGGATGTTAGTCTCCGATGTTGGCCCTTTAGGATCATTTAGGATCATTTAGGATCTTGATGATGATCTTCAATATGAACAATTTGTGTTTAAGAGAAACTTGATGAACAATATACGTATGATTGAATTGATTGTTGTTATCTCGATTACAGACACATTACAAGTATTTATACCCTATGTGGTAGTTTACAACTTTAGTTCTTGACACTCTAAACCCTTATACATACATAACGTTTACATACTTCAACTCTAAGTTACTTTCTACATATTACACAACCGACCCACTAGTTTAACTATACTTAGACACATATGTATGGATTAAGATAATTACACTTTCAACATCCCATGCTGCAAGCAAGCTTAAGAAGCTTAAACAGTCTACATTCCGTGTACAAATCCCAGTCACGGACCACTCACCCGATTCTTTATCAAATCTTGCGCTCCAAATGTTTGATGAAATGTGTTAAAATGAAAATAATCTAAAATAAAGATATTAATACTAACATGTTGGCATTTCTTCACTGATGAATATGTGAGGTGGTGTAAACAGTTTTTAAAACTCTGCTGATATGGTGATGTTTTTGACACCAGAAGATTCACGAGTGGAAGTGATGGAGATGGTCACCAACTCTCAATCCAATGTGATTTATTCGTTTATGGGATTAGATGATGAGGAGAACAGTCTTGGTGATTTTAAAGACTTTTGGGATCATTTGAAGTGATTAATTCGTTTATGGGTCAGAGGACTATTGAGCAAGAGAACGGTGCAGTCTTCAATTGTGTTAGAGATGGGGTTTTGAGTGGATAGATGGAGTGTGTTGGTTGAATAAGAAGGATAACCGAAAGTAGTTTCAAGATTCAAGACAAGACCTTTGATCATAGAAGTTGAGAATGTGTTATATAAGTTGATGGCCATTAATTTGCCGATCACCGAGTCTGCAAAGTTCTTTAAGTGACTGGTTTCTAATGTATCCGGAAAGAAGTAAGTTCGACTATTCGACTAAACATGAAAGTCACGAGTCAATCTTTCGTTCTTTATTCAAGTTATACCTTGCAACTAGAACTGCGAAGCAGTGTGATTTAGTGACAGACTTGAAATGCAAAAAACAAAAGAAAAACACATCATAGCAATATAGTTTCCTTTTTAGGAGTAATCTTTAGACAAATTTGTATCATCATATACTTTGTTTGTGTCATTGATTTTACAAGAAAATGGGAAATAGAAATATCATATATGAATTATTCAACTGCTTATTGATAAAGGGAAAAAAATTACTAGGCAAGTTGGAAGAGAAAATTGTCACTTTATATCTCACATTTCTTTCTTCATCTGCTTTGCTGATACACCAAAAGAGCAACAGATTTCAAGCAAGCATAATGATTCTAATTTCCATCTTGTATCTCAATTTACAGATTAAGAACTGATGAAACAGATTCCTTTTCCTTGCTGTTCTTGGTTTCTCATGTACATGAAATATTGCCACATAATATTTCATGTATCGGTGCTAAGACGGTCTAATGTGGCAGGACTTGATGAATGTATCTGAAAAGTTAACATATTTGGTCCATAGTCCCCGAAGATGCGGAAATGCAATATCTAGCCATGGTTTTGCTCTGCCATTGAAATGAATTACCGCAGCACTTTGAGCATCGGCCTTGCTTGTGTTTTCTTGATACCCAAGGCCTAACATATGCCAGAAAGGATCGATTACATGAACATGCCCGTGAAATGCTATCAAACCTGGAGGTAATGTTCCTAACTGCCACAAACTCAAATCTGACTTCAAATTCTGCATAAGAAAACATACCATTAGATTTCTTTAATCTTTTCTTTATTTTTTTTATATTTTTATCATTATTTTGGAATTACATACCTCTTCAAGCCAGTAATGGTAGTTTTGAGTTATGTTGGTATTTCTCCAAGCTTCAAGATCAAATATGTTCATTCCATAGGCCCAAGCACATTCGTTTGCGTTGAAATTTTTTGATATCAACGGATGAGAAAAGTTCAAGTAGTTTTTGAACCGTTTTGACATTACAAATTTATCCTCTCCCCTACATGTTTCAACTGCTCCATTTACTTTTCCGTTCATATCAATGTCCCATAGAGGCGAAAGATCAGTTTGAACCACAAGGTCATCGTCTAGGAAGACTACCTTGTTGAGACTTGGGAACATCTGCAGAGACAATTGTATATCTAGTCAAGAAAGTGCATAAAGTTCATACTTTAATAGACATAATTCTAAAAGCAGAGTTTTATAGTATTGCTAATTGCATAAGAAAGAAGCCGATTTCCGTTGATTATTATTTTAGGCCTAAAATTCCATCAAAGTTTCAAGAATTTTGATTTTAGGTAATCAACTAAAAATTTGATAATTTCCTATGGTAACCAGTGAATATGATATCATGGCATGTGATGTATTAGTAAGTTTTGACCATGTTGACTTAAATTTTTTTTTCTGTGATGTGGAACTTGAAAATGTGGTCATCTCAGGTAATTACCTTGATCATTTACAACTTTGATGGTTTATTTTGGGTCTAAAACAAGTTGATTACCATTTTATGCAATCAAGTAATCAACCCTTTGCAGAATAGTGATAAAACTTTACCTCTGGCAGATATATTCTAACATGGTTCATGAGTGAGTTGTACTTAGGACTCATAGCTTGCAGCTTTGCAGCAATAACATACGGTTTCTCGGTTTTGTTAGCCACAATGGCTGCTGACCCGCCTCTAAACTGCGAACGTGCCCTCTGATCTTTCTCCATTGCTTCCAAAACCGGCACCTTTCCCTTGGCAAACCAATCAAAATGATGCAACGCCTTAACCTCAATAACCGCAGGAGTTAAAGGATGCAAAGAAAACCACGCCTGCATCGGTGAGTAAGTCTTTCTGTCTGTAATTATGTGAATCACAACCATATCAGGGCGTAACGAGTTGAGAACTAGAGATGTGGCTACAACTGATGCTGCAAGAATATTGTCTGATGCAAGAACAAAGTGGAAGTATGAGTTGTCAACTAGTGTGGGCACGAGCTCGGGTGATGGCAGCTGGAGGCGAGCATTTGCATTGGTGGCGTGCTCGTTGGCTAGCTGGAGGGCTAGACAGTTAAGCTGTTTTGGTATGCTGCTCGACGCCACGTGGCGGTACAGATATTCTTGGATCTTTGCTTTTCTAGTTCTTTCTTCCAGAAGGGTCAGCTGGAAAACAGAAATGAAGCAATGATTTTTAAGTAATCAGTTCATTAGTTACGATTTAAAAATAGACATTGGACGACTTTCAACTTGTTTCGACGCGTTTAGCTACGTTTCTTGATTGGTCTACAATACTAATGTACAAGTAAAAACAGTAAATAAGTTGAATATACCATGGATTTGAGCTTGATAGCAAAGGTCTTTGCATCTGGTCTATTACTGCCTTTCAAACTAGAAACAAAATCTTCCAAAGTTTGAGGAATGTCCGCATCAGACCCTCGTGGTATGTCATATTTACCGGAGGGGTCCTCTAAGACTTGGTATATTACTTCTGGGACCTTGCAGAAACCAAAAAATCATTGTTTAACAAGCAAATTGAACCAACAAAGTTCAATTCAGAGAGAATAAAAAGGTTTACAAATGCCTAAAAATTTCACTTTATATGACAAAAAACAAGGTTTTTGGAGATTACAGTTGATTGGTGGTTTTTACCCAACATGCTTGGTCCTAACTTCTTCAGACAACCTGTCATTTCAGCACATAAAAGGTTAGTTGACATCTAACTAACATATATATTTAAATATGTTGATTGTTGACCTTTAACTGATCTTTTACCATCCCATTAGTTGGTCTATCAATTTAATGAGGTGGACTTTTGAATCACTTTCATTCTTCTAATATAAGAAATATATAATCTTTTTTCCTAAAATAAACTGCATTTATGTAAATGAATGCTTTTTATCCATCTTTATGTAAAAATTTATTCCCCAAATAAAAATAATACTAAAAAAGACACTTTGAAGATCCTGACACTCACATGTTAATATGTTAACTATCTATTAACATATTCTTGTAACTCATTGATCAAAACTTAATTCTTGCAGATTTGATACTATAAGCAAGTGAAGTAAGAATGGGATTAACCGTACCGATGGAGGAGCATTTGGTCTGACCATCAATGGTGTCGACTGCAGTCAACACGAACACGAACCGCAGAAGAAAAGTAAAGAACAGAAGTGTATAAAACACCATCCTATAAGACAACCTTCTTGATCCAACCTTAACTTTGATAAACTCCCTCACTCCTTTCGCGGGTAAGACGGTCACATGTCGTAAACTTGGTGATATATGCAACTGCATTTTGATCAGCTGCAGCCAACCAACAGATGATGCTATAAAAGGTTGATTTGGTATGTTTGTGAAGGGACAAGAGAGATATAAAATGAAGAAGTACAAGGTGAGAAGGCAACTATCTGTTGAGGTTTTGCCATCTCTTACCTAAACTTGCTTGAGGTTTAGGTTATTGTGGCTTCATTAGATTTATGTTGTATGTATCTTAATTTGTTTCTTCACTTTTCATTTTCAAGATGCTAACCCCTTAACCTCATCAGTCATATTATAATATATTATATATAGAGTATATAAACAAAAGTTGGTTTCTACGGTATATTCTTATTAGTTTTTTTTATAATTATTTTAAGATATATTTATGAAAACAATTCATTAACACGTGTTCGAAACTCCCTTTCTCTGGTTTCACTTTTTTTCAGGTCCTTCATATAGAATATTCATTAAAACCGTATTTTCTAAATACTTTTTAGTTTAGTATTATTTATTTGAGTAAAATTACTATTTTGGCCCCTAGGGTTAGGGTCATTTAACCCTATCAGCCCAAAAAGGAATTTTTTGACATATCAACATCTAACGTTTCGTTTGTTAATTGTTTTGGCACCTAACACTAACTCTGTTAACTTTTTTCTGTTAAATGTAAGGTCATTTTGGTCAATTTCACCTTAAGGACTATTTATGTAAATATTAAAGCTTTAGGGTTATTATGCATATTTTTAAAATTACATAAAACCACCACACAACACCACCTAAAACTACCACCACCACCACCACCATCACCTAAAACAACCACAACTAGATGACATCAAGTGGTGTGTAAATCTAATAACCCCACTTGGCAAACTAATAACCATGAGAGGTGACCTCATATCCTCAGCCAAAGCTACCATGAATCACCACCACCGCTGCCGCCTTGGATACCCTAGATGTAGATCTGTTGGGTTACGAAGGGGACACCTTTGGTCGTGGATGTCGCCGTGCATGATTTTCGTTGCTTTTGGTGACCCAATCGAACACCTCTTAGGGTCACGAAGGGGTTGCTGGCGGTCATAGTCGTCGGTGACTGGCGGTGGGAGTCGATGAGAACAAATGTTTTTGTTTTCCGACGATTATGGTGATTGTAGATGTTAGTCGATTGTTGTGGCGGCGATGGTGGTCTGTTGCGCATCTGAGATGGTTGTAGGGTGGAACGGGGCAATGGCGGAGGATGTGATGCATGTGGTGGATGAAGATAACGATGGCGTAAAGAAACTGATTGTTGGCATGTGGTGATTGAAGGGTTGGAACTTCTGAAAGGGGCAGAGGAGATGGTAGCCGACAGTGGAAAAATTGATGTTGTTACGGGTGGAGTGGGCGTATCATGGTGGTGGATGTGGTGGTGGTGCCAAGTCCCCAAACTAATAAAAGATGTAGATCTGTTAGGTGGTGGTGTGGTGGTTGTATTGTTATTTTAAAAATATACATAAGTAACCTTAAAACTTTAAAATTTACATAAATAGTCCTTAATGTGAAAATAACCAAAATGTCTTACATTTAACAGAAAAAAGTTAACAGAGTTAGTGTAAGGGGCTAAACCAGTTAAGAAACGAAACGTTTTAGCATTTTCCCTTAACGATAATGATCAAAATGATCAATAGCATTTCCCCTTAACTCCACAAGTATGTGTATTTATAAACAACAAACTCGAGTAATGAGAAATAGCTACCGATTTTTTCTTAAATGTCAACTCGTTAAAATGTATTCATATACTAATAGTCAATTACTAAATACATATATACAAGCATAAATACATATACTTATACACATACACACTAATCATATATTAAATTTCATATTACATACACATACAAAGGATAGTTCCGCTGCAAACCATATACTATCTAAAAATTATGAGAACTAATACGGTACGTCAATTAATTAAATGAAGGGTTATGATTACTGTTGTTTCATCAATCATCCCTTCAAGAAGTAAGAAGAGGATATATCACTAGTTATGTTAGTTAAAAAAATTTAAAACACTCATATAAATGAAGAGAAGTTGCTATTTTTGGCGTTTTCCATTAATTTCTAATTCTGCCAACTTCTTAAAACTATAAAAACTTATATAACATGTATTATTTTTTTAAAAAATTATACCATAAAAGTAAGCACTTTTTAACCTATAAGACGAGTATCACAATTTAAAAAAAAATTAATATTTTTTAAAAAAGTTTACCTAGTGTTACATTTTTGTAGTGCTACTTACATGATTTACAAAATGCTAGTTAAACACTACGCTTTTTGATACGATACTAGTTACATACTTTAGACGTACATTGCTACTTACACACAAACTACTTATATATTGCTACTTAAACAATGTAATTTTACAACGTGCTACTTATACAAAATACTATTTTATAATTTGCTACTTATAACACAATGTTACTTTTCATTGTGCTACTTAAGACACAGTGTTATGTTCTCATACGGTCCATTCTCTTAGGTTAAATTTATTTTACATATAAAATATCTAAGATTTTTATATAATATAATAATAAGAAAACATTTATAAAAATAATATTTTATCATTAACTATTTGCATTTAATTAGGGATTAGTATAACAAACTACTATATGGATTTTCTAAATTGTCCTTAATAAGTAGTCATTATTTAGTACATGTGATATTTTTTTATTTATTTTCGGTGGTTTAAAAAAAGAGAGTTTATAGATGATCATCTATACTTATATATAAAGCATATGATAGAGGTATTTTAAGATACCATAAAATTAAAAACAAATACTTAACTCAATGCATAAAATACAAACATTTTAGGGGTAAAATAGTATTTTAAACATTATTTATAGATTACCCATTACAATTAGTTACATAATAACCTTACACTTACTGTAACTTAAATAAAATTTTTTATTATCTAACCATAAACCAAAGAAACTTAATTTGTTTTAAAATTTCAGTTATTTCTTTTAGTCTATCATGTTTAAAAAATTTTTGATACTACAATTGTAACCTGTGTATTTTTTAAACGTTTTGGTGTAAATTTTTTGCTGAACCGATCTATATTTTGTGAGCTACAATAAGTTAATGCGTAATGTACAAGTCGTCATGCAAACCCCATTTATTTGGTGTTTTAAATTTTAGCTTAGAAAAAATATAATAGACTTTTGTAAAATTAATACAAGAATAACAAAAATTAGTAACACTTGTCGGATGTAAAATGTCGCCCTGCCGCATTGCACGGGCACCCTTCCTAGTATTTCTATACACATAAACACCTATACACATGCACATATACCATATACATACATAAATATATTATATGCATTAATTAATGAATAAGCACATATAATACACAAATAGATACATAAATACATTATATGAAAAGGGAGGGTTCAACAACAAGCATAAAAAAAGAGGGAACTAGGAACAAATCCTAGTCATACATTTTGATTTCAAAATAATTTAAAGAAAAATAAAAAAAACATAGTCATATGATTTCAACGTAAAAAAAATAGAAAATAAAAGTAAAAAAGTAAAAATGAAAAAATTAAAAAAGTAATATTTTACAAGTGAAATCGATATATTTCACAAAAAAGTCCATTTCACAAAGAAATAAACTTGACGTTTTTGTACTCATTTATTTTTTTTTACTTTTTCTTAATTGCGATAATATAAAAGGTTTTTTTTTATTTTTTAAATTTTTTGGAATTAAAATATGTACCTAGGATTGATTTCTAGTTGCCTCTTTTTTAATGTTTCCTTTTAACCTCCCCCTTATATGAAATAATAAATGAATAAACACATGTACATACACACATATACAAACCATTATATACATTGAAGCAATAAAATATGTATAAATCCAAATCTTGCCAATAAGCCTTAGATCAATTGGTTAAGGATAAGGTACTCCATAGTTTTTCATTTTAAAAGTCATGAGTTTGAATATCATTTGATGCAACATGCTCTAAGTGGGTTAGTGGTTTTATAAAATGGATTTTTTGGTGGTGGGTTTCCCTTGAAATGGTGGGTGGGACTGGTCATCAACACTGTCTGTGTTTGTAAGGCGTGGGTGGCCTTTCGCCTATAAGTTTACCCAGGTGACCAAGCTTATAGTATTCGTTGGCCGTTCAAGAAAAAACCACAAATCTTTAATAGCAAAGTTACAAAGTTAGAATTAATAACCATTTGATGAATATTTTGAAGAAAATGTTGAATACTAAGATGAAGATGTTTGAAGATGATTTGAATCACTAAAAACAAAACATAATATACAATCAGTTATTTATAACTTAACTTTAATATATTCAGATTTTTAATAATAAATAAATAAAATGATTCAAAAATTCCTAACCTTTAAAGATTTATTAAAGATGGAGTTGGCTGAAGTGAAGGGTTTTTTTATAAAGGTAAAAAAATTGAAGATCAAGATAAAGTTGAAGATCATAGATAATTTAAAATTAAAAAAGAAAGTTTAGATAAAAGAGAATTAAAAGAAAAGAACAATACATTACATAATAATTAAAAACCAAATGAAAGGAATAGTTAGGTCTTAGAGTTCATGTTTTGGCCACAGTGATTTTATGATTTACATTTCCCCCCTCTTCATATTATAGTGGTGTACAACCTGAGCAACCCAAAACTAAATCCTCCTCTCAGCCGCTGATAAGGACAACATCTATCGTCACGTGGCAATCTTCTGTCGCAGAAACCGAGGACCGCCATCCCCACCTTGACCTTTAGTTACCGCCTCCACCGGCCTATCTCCCACCACATAAACCAAAACATTGCCATCCACACCTCTGCCGCCGGCTACATTCACGACCGGCCCATCTCCTGCCACGGAAACCGTAGACTGCCATCCCTATCCCGAACGACACCGACGCAACGCGCGGCAGTGTAAAAAACTAGTTTAAGATTTAAAGAACACTCAACTTTTACCTTTTAAAACTTTTTTTGAAACGCCTCCAAAAAATCATCCTAAAGACCTATAAACACATTTTATCTTAAAACTTGATCATTGATCAAGGAATTTTAAGCTTGTAAATTATATTTATATATAATAAAATTAGGTTGTTAGACTTGAATATTTTACACAAATAAATATATGAGTTATGTTCGATTTCATAATTCCACCCTTCAGCCGTCAACCTGACAAGATTGACACCACTACATTCCCATATCCATATATTCTTTATTCCTAAAACCTTCAAATCAAACACATCCACACATCAATTTTTTTTAAAAATTTAACTCTAACGTGTTCTAGAACTTTAAACTAATCTATATTGGTTTCTCATGAAATAATAACGATGAAACCCATTTTTGGTGGGGCTATATTATCAAGTTTTTAAGTTATATAGTGACAAACCTAGGCTTGAATTAATAATATGACCAATTGCTTTAGTTAGCCTGGTCCCAACAGCTTGATTAGTAACTACGTGTGTAAAGAGTACTAATGAATCGACAATTCCTGAGCTTGAAAGAAACTTTTCAAACTAATCGTACGTGAGTAATTTTATAAACTTCTTTAAAAAAATTTCTAGTATATTTGTTGTGTTAAATGTAGTGTTTTAATCGTTGTTTAATTAACCGCGATTATAAACCAAGAAACATTAAAATTTACATGAGGAGACCATATAACCTGAAGAATTTATGAAAGTTATCAATTTCATGTAGTAAACTAGTGGATGAAATTCGTGTGGTATGACAGAGATGTTTAAATTTGTAAAGTTTGGTTTTGATGATTTACATTAGCATTCACCTTATGAATTATTTTATGATGAAATGTTGATGAAATAAACACGTTGAAGTGCACAAATATGAATTTTATAAAGCATAAAAATATGAATTTTATAAAGCATAAAAACGCTACTTGAAACAGATTTGACAATTTGTATGTTAATTTGTGCTTCGATAACTTGTATACTGTCACAAACAACTCAGTTTTGAATAAAATGACTCCGAAACATAGATAAAAAAACAAACAGTCGCAAAATATATATATTTAAAATTTTATAAGATGTTATATTTTAAAAGGTTATAATAGTGAAACAAAAAACAAAATAAAAAATAAACCATCACAACCTATATTCAAAATTATATAAAATTAATAGTTACATTTTAAAAGTTATAATAGAAAAAACAAAAAATAAAAAATGAAAACGTTATGAGCGGGCACGTGTCAAAATTTGGATGGGCAAACAATAACATATAAATAAAAAAGAAAAGTATAAAGTTTAAATGGTAAGTCTTCTTAAAAAATAACAACATCATATTGGAAGATCATGATTCATGTAACTTTAAAAATAAATACAGAGACTTGTGCATGGTGCTTATACAACTTAGTAAAATCTTAAAGTGACAAAGTGAATATATAGTGTCTACCCACATTCAAAATTTTGTTATGTATATAATTTCATTTTAAGGAGGAATTAAGAAAAAAGTAATTATGTAAGATGAGGGGGTGTTGTGTTGTGTTGGGTTGTTTGGTGATGATGAAGTTAACTTTGCCAATACGTAAAGTCATGTCATTTTATTACATAATTCTCACATGCACTCTGCTGCTTTTATTATTTCATTCAATTCAATTCGATCTATGATATGATATATACAGATTACAGACTACGACCCACCATCATCTCATTACATTCTTTAGTCTTATACATATATATATATATATATATATATATATATATATATATATATATATATATATATATATATATATATATATATATATATTACCTCCTTCCAATCCTCACATGCACCTAAAATATATACTCCAATTAATTGCTCGGGTAATGAAAGAAAAATTAAAAAAAATAAATAAAGAAGATAGACCGATGACTTGTATATCACGCAACTAGTTACATAATCACATCTTATTAACAAGAGTAACTTGTATGTCACACAAATAGTTATGAAATCACATCTTATTAATAAAAACTTGCGTTTTTCCCATTTGATGAGGTGGGGGAAAAGGTATTTTGTTGGGAAAGAGGGGAAAATCAAAAAAACTATATGGATGACAATTCTTGACAAGAATCTAAACCCGACACGAAGACAAACAAGTTTTGGGTTGGGCGACACAGTTCGTGAACCGTTCGGCGGGAAGTTCGTTTATGTTCGTTCGTTTAGTAAATAAACGAACACGAACAAAAAATTTCGTTCGTTTAGTTAAACGAGCGAACATGAACACAAGCCGCGTTCGATCATTTATGTGTGAACGTTCGATAATGTGTTCGTTTATGTTCGTTAAGGTGTTCGTTTATATTCTTAATTTTTGTGTAAGTATTTTTATGACTATTATATCAAGTATTTTTTTGATATTTATATTAACTACTTATTTATATTTGATTGATTTTGTGTAATGTTTGTAATAAAAAATGTAAATTTTATTCTAAAATAAATCTATAATAATTTGTATTCGTTTGTGTTCATGAGCTTTTTGTGTTCATCATGTTCATGAACAGTTGTTTGTGTTCGTTTGTGTTCATTTGTGTTCGGTAAGTGTTCGTGAACAGTTTATGAACATGTTCATTTTCTTAATGAACGAACACGAACAAGAAATCTCGTTCAGTAAGTGTTCGTGAACAGTTCATGAACAAGTTTATTTCTTAATGAACGAACACGAACAAAACGTTGTTCGTGTTCGTTCGGTTCGTTTGCAGCCCTAGGCGACCCATCTCGTGAAAAAAAACCCAGGTTGGGTTTGGGTTGACCTGCTTCAAAACATGCCGGATTCGGGATGACACACTTCCGTTTTAATAATGCATGCTATAATAAATTATTACAAGTCTTTTAAGTTTTGTATTAATAAAGTTTTTATAGGTATTTTTTCCAGTTTAGAAATTCAAATTACAACTTGATTTTGCACTTTATTTTAAAACTTTTAGAAGAGGCAAACGTACGTATATTACTAAAAGCATATAGTAATTATAAACTCGAAGTGATGTATTGTTGTATATGTACTTTGAAAGTGCAAATCTTATATTTTGATCTCTATAGAAACATGGGTTAAACAAATCAGGTTTGGATTACATGGTTTCATATGGGTTCGGGTTTGGGCTGAATTTTGTTGACACTAATAAAAATATGGGTCGTGTTTGGGTTTGATATTCCAACCCGTCAACCCATAAACCTGATCAACCCGACACAATTGACACCCTAAAAAACCAGCCCGAGAAGGTCTCGAAGGAGCCTCTGTTTAGAGGAGTGCTAGAGTCTTATCGCTAGGGTGGGGTGCCCTAGTTGTTATCAAGTGAAGAATCAATGCATTTATGGACACAAAAAATCCAAAAAATCCAAGTTGAAAAAAAAAGAAAAAAAAAAGAAAAAGAACCAGTGTCCAGTAGGTGGCTTTAACTAATATGATAACCATAACTAGAAGTGAATGTCTTTTGTGTGTGTACATATATGTGCAAGAATACAAGGGTTACTCCCTAGTAAGGATGACAAATGAACCAGGATTTGACGGCAAACCCGAAGCCTAAAACGTTTGGGACGTGTAATGAATGCGATGATAAGTATTCAAGGATGGTCGTATGGGACCATCTGTTTAAAAACTTTCATGGGTACGAGAGGGGTATAGTATTAGATGATACTCGGCTTGATTAGGCGAAACATGCATACCCGTTTACCTGAATCATACACGTAAACATTTTATTTATATTTTCCTTTATCTTTGGGTAATAGAATAATCAACTAATTAGTTCTCCGATTTCTAGTTTTTATAATTCTAATTTCATTGGATGATAAGATTATACAAAACTTAAAATAGTAAGAAACGTATAAGAAAATGCCACTGGTAACGTTTACAAACTAATAGGTGTACCCGATGCCCGACATGTAACAACCTGACACATATTAAACTAGGTATGACTAAATTTTATAATCTGGTATAGAACTGGAATTACCAATAAGCAAACAAGGGTGGTTTAGTTAAAATATCGACAAGTTATGAACCAAATTTGTCGCTCTTTATGTGCAATCTTCCTTTGAAGATAGTGAAAGTTAACCTTAGCATGTTTCATATGAGCATGAAAAAACACTTATGAGTGCTATATATTGAAGTCTCAAACAAAAAAAGAACTCTCTACCTTATAATTATATATAGGATGCTCATTGTTCACAAAAGCATGTAATTAGATATTATTTATTGTCTGATTACAAAGCTAAATTCCGGTTGATATGAGATCAGATATTACTACTAGCATGAAGTAAATGTGAAGAAAATGAGTTGTGTTGCTTATAAAGAAAAGCAGTTTCAATCTCAAGTTTGGTTGTTAGATTATTTAGCTTAGAGTTTAATAAGATTTTTAGTTGGCTATACAAACATGACACACATTACTTAATGATTTAACATAAGGCATAGTTTATGCATCATACCACTAATTATCTTCTTCTTAAGTGAGCTAATTAATGTTGGAATTGCAATTACACGAGTGGGGAACACAATATAACCTGTTTTACTGTTTAATCATACAAACAATAATACAATAATGAATACCAATTAATTACATGTATATGATATATCTAGTGTCTGAACACAAGTATTCTATATACAATTAAATATGGTCTTGATGTCACCATGATCATATACATTTTCTAAAGTCACAAATAAATGACCAATCATAAATTATAAATTGTCATATATATGTTCCCTCATTTATTTATTTATTTATTTATTTATTTATTTATTTAGTTATTTTGGACCAACCATGTCATGACAAGTAGCTCGTCCTCTTTATCTTATTTTTTCGTATTTCTTTATTAACTCTTAAAATATGATGTTTTATAAATTTTAAATGTATCGTCACAACATGCTTTTTTTAGTATGCGTATCGATATAAATTTCATTCAAAACCGACTTGAGCGTGATATAAGTTATCGGAGCATAAACGTACAAGTCGTCAAAGCTAATTTATAATTTCGTTTTTCTAAAGTTTTTTTCTCCTTCACCCTTAAATTATGTTAATTTATAAGACTCTACATGTGCCGTTGTGATGTTCTTATTTTTTATCAACTTATCAAAATTAAATTATCCACAGGATGAAAGCTATCAAGTCATCGAAATCATCTTACAAATTTCAACACCCGTCGCAACACATATCATTATTAGTTCTTAATACATTGTATGCATCTTTATGTGAAGCCACACACCGTAAAATATGAATTGAGGTTCTCATGAGAATTAATCTCTATTCTCTCAATTGTTTGATACGTACAATATTCCATCACTGTTATTCTAAAGATATGGGTTCCTTATGCTTGCATAAAGTCTTAAATCATGATTACGAATAAGTATAATACACAAGTCAAATGGTGTTTAAGAAACATGATTTAAGGACACAAGAATCAATTAAACCTCAAATATTCTTTCAAAAAGAACAATTAACTAATTAAATGTTTATCGAAACTAAAATTATGATTGATACGTATCAATGTGTCATGATACTGACCCGGGTCCAACAGCTGCGAACATGACCCAGGCCCATTTATAAGATCCACAAGACTTATCAGGAAGCCCAAAAGATATGAAGATTGGATTTGTTAGTTTGTTCTTATTTTTATGCATGCATCATGCATGTTTACTTGGTGTCATTTAATTGAGAAGCAATATACTTAATACAATCAAAGAAATGTAACTACTACTTGCGAACATGGCTACCGAACTAATGGATAAGTTGGGCGGTGAAAACCAGGGTTGTTCAAATAGCTCGACGTTCAAAACTCATTCAAAAAAAATCTCGAAAAGTTTATCGTTTGATTTTGGCTCAGTTGTAAATGAGCCGAGCGGTTCGGTTCGTTTTGAAAACGAACTGAGCACGAGCAAAGGTAAGCTCGCTCGTTGTTCATTTGGTTTCGCACGAATTATTTTTAGATATAATTTTTATATATTATATATATGCAGAGAAAGTTTACGGTACAAAGTGATTAATTCGTGCAAAGTGTACGAAGTGATAACAAACATTGATCTAAGCGAAAAACGATTCAGATCTAAGATGAAATAATCACGCAAAGAATGTGCTTGGAGGGGTATATTTGGAAATATCCTACAATTGTTGATTTTTTTTCAAATTCCCCCCGTTTGTTGAGTTTGAGTTAAAACTTGAAACTCTCGAATGAATGATTAGTTTTGTACTAAATTGTAATATGAAACTGAGCCAACCGAGCTCTTAGTTATAAACCGAACTGATTTCAAGCGAGCATTGTGTGCTCGAATTAGGAAATTCAAACCGAACCGAGCCGCTCGGTTTGTAAACGAACCTAGTTCGAGCAAACCTGCATTCGGTTCGGTTCGTGGACAATGCTAATGGAAACATCCATGCATAAAGAAAGAGTTCATGGGATCATGGTTGACTTGTCTTTTGACTTTTATTCCTTAAATCTATCTGGTAATTTCGTATGTCTTTTGAGTTGGGTCTGACCCGTAGTTTGGTGCCATTGGATTGTATCACTAACCCGCTCTAAGGATCTATCATTTGATGCTTTCATTCACGCGCTCATATCGCTCTGTAAGGATTCCACTGCTATGGACAACCCATTCCAGGCTCTGTCAAACAAAATGGATCAACTCATCGCGTCTACAACCGCTTCATCAAACAAAAATGTTGCCTACATCTTGGCCCTAATTAAAGCCAATGAAAATCTCAACAACTAAACTCAACACCCAAACCAAAACCAAGGCACAACCCTTGGCCACCAAAAATATATCATCCTTGTTTTGATAGGTGTAACTTTCGATTGGATTTTTCAAGCCGAAAATTACTTCACCTATTATCAGATACCGGTTACTCAACGTTTGTCCCTTACGATTTTTTAATTCACTACTGATGCATTAAGTTGATATATATAATCATCTAGCTAATATTGATACGCTAAGAACTTGTAGAGATACGTTTGTTCCGTTATATAAATGAATCCAAGATCCATCAATGGGCCTTTTGTACAAGATTACTTCATTTTCATTTTCTAAGAATTTAGGTTGCGTTTGGTTGGAAGGAATTGAATATCATGAAATGGAATTGAGAAACTAGTATAATTTTTAAGTAAAATTATGTTTGAGTGGGTAATGAAATGTAAAACCAAGGGAATGCTTCACCTCAAATTCCCTTGGTTGTGAGATTTCAAATTCCCTCTCTAGATGGAAGGATTTTGAAATCCCACAACCAAAGGAATTTGAGGTGAAACATTCCCTTGGTTTACTTTTTATTGCTCATTCAAACACAATTTTACTTGAAAATTATACTAGTTTCTCATTTTCATTCCATTCATTCCAACCAAACACAGTCTATTCAAATCTATGTGATAGACAATATCGAAATTAGATGTAGATTAAATTTCTTTTCAAAAATTAATCCAACATCCCATTTATAAAGTTCCACTAGTTAGGATAAAATGATCAGATGTCCCTTGATGTCCCTTTCATTATTAAATGAGCCGAGCCAGGTAGGCTCAGGCTCGACACATATAAAAATCAAGCTGAGCCGAACAGACTTGTTTATCTTAACGAGCCTAAAATGTGAGCTCGGGCTCGATTCGTTTATACATGAGCCAAATTGTTTATTTAAAAAATATAATTTTGTTATTTTTTTCAAATATTAAGATATGTAAAAATAAAATATAATATTTTTATATTAGTTTAGAAATAATTATACATGATTGATATATAATGAATTATGATCGTCCCGTATATTTTAATACTTCGATTTTTTTATTAAAAAAATATCAAATTGATTATGTCTATGAATTATTCTGAAATATGACTTAAATTTGGTTTATAATTTAGTAAATTTATAATTAAATCTTTAATTTTAAAGAGCCAACAACTGAGCCACGAGTCGGGCTGACCTTAATTCGGCCTCGACTCGTTTACAAACCGAGCGAGCTATATGCAAACAATTTTCAAACGAGCTACGAGCTATAAGCTTTTTGAACAGCCTTACTCACGACTGAGTTTAAAAACAACTCGTTTTATTAATTTCCCGAGTTGCCCTATTTTGATAACTCTAATATTTTATTTAAAAATTGTATGACAAAGAATAATTTTGGTGTTGCCGACTTGCCGGCACAAGTGTTGGATATGCAACTGGATACGACGGCCAGTAGAGCAACGCATTTCAAAGGGAATTTAACATCATCATGACATCACATCAAATTCTAAAATATTTTCTTTTCTATAATCTTTAGTCAACGTTTTATAAATATTAAAGTTAAACCACTAGTTTAGAAACTTACGTATATAAAATATTAAACTAATATTTATTTATTTATTAATATTTAGAAATTATTCAAGTAAAAGAAATAAAACCCCCGAAAACCATGCTAAGTAACATCAGTGTTCCACCGTTGTTGGCAACCATCAATACAAAAAAAAGTTCATAAAACAAAAGAAATAAAACCCCGAAAAATATATGTAAAAACGTTGAACTATGCATGTGCGTTACATTGTATTAATGTGTATAAATTAGAAAGAAATGTAAAACACAACACAATCGTTAAACAGAAAAAAATAGATGTAAAAATGTTGAACCACATACGAATTTTACAGTATGTTAACTCGAAAAGTTTAGACCGAGACGTAAAATGAAGAAATTATAAAAGAATAAAAGCAAATGGGACTAAAATTGAAAGTGTAAAAAAGGTGTTAGTGTTAGATGTAAAGTTTGAAAATTATAGGTTTAAAAGCAAAAAATATAAAAAAACACAAAATAAGATACAATCTACAAAACATAAGGTACAAATCATAATATAAAACTAAGTTGATAATTAGTATTATATAAATTAACTACTTTAGGTTATAAACCAATAACAATATTTTTTTGTAAATTTTATATTAAAAACAGTTTTGCTTGAAAAAAATTGTCCATATTTAAAAAAAATACCTTTTTAAACAATGTTATGTTTTAAGAAGTTATTTGTATTAAAAAATTCATATTTCAAAAAATTTTGTATTAAAAAATTATGTTTTTTTAGTATACAAGTTCATGTTTTTAATTTATCAAAAAACTTGTTTAATAATTTAAAAATGAAAAAAATAATCATTATCATTTAATGTATCATTAAATAATTAACTTTCAATCTACCCTAAATATGATTGTAAATGCATTATATGGGAGGTTGTATGAAATGAGTCTATTCTTGAACGAAACGAATTGAAACAAAGGAATAACGTAAGGAAACCATAGGAAATTGTATCGGTCGAAGATGATCAAACTCATGGATTTGGGATGGAGATGCATCATGTTCATTCACAACTCATTCTTTCCGGCTCAACATTGAAGATCGGCTTTCCTCTCTTGCCGATTCTTTCTTTCAAGGCAATAAATGGGATCCAATTAAAGTAAACTTTCGAATGGATAATATGTCTTGATCGCCTCCCTACTCTTACTAATCTTAGAAAAAAAATTATTAATATCACATTCTCTACATGCCCCTCTTGTGGTTTATTTTCTAAAGATGCGAATCACTCACTTATTAAATGTAGCATTGCGAGAGATGTTTAAAGGCAGATTGGATTATGGTGTAAAATTCCCAATAGTTGCTAGAGTGGGCTAAGGAGCAAGGCTCAAGTAAAGATCATAAAAAGCTTCGTGGTGTTATTTTTCTAATGGTAATGTGGTGTCTTAATAGCAAAAAATAAACCACATTTTCAAGAACAAAACGAGGAACTCAAATAAGATATTGGGAGAGATTAAAACTTTTAGCTTTCTTTGGATTACAAATAGATTAAAGTTAAAATGGGTTAGTTGAAAATCTTGATGCAATTTTTATTTGGTAATTCATGTATAATTTGATTAATTTCCTTGCATTCTTTGGCTCCTTGCTAGTAGGTTTTTATAACAAAACTAGTATTCAAGCCCCACGCGTTGCGGTGGGGGCGTAAAACGTTCTAAGTATCATCAATGTCACGCCATTGCTAGAACCATCAACACCAGATTAACTTGTAATACAAAAGAAATAAAACCAAACGAAATATAGATGTAAAAACGTAAAACTATGCAAGTGCGGTTACGGTGTGTTAATGTGTATAAATTAGACCGAAACGTAAAACACAATGTGACCGTTAAACATAAAAAAATAGAGGAAAAATGTTGAACAACATATGCATTTTGCAATATGTTAACTCGAAAAGTTTAGACCGAGATGTAAAATAAAAAAATTGTAAAAGAATAAAGTAAATGAGATAAAGTTGGAAGTGAAAAAAAGTGTTAGTGTTAAGTGTAAATGTTAAAAACTATAGGGTTAAAAGTAAAAATTTAAAGAAAAAACAAAATAAGGTTCAACCTACAAAGCATATGGTACAACCCTTAATGCAAAACTAAGTTGGTAATTAGTATTATATAAATTCTCAAAAGTATTCACAATTACATTTCTTTGCCTCAATTGCAAATAGTAACATGAGATAGATGTGTGACTAAGAATATGATCGCAAAAATCTTAATGGGTATTCTATGAGGGATTTGCGATATAGCCACTATTTATGCGGTTGCAAATCTTGGACGAATTGCGACCTTGTGTTCTGCAACTAGTTTGCAACCGCTTTTTAGTAACTGCCCTATTTTTCCGCTGATATGTGTTTGGTTTTAGCGACCGACTTGTAATTATTTGCGCCCAGTCTGCCGGGGAAGGATTTTTTTTTAATTAACTGTCATACTTTTACGACCAGTTTGCAACCGGGTATACTTCTATATTTAGTTTATTTCTTCTCACATAGTTGCGGTAAATAATACTACTTAACAGTTTTGCAAGCGTGTTGCATCAAAATTTATACAGTTGCAAATTTTGCAACTTTTTCGTGACCTAATGAGTTTTGGTCGTTAGTTTTGCAACCCTTTTTTCTATCGTAAAATTTATGACCCTTTTTTTAATGAAAATGCCCAACTTTCTAGTAGTTTTTATTTCGCTTCACAAATATGTAGCTTTCGTTTAACGGTGTTCTCTACGGTGTATTTCTACTCCATATGTCAAATTTAGTGTTTATTTGCCTATGACATCATGGTATGCTACATTATTTGTCATGTCATAACACCTCAGTGACAGAAGATGGGTCAAAACCGCCTACTGTCCCTATTGAGTAAACACTGTTTTCACAATCATTGAAAAAAGTTGAAGAACAAAACGACCTTTGATGGTCCCTAAGATAACGAAACTTGATCATGACATAATAAATTAACCATAACGATCATAATCTTGAACAAATTTAACGTGAATCAGTCATGCATGTCATATTGTCATGATAGAACTCAATTATGTTATCAAAATTATAATCATATGTTTGTTTTATGCCATTTGGCACGTTTACATGTTATGGAGCGGGTCAAATTAAACAATAATAATGTAATGTCACTTTATCATTTAACATAGGATAAGTATGTATGTCTCATCACTTGTGGCCATACAACATGTTAAATTAAAATAAATAAAATCCATAAACGTATTTCTTAAATGTTTGTTTATGTTTTGGGCTAAGATGGTCATCAACCAAATTTTAACATTTCAAAAAATATTTTTAACCAAAATAAAAACTCGGAATATTTTTTCTATCAAAATTTTCAAATTTTGCATTATGTATATATTTAGTTAAAATTTATATCCATTCACAATATATTAAATATATATATAGTTTACTAAAATAAATAATATAGTTACATTAATGTAAAAAAAAAGTAAGACTCACATGTAATTGTATAGATGATTAAAAAATAAAAAGATATTTAAAGCTGACATGACTTTACATTACACAAATAATTTAAAAATATGTTAGACGGAATATTATTTAACAGATACAAATCATTTGCTCAATATCACCCACACACAAAAAATAACAGAGTGCGACACTTTTTACCTTTAAATTTTACGTCACATGTATAATTTATCACGTACTACTACATTACAAGACATACAACGCGTAACGACAGATCTCAAATGAAATCCAGGACCTACTCTTACGCCGGATCATACAAAATCTTTCTTAGGTTTTAAAAAAAACTTTGTTTCTAGCCTCGGTTTGATATGTCAAACAACATCTCGAAACATAAAAAACAACTGCCAACACATAACATAGCTAATAATATTATTAGCCGAATTTACAGATTCCTACTAACATCCAATTATACAAATTACACCATTAGCAGCCAATGCCGGCTTTCAACATGACATAACATGATGCCATTGTTATTAGCAACTGTCACACTTGCTTATTTAACATACACAACATGTCATAATTAAACTCTTGAGAGTAAGTTTAACTGTTTAAGTTAAAGAACTCATTCGGGTCGGTGTCGGAAAATGAAGGAGAGTGGTGGAGATAAGAAAGATGGGCTGTTTCGGTTTGCCGAAGGGTACGACAAGTTTCTGATGTTTTGGGGGACGTTAGGGAGTATGGGTGATGGGTTGCAGATTCCGTTAACGATGTATGTTCTTAGCGATGTTATTAATGATTATGGAGACCCCAACGCCACGGTCTCTATTGCCACTGTTAATAAGGTAACCGATGACTGCGTGATTGATCGATTCGTGTGGTGTGTGTTTGTTTACTTATGTTGTTAATTCTATATGTTTGTGTTTTTGTTTCAGTATTCTCTTAGGTTGCTGTATGTTGCAATATTGGTTGGTGTAGCTGCTTTTGTTGGTAAGTTGGTTCATTACCATTTCTTGAATGATTTCTAGGTAAAGGTGGAAAGTTTGGCATATTTACTTAGATTGTAACGATAGTCGGTCGGTTTTGGTTGTGTTTTATCTTTATAAGACATAAACACGACAGGTAAATCTAACTAAAACGGAGATGCGATTGAGTTAGAAAGTCGTTAAAAAAAGTTTTATGTATACAACATACTAAATTTATTTTCTTGTACAAATAAGATTATTTTTTTGCTTCTAGAATTCTAGAAAGCTGGGTATTTGCGACTGCGATTTCAGTTGCAAATAGTTTTTGCGACCGGAATCCCGACAGCCAAATACTCCATGGGTAACTCACTTTTGCAACTCTGAATATTTTGCGACCAATATGTTAGTTACTTACCGACTGATTTGTGACTGCTTTTTCTACGACTTGATTATGACCGTCAATTTTACTTTTAAACTATTACCAATTTCGGACCGACTTTAAATAATCTGCAAAGTTGTGACCTTTTTGCCACATAGTGATTTGTTGGTGGTAGCTAAATTTGCGACAAAATTTATTTCGTTGCAAATGAATCAAATTTGTGACTGTTTTATGTTGCAAATTTCGATCAGAAATACTTATTTTTTTAATAAGGTCTAATTACACGGGTTACATAAATAAATATTAAATAGTTAGTAATTAAAATTTATGAATTATAAAACAATGTATTGAGATATGATATTATTGAAGTTACGTACGAGTAAGAAATTTAAATAATAAAACAACAATATCATTTTTTAAACTTTTTTTTAATTTTTTTATTTCCTAAAAGTAAAAACATTTTTAAAAATGTTATTTTTAAAATTTTCTTATGAAAAGTTTGAATTTTAATAAGTTTTGTTTCGTAAAATATTTTTTTTTAAAAACACAAGTTTTAAAATATTTCTTATTTTTTAAAAGGTTTGATGTTTTAGAAAAAAATACTTATTTTTTTAAAAAATGTTTATTTTGAAATTGCATTTAAAGAAATATATTTTTTCTTAATTTATAAGAAACAAATTAATCTTGTAACGAACTAAATAAACTTATTAGTAGTTAATGTAATTATTTATTAGAAAAAAGAAGCGAGAAAATAAAATTTAAAAGCTCTGTAATTACGTCATGTGTCACTAAAAACCTTATTTTATTAGCATAAATAGATATTGTAAGAATTGATAAAAGAAAATTTTAAGGTCAACTTAACCCAACTCACCCGACCAGTTTTGATCCCTAATAAACCAACTTTGATGTGTTTCCCAACCTAGTCATCTTGTCACTCCTAACTCTTATTTTGTTATACTTTTTTACAATGTTCTATTTCTATGTCTGATCTTGTTTACATTTGTATTTATGTTTGTGTTTGTATTTATGTTTGTAGAAGGACTATGTTGGGCTAGGACCGCAGAGAGACAAACTTCTCGCATGCGATTAGAATACCTAAAATCCGTACTTAAACAAGATGTCGGTTTCTTCGACACCCAAGAAGCCGGATCATCCACAACATACCAAGTTGTTTCAACAATCTCAGCTGATTCCAACACAATCCAAATCACCATTGGCGAAAAGGTTTTCGCTTCACTAACTTATTCACCTTCATAACACAAATAGCTAATAAACAACCAACTTGACAATGCAACAAGTCATATTCTAACTAGAGTTCAATTGTTTTGTATATACAGATACCAAATTGTGTAGCCTACATGTCATCCTTCTTCTTCTGCCACGTGTTCGCTTTCGTTCTCTCATGGCGGCTTACACTAGCAGCACTTCCGTTCTCCATCATGTTTCTTGTTCCGGCTCTAGGACTTGGTAAACGTATGATGGACGTAGGAATGGCGATGGTTGCATCGTATGGCACAGCTGGTAGTATTGCAGAACAAGCAATTTCCTCCATAAGAACGGTTTATTCTTATGTTGGAGAGAGTCAGACCCTTGATAAGTTTAGCACGGCCCTTCAAACCACCATGGACTTAGGAATCAAACAAGGTTTGGCTAGAGGACTAATGCTCGGCAGCATGGGAATGATATATGTCAGTTGGGCGTTTCAGGCGTGGGTTGGGTCTCTTCTCGTCACTAAACATGGTGAAAAGGGTGGAGCTATTTTCGTCGCCGGATTCAATGTGCTCATGGGAGGATTGTAAGTATAAATGAGTTTGTTGACACCTCAATCTATCGAGTTTTTTTTGGAGTTTTAGGTGGTCTAGATAATACATAATAGTTTCAAGTAGGTTTTTTAAAGTATCTTGGTTTTAGGGCGTACGCTACCCTAGGTAGAAAACCCTAAAATAATCTGACATGTGGCAAGTGATTTCAGTTGACACATGTTAGATTTCAAAACTTAATACATAAAAACTATTATATTTTCTCTAAACCACCTAGAAATACAAAAAGCTCTCAAACTATCTTGTATAAGTATGTTTTGTTTTATACTAATTCGCGTATAGAGCTTAGACGTTTTTCGAATCTTGCAGGAATGTCTTGACAGCACTTCCAAATCTAACGGCCATAACGGAGTCACAAGGTGCTGCAGCTAGAATCAATGAAATGATCAACAGAACTCCAACTATAGATTCTGAAGATAAGAAAGGAAAGGCATTGTCATACGTAAGAGGTGAAATCGAGTTCAAGGGGGTCTATTTTAGCTACCCATCAAGACCAGATACTACAATTCTCCAAGGATTGGATCTACGCGTACCAGCTGGTAAAACCGTCGGTCTGGTTGGAGGCAGTGGTTCAGGAAAATCAACCACTATCTCGTTGATCCTACGCTTTTATGATCCACAAGAGGGTGAAATCATCTTGGATGGATACAAGATAAAGAAACTTCATCTCAAGTGGCTAAGATCCCAAATGGGTCTGGTTAATCAAGAGCCAATTCTGTTTGCAACTTCTATTAAAGAGAATATATTGTTTGGGAAAGAAGGAGCATCGATGGATGAAGTTGTTGCAGCAGCCAAGGGTGCGAATGCTCATGACTTCATCGTTAAGTTGCCAGACGGATATGAAACGAATGTAAGTCAATATCTGCAAGGACTGTTAGTCATTGCATTTGAAAACTGATCATATGATTATTATGACTTTGATCAATTGCATTACTTGTCTTTACAGGTTGGTCAGTTTGGATTTCAACTATCAGGTGGGCAAAAACAGCGAATTGCAATCGCTCGCGCTCTAATAAGAGATCCCAAGATCTTGCTTCTTGATGAGGCTACAAGTGCACTTGACACACAATCTGAAAGAATTGTGCAAGAGGCCATAGATCAAGCGTCGGTTGGGAGGACTACAATAATAATTGCACATCGCCTATCGACAATCAGGAAGGCGAATCTGATCTACGTGCTTCAGTCAGGGAAAGTAGTCGAATCTGGTTCACATGATGAGCTGATGCAAATGAACAATGAGTACTTCAAAATGGTGCAGCTGCAGCAATCTGCGCCAGAAAACCAAGTCATCGATAGATCTAGTAATCACACTAGTCATCATAGAACCATGGTTGCGCCAAGCCCAGCAAGTGCGAGATCAAGTGCACCAGGCACCCCATCTCTGAACCCATTCAGCCCAGGGATGTTCTCCTTGAGTGCACCATATTCTGTTCAGTTTGAAGCGTCTTATGAAAGTGATGATGAAGATGATTACTCAAAGCAAAGATCTTACCCAGCCCCTTCCCAGTTGCGGTTACTGCAAATGAATGCACCCGAATGGCGCAAAGCCTTGTATGGGTGCATAGGGGCTGTAGGTGCGGGTGCAGTCCAACCCATCAATGCGTACTGTGTAGGTGCAATGATCAATGTTTACTTCAGGCCCGACAAATCTACCATCGTTAGTCACGCAAGAATCTATTCGTTCATTTTCTTAGGAATTGGACTTTTCAACTTTGTCACTAGTGTCATCCAACACTACTATTTTGCAGTCATGGGAGAAAAGTTAACCACGAGAGTACGAGAGAAACTACTTGAAAAACTCTTGACTTTCGAGATCGGATGGTATGATCAAGATGAGAACACTAGTGCAGCTATTTGTGCTCGTTTGTCAACGGAAGCTAACATGGTTCGTTCACTTGTTGGAGACCGTTTATCTTTACTAACTCAAGCGTTTTTTGGGGCATTTTTTGCTTACACGCTAGGACTAGTGCTCTCATGGAAGCTAGCCCTGGTGTTAATGGCTGCACAACCTCTTCTCATTGGTAGTTTCTATGCTAGAAGTGTTCTAATGAAAAGTTTATCTGAAAAAGCACAAAAGGCCCAAAAGGAAGGAAGTCAGTTAGCGAGTGAAGCCGTAATCAACCATCGAACCATAACCGCATTCTCTTCACAAAAACGGATAGTTGGACTCTTTAAGGACACCTTAGAAGGTCCTCGAAAAGAAAGCATTAGACAGTCTTATTACTCGGGTATTGGTCTATTTAGTTCACAGTTTCTTGCAGCAGCATCAACAGCGTTGGCATACTGGTATGGTGGTAAGTTATTGAGCGAAGGATCGATAGCTCCACAGAGGCTTTTTCAAGCATTTCTGTTATTATTGTTCACAGCATACACCATAGCAGATGCTGGGAGCATGACTAAAGATATCTCAAGAGGAAGCAGCGCGGTTGGTTCAGTCTTTGCGATACTTGACAAGAAAAGTGAAATAGATCCAGATACTTCGTGGGGGCGTGATTCTATCAAAGGCACCATTCGGGGTCGTGTAGAGTTAAAGAATGTGTTCTTTGCATATCCGTCTAGACCAGATCAGATGGTGTTTAAAGGACTAAACCTTAAAATAAGACAAGGTACTTCAGTGGCGCTTGTTGGCCCGAGCGGATCAGGTAAGTCTACCATCATAGCGCTGATCGAGAGGTTCTATGATCCCTTAAAAGGTGCTGTTTTTATCGATGAACGAGATATTAAAGACTATAACTTACGAGCTTTAAGGTCGCATATCGCCTTAGTGAGTCAAGAACCAACCCTTTTTGCTGGTACCATTCATGAGAACATTGCCTATGGGAAACCAGATGCTAAGGTATCTGAGATCAGGAAGGCTGCAATGAGTGCCAATGCTCATGAGTTCATAAGGTACTACTTCGCATAATACTTAGTTTCGATAGGTGTGTCAATCATGTTGGGTTGGCGGGTTGACGGGTTGCAGTAGTGGGTTGAATTGTTAAGCCATTTTCAATGACTCATATTTTTTTATTTGTGTCAAAATCATCAACTTAATTAAACAGTTGATCTGTGAATTACAAAAACAAAACTACAACTTACTATCCAAAATGTTTCATATTCTCAAACGTAAACACCTTGTCATTAAAGTTTACAGAGTTTAGAAAAAATAAATTGAGCATAGCACCAATAGAGTGCCAATCTTGACACAAGCACGACATCGAAATAATTAGGTTTTAGGTTGTCGTATCTAACTTGTCATTTTTTGTTGAACTGTTTAGTGTGTTTAATTAGACACATCGTGTTCGGTTGACTGTTAAACCCGTTTAATTAAATATGCTGACCCGCCAGCCCATTTACGATTCGTTTAACAATTCAACATAATTTCAACCTGTTATACTGTTAAAAGAAGTCTGCCCATTTACAACCTGTTAAACAAGTCGACCCGGCAACCCATTTTGCATTAATTGACCATCTTATACAACTTTTGACAGTGGAATGAAAGATGGTTATGAGACATACTGCGGAGAAAGGGGTGTGCAGCTATCAGGTGGTCAAAAACAAAGAATAGCATTGGCTCGCGCAATGCTCAAGAATCCGAGTATTCTACTGTTGGACGAGGCAACCAGTGCTCTTGACACAGTTTCAGAGAGTCTGGTTCAAGAAGCGTTGGAGAAGATGATGAACGGGAGGACATGTATTGTGGTGGCTCACCGTCTTTCCACCATACAAAAGTCTGACTCCATCGCAGTGATTCAAGACGGTAAGGTGGCGGAGCAAGGGTCACATTCTGATCTACTCTCGGTTCGTGGGGGAGCATACTGGAACCTTACGAAAATGCAAGGTGCTAACTCACCTTACCGGTGATTCAACATAGTGGTTAAGTGATTTGGTCATGGCACCATGGTTTTGTAAATCAAAGTAGTATGGATTGTATTTGAGATGTATCTTTTATATTTTTTAATGAAAAACTTTTGACAACAGAAATAATACATTTTACAGGTAACAATGACTGTGATTAGCAGGATATTCATGACTGTTGTGAGGGTTATTATTATATTTTCTAAACTTCATAACATTTTACTGAATCAAGTATAACCGTATTAAAGAAAGAACATAGAACAATTTCTTTTTATTTATAAAAGTATAACTCATCATCTTCCTCATTCATTATACACGTTAATAGTTTATACACATCGTCTAGAAAAATAATCAATTATAACTGTACACAAATACATAATAGAACATTAGTCGTTACAATCAAATTGTATCCAACTATCTTCCTTCTGTTCATATTTCAAAACCGCATTCATGAAGATGGCTTCTCCGTCTTCACCTGCGATACCCCCACAAGCCAGCCAAATTTCATCAAGAATCCCATAAGAATCAATAAAGTGGACCCATTAACTGAATGTAAAAGACAACCCGTTTTGGCGCGTTACTTAACCCACCCGACCCAAACTACCTACTTTGAGACCTTTAAGAATCAAGAAAGAAGAAAATATAGTTTAGAAAAATGCACCTTTTTCAGATACTTTTTATGAAGTTTCATAGCCCCCGAGCAAGATTTTCTGGCATCCAGGTTACCTGAAGTGTCATTCAATATCTGCAAAAGAAATTATGATTTAAAAAACCGATCTACATCATGAAAATGTTTCAAGAATACTTGTTTCCTATAAATCTATAAAAAATATTGACCTTGACAACATCATCGAGTCCCTTGGCTTCTGTGAGCAATTTTACGCTTTTCTCCTTGAGCACACTCGCGACAAGAAACACAGAAATGGGGAGAGGTTCTTCGTTTTTGGCTCCACTTCTCAAGTATTCTCTTTCAAATTTTCCGCATTGGCGTGATGATTTTGGTTTTCCTTTGGCATCTTCAGGTCTATCAGAATCAGATTCCTCGTACAAAGTGTATAGATCTGGATCATACTCCAAAGCCCACATCATCTGTTTAAAATTCATTAATCAACCAGCGATTATGACCAACTTATATGTAGATGGTCGATTTGGGTTAGTTTTATCTTCAATAGCTACAAGATTTAACAATAAAGGTAATAGGTCAAATGGTTCACCATGTCAAACGGGTTGAAAGGAATCTAAAATGTATTCAAATGTCTGAAACATTGTAAATATTTTTGTTGAGAAAAGCTTTGATTATTATCATACTAATGTTGTTTTGTAATAATGTTTAACACATGAATTGTTTATTAACTATAAAAAAAAAAGAAGTAGCGAGTGGGATGGCCCAACCCGACCCAAACCGTTTGTTCATACTAAAATATCCATGTTTTGACCACTGACCGGTTACCCAACCAGCCTGACCCGCCACAGCATCCGTACAACCTAAAGTGAGATTTCAGATAGACAAAGGACTAAGGTTATTGATAATACCTCCCACAAGTACAGTGAATCACCAAAAGAAACTTCTCGTTTGAATAACACCATAAGCATCCTGAATGCAAATAGATAATCACCACCACCTATGTAGTCTGTGTTCATGAACCATATAATTTCATTTACCATGCATTGTTGGAATAAAAAAAGAACACATACATAATTAGTGATTGGAAAATACCCAAATGCTTATGAAGTTTAGGGTCAACAACTTGAATAACATTTGCTAAATTGCAAAGCTGGGACTCCACCCCCACGGAACTGCCTATGCATTTGAAATTCCCTCGCTTCAATCCATAAAGAAATCACATTTAACTACTTGAAAACCAATGAAAGTTTATAGCTTTAGCAAAAAATATGCAGCAAGATTTTGTATAGTACCAATCTGCGCATTAAACGTTCAAAGCACCAAAATGCATCTGCTTCATCTTCAAGAAGCATAATCATGGGAGAACAAAGATCGCTCATCCCTATTGTCATAATAATACATCTAAAATTCAAAATCATAATCAAATAAGAATCTTAAACCTTCTGATTAAATTAAGATCCACCTTGACCATAGCCGACCTCTTTATCAAACCAAGCATATACAGAAAGAACATCCCAAAGTTTAGCCAAATTCTCCTGCTTCTCATAAAATACTAGTGTTCTGTCGGTGCGAACCACATCAAGACCTAGCATAAATATAACCCATATATAAAATGTTACATGGTAATGACAAATTGCATTGTTTAAAAGAAGTATGAGTTGAAATTAATAAAAATATTAACCTATTTGATGGAGGTTAAGTTTCCATTGGATTATTTTCTTGTCTTCCTCCTTCGGACAAGACATAGCTGCATTTGAGCCAACTGCATATGTATGCCACTTACTACATTAGTAAGCATTAAACGGCTATTAAATCTGCAAAACAAACAAAAAAGAACATTACCAGTTGCTTGAGTTGTTGGTGTCATAAGCGTTTCAGGTTTTGCTTCTAGAAGGACAATAGGATCTTGGGTTGGAGAACCGTCTTCTGTGATGACCGGAGCAGTGATTAACTTGCCACTTCCAACAAGAGGGAACATATATGTGCATAGTTCTTTTAGCCGTATATACTCTTCTCTAAAATCATAGAGAAAATATCAGTTCTCTTTGATTCGCCAGGGAGAACAACCTCGAACTCTAGGCTATCTTGGTATGCACTAGAGGTGACAAGATGTGTGAGTCAGACGAGTTGTTACCGGGTTGGGTAACAGGTTCGGTTTAAAATAGGAATGTCAAGTTGGGTTGACCCACAAACACTTTTATGTCCATTTTTTCTAGATATTTATGCTTACAAAAATAATATTATCATAATAATAATATTCTAAGAGTTGAATAAAACAAATTAGGAGGTTGCATGCATTAAAAATATAAGTTAAGCAACTTTCAACCCTTTTGACCCGCTTGATCCATTTGTCCCATTTCCCTATTCAATACACTTTAGATCTGATACATTAGACCCGTGTGAGATTTAGAAATATAACCCAATTCACCTATTTAAAAGTAAATGGGTCGAAATTGCCACCTCTAAGTGACAAATTGAAAAGAACCCAAAAGAATTAATGCATATGAATAGTGATGAAAAAGGGTGCAGGTCACAAAGAAGAATTATGAAATATATATACTACCTTCTAGTTAGTCGTATCTCTTTTCTCTCCTCATATGTGCTTTTTGGATCAAAACAACCGAGTAAAAATTCCCATACCTCTCCTCTAATTGTTGGATGTATCCCCTGATTTATCAATAATATTCATGAGGGAAAAACAAAGTGCATTTAAATGTCAAATTACTACAATCCAAGAACAACATAAACAAGTTTTCAAAATTGGCATTCAGGGTGAGAATATAGAACTTACCCCGCGATAAATTCGACCGAGGGTCTGCCCTATATCAAGATAACCTTCAGGACTGAATGCAGACCGCCACTTCCTTACACTAAGGGTCTTGCCAGACTGGTTAAACATATCAAGAACCACATTAAACTTCATGAAACAGTCAGAGTGAGCTTTAAAAACTAACATACTAACTTTCATTGTGCTTTCATCGAAAATTTATACTAATCACTCAAGTTTCAAAAACTTTAACATATATAATTCTATTTCTTAAACAATTTACTCTAAAATTTGACTTCTTTTTGCTGTCAATCTCATATTAAAAAAAAAATCTCCAATCACCAAACGAAACCATTCCCCAGTTCTGGTGCCTCCTCATTTACAAGAATCATGATTCTTATTCCCCCTCAAGAACTACAATACAACATGATCATGCAATTTGAATCTATCTAAGATCAAAAGAGGTCACATTCAAATTTCTAATGTCTTCAGATATATAAACATGTTCATTTCCTTCTTTAATTCAACAATATGATCATTCTTAAAAGTCATTAATGGCTACAAGCATCAAAAAGCCATCACAAATGGTCAAACAAAAGCAAAAAAGACGACCCAAAAGCTCAAAACCTTCATCAAAACAGAGGGATCATTACCTTGATCTTAAACTTGGTTTTAGGCACATCAGTGCATTCAGCTCGAACCTCATAGAATGAATCGGTAGGAACCCCAGGATCTTTCCACAAAAGATTCATCCTTTCTCGCTACCCTCTTCTTCAATCTTCAAATCAAACACATTGATTCAAGAAACAACATCAATTTCACAGCCCCAACCCTAAATCACCTCAAGAAACAAAACCCAAATCAAATCTTTTCAAAATTGTCTTTTTTACTGCAATTCTTCCGTTTATTGTTCTGAACGGAGATGGGTTATGGGCGGAGGAGGTGTAGACGGTGGTGGGTGGTAAAAGCAGCGGTGCTACCGCATTTTCCGATGGGCTGAAGCTTCTTTGAAGAAGAATAATAATAATATTAATGTGTTTGTTTGGATGATTGTGAGATTGTTGTTTTGTTGGAGCGTGAAAGACGTGAGAATGTGAGGTCCTGTGGGCGTGTTTCGCGGGGACGATGACTGGTTGGTTTATTGTATTAAAGCTGTGAAATTTTGATGAAAACATTGACAGTTGACTTATTGAGGTCAGCATCCAACTATACTACCAGATCAACAAAGATACAAAGGCCTGCTTTATATCATTTTAATATTACTTTTTTATTAAATTACCAATTTCCATCTTCAACTTGGCCATCTCTCTTTTATATTTACAAATTTTAAAAGGTTATTTTGTAGTTATAAATTACATCGTGGTAAGAAAGGTCCATGCACTTGTAACCGCAATGATCGACAAATTGGCCGATAAAAGGGATGCATGGAGTGCAGAGCAAGTTTATGAGTAGTGGTGGAAAAATTTGGATAACAAAGACAAGCAAAAACTCAAAAATATATACAAGAGGGAAAGAATTCATACAATACATCAAAAGGTACATGTAGTGAGGGAGTGAGTGATGGTCGGTAAAAGATTGAGTATGTGAACGACCATGTTTAAGGCTTCAGCCTAAACTTGGACGAAAAAGAAGGATGAAACAAAAGTATGTGAATTATGTTAGTAACTATGCGAGATGTGCATCCAATTTTGCCGTTTTGTTGGATGTGTAAGGACATGATAAACGAATTCTAATATCACTAGTTTAGAATAATTCATGAAAAGATTTATTATAAATAATGTCCATCGTTACATCAGTTGGAGTCGGTGACATGGATGGTAAGACTGGATAAAAATCGTCAACACTATCACTCCTTTGGAGAAGTGCTCCTATTTTAAGATCTTTCGTAGAAAAATCAAACATGTTAAACTCAATAAAAAGAGCTCAAATTGTGAAACAGTAAACATATATAAGATTTTTGATCATTTTACAAGAGACAAGAATGTTATTAAGTGCCAACTTTGTGGTGTGAAAATGGTTAGAAATAGGTTTGCCAATGTAATATGCTAGTGTTAAAGCATCATTATCAACCATAATGGATGTGGTCTGCTATCATCATAAGGCGGTTGTGGTCTGGAAGTGTAGCCACCATAAGTAGTCAGATTGTAACACCCTAAAAGTTTAAGAGCTTACGTTGCAATTTTATGAATTGCCTTATATGGAGAATTTTTTTTTTCAAAATGGTATAGTTTAGGGAAAAAAAGTGGAAAATAGTTATTTGACCAGAATTATGTGGTTTAATGGTAATACCGCTCTTCCCAAGAGCAGTTTCTTCACAATCTTAAACTTCCAATAATTGGGTTGTCAGTCAATGTTAGAAACAGCTTTTGGCAGGAGCGGTTTTAGTAACTCTGTTACCATCTCCGTTTGCTCTGTTTACCACCGTTACCATCTCCGTTTGCTCTGTTTACCACCGTTACCATCTCTGTCTGCTCTGTTTATCAACGTTTTTTGCTTTAATAAAACAAGAAACTACTCCTGCAAGGAGCAGTTTCTCACCCGTTAAAGCTAAAAAAGAAACCGATCCTGACAGGACTGATATTTTTGCATAAACAAAAATTACAATAAATTTATTATTATAACAAAGATACGAATGTTAAATGGTGTCAAGTGACGAATATTGAATGGTGTCAACTTTTAAAAAATTAATGTTAGTGATATTTAAAAAAATTTACTTAATATTTTAAAGTTCACCTAATATATACGCATATTATTATGCATCTATATCAACTTTTTTCACACACCAGCTTTTATCATTAGGTTTTAGTGAGAAACTTCTCCTCGCAAGAGCAGTTTCTAAATTTATTTGTTTGAGCAGGAGAGATCAGCTTTAATAGGTAAAAAACTGCTCCTGTTAGGAGCAGTTTCTTGTTTTTATTTGGTTGAGCGAGAAGCAGCTTTTAACAGGACCGGTTTCTTTATTAGCTTTAATGGGTGAGAAACTGCTCCTTGCAGGAGCAGTTTCTTGTTTTATTTAAGCAAGAAACGGTGACAAACTGAGCAGACGATGATGATAACGGTGGTAAACAGAACAGACGGAGATGGTACCGAAGTTACTGAAACCGCTTTTGCCAAGAGTTGTTTCTGACATTGACTGACAACCCAATTATTGGGAGTTTAAGATTGTGAAGAAACTGCTCTTGTAAAAAATGGCATTACCATTAACCATATTATTCTGGTCAAATAATCATTTTCCACTTTTTGTCTCTAAACTATACCATCTTTTTTTAAAAAATTCCTTATATGGAGGAATTGATAACGTGTTTAAATTATTTATTTTGTATTTGTAACTAAGGCCTTTGTTAAGTGCAAAGGTAATATGCCTCTTTGGTGTAGAGTTAGGTACGATCCTCATCAAAGGTACGTGTGGTGTACTTAAAGGCGTTCGTAATGCCTTAGTGAGTGTGAGCAAAAAGTGTCGTCACATAGGCGTCAACTAGGCAAGCTTTGTTTTCATACTCACACTCACTAAGGAATGTAATAGTTTAGTGAGTGTGACCAATAAAGTATAATTACTTTATGATTGGCATTAATTAGTTATTGTTTTATATGTTTAAAAAAGTAGTATTTTATATATTTAAATAGAAAAAACTTTATAAATAATACTAACACTTACAAAGTACAACAAAGTTTATTAATCTTTTAATCACTATAAAATAATAACACTTCAATCGCAACAGTGTAGATAAACATGGTCAACCCAATACGCTTTGAGAGTATCATGTGTCTCTGTATCGTGGATCATCACATGGTTGACTAGTCTCTCGTGCCGGCTAACTTGAACGATAAGCGGGTCGTCGGGTTCACAATGTTGAAATATCGCTCGGCCTTTGTCCTTTATGTTCATGTTATGTAATATAATACAAGCATACATTGTGTATTGAAATTTTTCCTTTTCCCGTGCCGGATTAGCAATGATTTGCCACTTTTTCGTGAGGACCCCAAATGCACTTGATATTCTTTCTCACCGACTCTTGAGCTTTTATGAAATCACATCGTTTGAGATCAATTTTGTTGAGTTTGTTGTGTTTATTATCCAAACTCTAGTTAAATAAGTTCGCTGTAACTGTATTTTTTGAGTATATATAGTAAACAATGTTGGAAACTGAAGCAGTTCAAGAAAATGAATGTGTATTTACAGCCCAAGAAAGAACAATGCACGAAAACAAAGATCAACGATCGCGTGGATAGCATTGAAAATATAAAACGGATTTAAACGAAATATACTGTCTATAATTCTAACCAGTCAATGTAACCATTTTCTTGCATAATCTAGGTCAGGGCTAATGGCTAACTACTTAAGCCCTTGTACCTGATAATGAATTTCTATGTTAAAAATGTTAGAAAGTTGAGAGTTTTAATCAACCAACTCGTATATACCAGGAATTGAGCTAAAAGTTTTTCCCCAGATCCACTTTTCTCGCGAGTTTATACGTGTTGTAAAGAATCGAATCCAATATTCCAGCAACCTGAAAGCGGTAGACATTGGAAAGAAGCCAAAAGAACATTTTAGCAACATCCCATTTACAACAGTTCCATGCATGTGAATGTTCAACTGTTTCAGTTTTTAAGGAAGACATATACCGTGAATACGCCACCAATAATGGCACAAAGGTTGGTGATGAAATGAGAAAATGGCTTTGCGTTTTCAGTTATCAAAACCTGATGACAATATAAAGATGGGAATTAGAAACCAACTGCAACTCTCGTGAGAAGAAAGGTACAACGGGCTTTGAATTTTAAACCTGCATTGGTGAAAACTCAAGATGGAACTTTGCAGCAGGAATGGAATGCGAATGTATCAAACTAGTGTGTGCTGTATACTCATAGTTTTCAATCAACTGTTGAGACAACCCTGACACCTCGGTCTTCACTACTTGAAGATAATGCTCTATCTGCAATTTATATTCATGAATATATTTTACGCATAAATTTGTGTCAATGAAAAGATTTGTATAGAGATGTAATCAGTATTCAAGAGCTTACTGTAACATTTGCACGATCTTCTGGGCTTGTCATATATGCTTGGCCGTTCAACCTGCTGTGGCCTGCGCCAATATAAGGTCCTAACCGTTTCATATCACTCATCATAATTGGAGTTATCGTTGAACCAAAAGATAAAGTGGAAATCACATGTGACACGTTCATTTGTGAAGCATCAAACGAGTGTGATCCTGAAGAAGCTGAAATGATCAGATTTCCTGGAACCTGTGTTGTATGTGACAAGATTAAGTTCTTATTAGTAAAATGATACATATGTACGCACGAAGTTACAATTGACCTTAATTCCATGCAGGGTGGACCCAAGATTTTGGAATAACGACACTCTTTTTTCCTTTTAATCCTTTTTCCATGTGGGTCCGCCCATGCGTTTTAGGTTCATGCTAGAGTTACCTTCTTGACCCATACAAATCCTTCAATCCTACAACCTTCTTGAGGTGGTGTGGGTCTAACTCTTGTAATGCTAAAATGCTTTACAGAATCCGCTCCAATAGATGATACCAAGTTATCCAATTTCTGACAAAAATTACAGATTTTAAGTATCAAATAAAGAACCAAATTGCATGTTTCCTTCAACATAATTCGAGAGAAATGTTATTCTCTTACCATAACCAAGGTGTCTGTATCTCTATCTCCATAATATGATTCATGAACGTTTATACCAAGGTTATCCCTGATTCAACAAATACTTAGCTATTTTAGCAACATAAAACAATTCATGGGGAAAAAACTCGAACTGAAATATCTCATGATTAAACTGGCTAGTAGCAACAAGACGAAATGTACAATGTTTTGAGAAACATGGATCCAAGATGAATGAATAACAAACCAGTTGGCATGTATGGAAGAAAGATAACTTACTGAACACTGTTGCTCTGACGGTAGATACGAATTGATGGATAACCTTGTATATGATGCCTGAAACCAGTAGAAAATCAGAAAATCATGGAAGGTAGAAGATGAACTGAAATGAACCAAAAACCAGTCAAAATGAAAATTAGATAATCACTTTTGACACAAATCAGGTTCTTGAGTGCAGTCAATACTTCCAACAATAATGCGACCATCATGCTCTGGATTATATCTGGTAACAACTGCAAGTCAGTAGCTAATAAAGACAGGTACCCTTCATGCATGTTATTGAGGTTTGTTTTATAGAAGTATAGGCAGAAGGTGAAAGTAAACCTTTGCTTAATTACTTTGGCCGCTTTCTCCCATGAGGGTCTCTGAGATACAAAAATAAGTAGAAAATAAACAAGTGTTAGACAAGTCCATACTGTTGATTTTATAAGCAACAACTGTTGGAATTTAGTTTTCCAAGTACAAAAATACTTTGACAGACATGAGATGAGATGTAAACTGTGACATCCGACCTCTCATACAAATTAATGTTGTCCACTTTGCAACAATTCACAAATTTGTTTTTTTGTTGCCAGGTTGGGGAATTCCTAGGAGGTCACCCATCAATGGATCACCCCCACCTGGGCACGCTTAACTATAGAGTTATCCTCTCATCCCTAGTCAACGCGACAAGAAAAACGTTGTTGGTATTTGAGACGGGACATTTCTTATGGCTCAATATCTCTCGTGTAGACATAACAGAACAATGTGAGATTCACCTAAGGTGTCACAAACACCACACTTGGAACTCATTGTTAGGTATGCCCACCATCATAAAGAAAACAGAAGATGAGTGGCTTTGATACTATCTGTAACATCCAGTCTCTCATACCAACCAATATTATCCCTTTGCCCACAAAGAGCTCGTGGGTTTGTTTTGACTGCTCGGGTGGAGACTTCCTAGGAGTTCACCCATCCCTAGATTACACCCACACAAACACGCTTAATTGTGGAGTTCTCCTCTAATCCACATTCAATGCGCCTAAAACACATTGATGGTATTTGAGGCAGGGTTTTCTTATGACCTAGTATCTCATACAAACACATGTGGGATTTGCCTAAGATGTCACATGAACACATGTGTAAATCACACATGAGAGTAAATATGTAAACAAAACCATTTTAATGTGAGCCCAGCGAACAAATACTAAAAGATTTTTGTTAATAAGCAAGTATACAATTCAATGTCAAATTGCATCAAGAAAAACAATCTTGCCAATAATGATTAGTGAGAAAGACATAAGAAAAAGAAGCATTTTGCATGTCCGGATCAAATGACAATCTTCTGGAAGTTTAATAGTCAAGAGGAGGAATAAGTGTACCAGAAGCCTACTCCAGTGACACCACGGAGCAAAAAAATTTACAACTACAATTGGATGCCTGCAATTAAGCAAAACATAAAGATCTAAACATCAAATGATCATTCAATTAAGGGTTCTATCATGAGTGAGATTTGTTGAGTTTGAGAGTTATTACTTCACTTACTCACGAGTCATTTTATCAAAATTATGTGAATTTAGTGCGACAGATCCTTCACCATATGTCTCATCAACCTTCTCATCATGCTTAAGCGCATATGTAGGTGGCTCAGCAACAAACTCGTGGCCATTAGATTGCAAATGCCGATTGATTGGATACTTGCGAATGGTTTTTGTTATGTTTAGCCTGTTCTGCATATATAAGGAAAAACAATTTCAGGCCTTACGTCAAAGATCAAAAGAACATGACTAAAACCACAGTTAAGTATCATTTAATGTAATGCTTTACTAAAATGGTCTCAATATACAAAATGACATGTAGCTAAAAAAATAGCAGTCAAGAAACTAAATTAAGATGATTTGAACTCACTGTTCCTAAGACATCGCTCACATCCACAGATGCAAACTCACATGATAAAAATGGGAAACTGCATAAAAATTTCAACCGATTTTAGCAACAAACCTAAAGCAAAGGATGTTGGTTCTAACAATAGTAATCATGGTTATTATCTTATGTACTTCTAAATGGTGAAGATTTTCATAAATGTCATAAAGCATATACCTGATGTTGAAGTCTATCCGTACGGTGTCCTCAATAGAACTTTTGTCAATTATGATAGCGGTTGAAGTACTAATAGTCAGATAACTATGTAGCTCCTGCAATATAAAGTTTCACAATTGCATAACAAACAGACAAACCTTAAGAGCAGAAAGAAAACATGCGTAAATCTTCCATGATCATGTTAATGCATGCTTCAATAAGAAACTATAATGAACAAAAGGGGGAAGCTTCTTACCATTCCAAACAAAAAGATAATGAAAATAGCTGCTACAATCGAAATTCCAGCACCTGATAGTGATGCCTCTGTCAAATCTCTTGGAGTTTTCCTGCATAAGTTAGGTGTAAATAATCTTTAAAAAAACATACATAAATGTGTATGATTTCATCAGTATTTCATTTTCAAATAGTGCACATTCATTGAGAACATTCATCAAACACTTAGCATGCAACATAACAAACCCCCCGTAACCATGATCAACAAAAGGGATATCAACGAATTCATGATCAAATTCATCTTCCAAACTGAAACTAATCTTTAATTAATGAATGTAAACAACCACCCACCTGAAAAAATCTATAGATTTTATCTTCGCTACAGAAACCATGGTTGCAAGATTAATCTGGGAAGTAAAACCTAAAAGATTGAATCAAGATATGATCGACGAATTAAATGATTCTGGGTTTCAATCGATTCTTGTCTTGATGAGAAAAATCCTACTGCCATCCGGATTTCAATGCATTTCAGTGAATCTAATAAATTGCGCCTGAAATTCAGGGGTGTTCATTGAATAAATTCGAGCCCTAATTGAGGCCGATATGGAGTTTTGTTTTTGTATATTCATGGGTGTATTTCATCCGAGGTTTTTGGAATGTTTAATTGTATAAATTTACGAACTTTATTTGAGTTGTGCTGTGAGATTACTCCATCTGTTCATCTTTCTCCTCATATCCATTTACACATGTATATCAAGATTGTTTCTATTGAATCATGAACAAACTGAAGGGATGATTCATGATTGCCTGAATGATTCGTTCTTGGATTGCAATCACTAACTACTTTTTTAACGGCTCCTAGACTAAAAAAAAGCCGCACCCGTTTTAGCTTTCAAGTCGGATCGATTCGTGATATGATATACGCAGTTTTACCCTACACTTTGTGTAGAAGGTCATTTCTCATGACTTGAAACCATAACCTTAGAGTCATAAAACATTAACCGTACCAGTTAGTTTAAGTCCCACCATCTAACGAACCATTGTAGGAATTTAACTCTTATCCTTTAAGATAAAGGTGGTACCAATATCACTAGGCTAAAACCCTTTAGTTGCAATCGCTAGTTACTAGGTCAGTGTATTTATAGTTAGTTTAGTTCGAGGATAACTAGATATAACTTTACTCTGTTGAGATATTTATACTCCCTTTAAGTTTCTAGTCAATACCCATTGATTTGATTGAATTTTGAAGTAGAGATTGAGATTTAATCGGCCATATAGGAGTCATCATGAGTTAAACGATGTGTGAAACGACTGATATGACAAAGGAAGAGAGTGTTCTTGTGACTTCTTTAATTTAAGGGTGTACGAATCACACTACCCCCTTTGCTTTGTCCGTTCTTGCAATTTGTTATAGGTTTTTTAAGAGCGTGCTACCCATGAGTCGCACATGACAACGAATCCATGGTGAGCATACAATTGCATTATAATTGTATATCAACTTGCGCTTTTTATCTCACGTTCTAATGAAGATTAATGAACCATTATGATTATGTGCAACAAAATGTAGTACAGTGATGTAGTAATACTGCATGATTTGACTCGTCCTTGTAATACTCCATATTTTCTTAAGTTCGAGCCTTTTGTACTTTGGTTTAGTATGAAAACCAACTGTGATTGGTTATGTGTTGTCCAGCCAGTTCAATTTAATTTAAAACAAAATTAAAAAATTAGGACAACGCCATGCATATATTTTTATAATAATAATGATAGCTACAAAACTTGCAGTTATGAATGTATGATCAAATAGTTATAGATGAATCCATTTAGGCAGGTCAATGTGGGTCGACCCATGACCCATGTCAGTCAACTGACTCAACTTCTATTTTTCTTCCGCTGCCATGGCAGCAACCACAGTTACCGCCTCAACCACCACCACCACTGCTCTCACTGCCGCCCCCACCATTAAATGGTGGTATATGAGGCTAAGAAAAACAAAAGACAAATTGGTTAATCTGAGTTATGATTCAACTACTTAGATTAGTTAAGTCATGGTCAACTTTAAAATACTAAAATAAGAGACAAAATAATGCCATATTAGACCGAAATGGTACAATTACATTGCCAGATAGCTAAAAAGGTGCACAAAACAATGCCAAACAATCAAAGAATATGGCGCAAAAACGCGTGAAAATGAAATGAAAAAAGAAAACAGATCGAATCTTCCCACAAGCAATAAAAAGGCATGGACGACTATACACTTCTCTGATTCTTATACGTCAAAGAGAAACCGTTAAGATTGTGGTATGATATAAAACCTGAAAGCAGTTCTCTAAGGTGCCTTGATTGCAGGAAGGATGTCCATCAAAGAGAAATCGTGATGAGGAGGACCTGCAATAGTCCAAGATATCAAAGAAAAAAACAGAATTTATCAATAAAGCAAGAACCAACTCTTATGATTGCTCAAAAACTAGAACATGCATGTCGGTTTTGAATTCAAAAACATGTACTACTTTCAAAACTGAGGAAGCCTAATTACCTTCTTGTCCACCCAGAATGTAAAATGGGATGTTGGCGATTATTTTTGTTTTACCCTCACTCCAATTGATGGTCCCTGGCTTCTGTATGGACCCACTTGACGGTCCTGAGGGACCTAGTACTGACAAAGAAATTGCAGGTTCGTTCATTAATCCCAAATAATCACGAGCTCGCTTCCAGACTCTTGCATCAGAGATTCGTGAATGAGCCACCTATAATCCACATTCATTAACCTTATGTCAAGTTTGTTTTTTATGACCACACGGGCTGTCTGAAAAGCTAAACTGACCTTGCCCAGTGACACACGTGCCCGGGGTAGTAGTTCACGATGGTGTGTTGCAATCTTTGCAATTGCTGTCACAACAAAACAGAGTAGCCTAGACTGTGATGACCTTCTAACAGTTGTGCTACTGGAGCCAAGAACAGAATCTCCTATGCCTAGACGGCTTCCCAATAAAAAGAATATACTTAAAACATAAAGAACAAACATTGAAGTTTGAACATTTATATTTTACATAAAGTTGATTTTTGTAACATACCTTGTGGAAAGATTTTCATATAGAAGAAGTTCTAAACTCTCAAAAAGTTCACGAGCTGCATCTTTGTGAGATGCACCACCCCCTCCATGCTCCCCAATGGCCCAACATAATTGTAATGCCAACTCGGTCTGTTGTGTAATAATGGGGGAAAAAGTCAATAATCCAAATGGTGAAACATTATTCAAAATTCTGGCAATCCATTATTGGAGGGGTAATTGTTAATGCTAATAATTGAAACAAAATAACAGGAGTACTCAACATGTATTGTAAACACACTAACCTTTTCTGGACTGTCATAAGCTTCTCCAAGTCTGTCTACTATGGGCTTCTGCAGAAGTAGCAATGGTTGACAATTTAAAATCCTCATTAACAGCAATGACAAGGTGTATTTGATGCAAAATTATATTTAATAAATACTAAACATATTATTTAGACAGAAGAAGCAGTGTTTTGATACTAAATATTTGTTTTGATATAATCCTTGGAAAGAATACCTTCAGAATTGCAACAAACTCCGGGGATTGATGAAATGCAGCCAGCATGAAATTTAGAAGCCTCTTTCGTATCTATATCAATTAAATAAAAGAAATAAGTATTCTTGTGCAAAACATGATCTAAAAGAAAGTCGACTCAGATAGCAGTTAGCAAAACATGGAGCCTATATCTTCCATCCATTCCATTCCAGACCAATAGCAACTTTAGTAACTTGAAGGAAACCATGAATTATAGCAAATGATAGATTGACGGTGACGATTATATGACAATACTTTACAAGTAGACCATTTCAGATATCCATTTGAGTGAACTTACTTCATAGGAAAAAACTTTGTCAGGAAATAGCTTAGAATTTCTGTCAAGAAGCATGGGGATTAGGGCGCATTTCAAAGCTGCAAGAAAAAAAGTATATCAGACATTCTGAAAATAATTTATATGTTTCGTTAAGTTTTTTTATCAAAATATAGATGGCATACACTGATTGACATCATGCAATGCAATTGTAAAATACACATCAAGAAGCCGAGGTGCCATTTTGAGTGCTTGTTTTAGTCTGTCAGATGGAGCAGAAATTGCTGCCTGCAATGCCGCTTCCATTCCGGGAGAAGTCCAATGGCGTTGCTGCAATATCAATTGTATGAGCAAATCATGTTTGAATTTTTAAGGTCCTGTGTCTACATATATGATCAATAACTTGGGAAACAGAAAGTTACGGAATCCAGTTATTATAATTATTGAGGTACCTACAGCTCTTAATTCTAAAGAACAGTCATCAAGCGGTAAATTGAGTAGAGGTGGCAAACTGGGCATGTTGGGTTGTTGGGTGACTGGTGTAAATTGTCATTTTATGCAATTTTAACACAGGTCAAAGGAGGTTGGGTCAGATATGATTGAACTGTGAACATTGTATCCATTTTTAATTTTAATTTTTTTTTGAAACTTTACAAATAATTGATTGTAAAAAAACTTATAACAAAAAATATATTATTAAAATAATATATTGTTTGAGTAAGTATATTAAGGATAATGAAAACGTTCAAATAACACCTTGGTTGAATTTCTGGCATGATCTTTTGACGTCTATTTTTTTTTTCAAATTATCCTGTTGGACAAATAAATAACAAAGTAAGTTGACCCATTTCACGTAAATAGGTTAAAATGGCCACCTCCAAAATCAATTATCAACCATCATGACTTTCATGCTTAAAAATTAGCAAGAGATGATACCATACCGCAAGGCCATCATTTTCATCTTTAAGAAGTTCAAGAAATAGTGGATCTGAAGTGATTGAATTGCTGTCCTCAGATTCAGAATCTGCACCTCCATCCCCTATGGAACCAGTATATGCTTCATCCATGAGGGCCAACAACATCTATATCCAGATAGAATGAAGGATCATCATAGTTGATATACAAAGGTGCACACACAATTATATACACAAAAATTCAAACAAGAGTACCTCTGGAGCTGCACTCTTCTGGATTGTAGCTATGCTGCTACCAATTAATGGTCCAGAACTCCTTTCCACCTTTTCCAGTGCCACAGTCAACACTAATTAAGATAACAAAAATATGTAATTATCACATTGTATAATCAATAATTAGTCTAGCTAATCACAAAATATGGATCTCACCTGGCAAGTCAACAAGTGATATAAATAGAGGAAGAAATGACCCGGTAGACATCAAGCCAGGAAACACTCTTAGAAATGGTTTTTCTAATCTGGATGAAAGAACAGTATACTTGTGAGTAATATACTAATATTAACAAAGTTTCTGCATAATATGATCACCATCAAACCAATTCTCACTTCAAATATATTTAAGATGAAATCATGTAATTAACGATTTTTGCAAATAGAAATAACAACAAAAGACAGGAAGCACTTACTTCTCCCCATTCCATGCAATCAACTTAAGCATCAATGGATAAAACTGAAAGTACACAAAGAATAAATGTGAAATAAAGTATATGTAATTGCATGAACTACTACGTGAAATAAGTTTTGCTGTCTAACAAATTTTGTCACTAATAACGTTCCCCCAATAAATAAAAATATAATATATTAGTAACTAAATACTGCTCTTTAGTTTACAGAGCCCAAACCATACCTGAGGGAGTAAAGTAGGAAATGTAAGTAAGATTTTCTTCTTGTTCAGGTTCAAAAAATCTAGAGTTGCTTCTGCAACAACAGGGTCGGCAAACTCACTGCAGTCAATAAAAAATAGATTGATCTAAACACGATTTCAAATCTAAGCACAGATATATCTTAGTAGCTATAAAAGAATCATCATGAACAAAGATATGTATGAAAAAACAAGGAAAAAGCATGAGTAGACTGTAACATCCGGCTACTCATATCCTATCAACCAATGTTTGTCAGTTATGCTGACAAGAAGCTCATGGATTTGTTTATGGTTACCCACCCAAGCATGCTTAACTATGGAGCTTTCCTTTCATCTACAACAATGCACCCAAAACATATTTATGGTAATTGAGGTAGTGCATTCCTTATGACTAAGTGTCAACAATGTCATATACTAGGATTTGCCTAAGGAGTCACATAGACAACCTAATGTTGTCACATAATTACATTTCGGGTTCATCAAAAGAACTTTAGTAAACATTAAGCACAATTTTTATCCAAACTGTACAGAAGCATCTACAACTTTCATTCTAGTCACAACATAACCTTCTAAACGGTTGTGTACATTACCGGCTCAAGCACGAACGTAAGAAAGTTCGTAAACTAGGATCAGCATCATGCAGCACAAATTCTCCATAATCAATGAAAAATTGAAGAATAGCCTGAACAAAAAAAATATGACAATATAAATGGATAAAGTGATAATCACTAACCAATCCAATCCTTTTACAACAAATTAGTGGAACTAATTACAAATTAACTGATAATTTACCAATAAAAGCAGACCACAAGAGGATCGAGATTGAGAAATAGAAGAAACCGACCGCTGGAAGATCTTATTGAGTTGCGGATAAACCCTAGCTATCAAATTCTCAGAGTTTTCACTTTTACAAAGCTGGATTAGCTTCCTCACCTACAATAAACGTGTTATCACAACAATACACTAGTCTAATTGCTCTGATCTTCAACCAAATGCTAAATTCAGAACGATTTGCGCATAATTGTTGCAAATTGAAAGCGAACTTACGGAATGAAGGAGAGATGAATCTGAAGCTGGATCATTGGAGAAATTGGAGTCTCTAGCGCTGGAAGATAGTGTTCTTAGATGTATTTCCCAATCTCCTCCTCCTTCAGCCATTTTTAACAGAACTGTAGATAGAAAAGTGAATTTGCAGAAGAATCATAGAGAAGTGAAGTAGTAGAAGCTGTGAAACTCGAGAATTAACCTGTGAATCGTCTTCTTCGTAATGGTGAATCAATTTCTGTATAGCATCTTTTTGTACGATCAATAGGGGAATTGTATTTTGCAGAAGTGATCTATCTTTGGTTCACTAATCACTAATGTTATATTGTTATGGATATGTGACTTTGATTTCTAAGTGAAAAATTACAAGCATTTCTTTTTATGTAACCACACACTCGTTTTATCTCATGGTGTCATGGTTAACGTAAAAAAATAATCGAGGATGGAAAAACATAATGTGGCCTTACATTAGAGTGTTTCTGTCTTTTCATCGCCTCACGTTAGGGTGTTTTTGTTTTTTCATCCCTTCTGTATCGTTATTAATGATAATATTTTGCATCTTGTTTTCTTATTTTATTGTCTTTAACATAATTGGCATTTTATTTCCCTTTTGAATAAATATTTTTATGTGGTTCACCTACGCTAGTTCGTACATCGTGGACTTCTATAGATCACGGCTATGGATTCTATTAAAAGCGAAAACAGTATGGTTTTAAGTATAAGAAAAAGTTTTTCAACTATTTGTTTCGAACTTTAACTTTAAAGGGATCAAATGAACGACTTTTGTATTAGGTTGATTCACTAATGTGTTCTGGTTTCATCCGATGTGGAAGCATGATGGCATAGGGTGGTGTGAATAAGAAAGTTATATATTAGTGAGTTGTAAGAGAGAGATTGAGTAATGACACCATAATACCGCATTGAAGAAGAATCAAAGAATGGGTATAGGGCGTGGGGACACTACCCCCACCTTGGATATTGCATGGAACAGCGGGATAGGGACAATGCCCCATAGTCTATTGTTTTAGATAAACGATTTTACTTTTAAAATAATACAATGAATTTTTAAGTAACTACTATGGGTCTTTTTTGCCTTTTCATTCTTTCCATTCCCATTATTAATAACGATATATTGTATCTTGTTCTATTGTTTCCTTGTCTTTTACATAATCAACCTCATGTTTTTCTCTTAAATGGTTGTGTATGGGTCACCTACACTAGTAAGATCGTCTTAGAACTTTATAAGTCACGACTATCGATTCTGTTGTAGTACAAAATGAATTTTAAATTCAATGAATTTTTTGATCTGACCTCATTGGTTCCAACTTTATCATTAAAGGCGTCAAATTAGTGATTTTGGTATTAGGACAACTTACCGACGTGTTCAAGTTATTTAGATTTTTTGAGGTTAAACGTTAATGAATAATTATACTATATCACAATTATCAATTGTTAGGTTTTAATGTTTTATAGAGAGAGGAGTTTGGAAGAGGATTGTTCATTCTTTTGTTAAACTAATGATAATAATCTCATTCCTTTTACTTTATTGAATATTACAATTACCGACCATTGTTTTCAAAACATGATCGGACCACTCGGTTGGACAAGAAACCGGTCATAAAACCTGACAATTATGAAGCAACAATCTTTTGTTTTATTTATCATAGCTCATGAAGATTAATACTAATACTTTTGCAGTTCTATCTTTTGTCCATTTGTGGGTATTTTTCTATGATAATTTACATTCTTTTGCTTATTTATTTAGATTATTGATTTGTATCGACATTGTATGGTTAGATTTGTTGGTACTTGTTATGGTTTGTCATTATCTTGCTTACTGTGCTATTATCATCATCCATTCATTTCTTGTTTTACTATCATTATTTGTTTACAGAAATAGTATTTAAGTTTTTGTGTGCCAGCAAAACTAGAAATCACAAGTTAAATTGTTATTTGTTAAAAGGTTTGATGTCTTTAAAGTGCAAACATAAAAAAAATTGGATGGCCAAAGATGCATTAGATGTTAGGCCAACGAAATTTGAGGGGGCAATATATTTGACCATATCAAATTTTGTCCTAATGGCTCTCAATCAACGTAAAAGAAACCTCGAAAGAAAAACATTCGGAATTTCTGTTGGCTCACTGGAACCCGAGCAAGATTGGTTCTTCTTGGGAGCTAAAAGAAATTCCGTTGGTTAGCAAATCTAAGAACGCACGTTGGTGTTGCTAGGTCTCGTGATTCACATCTGCACATAATCACAGACAAAAGCGCAACACCATCGTGAGTTTCTAGATGGATCAAGGAAAACACGAATCATGTCAATGACCCAAAGGGGGCGTAGTGGTGACCGCCTGATTCATAAGGAGCATGATGGGTTGTTTTTGGTGTTGTATGACCCAAAGACGAGCCAAAAGGAAGAAAGGCACTTGTGATTTTATAGAAACAAAGGAAGAATCGTTCCCTGGGTTTTCTCTTGGAAATGGTAACCTCTTTGTTCTTTGTGTTCTCGTAATATATTATTTGTTTGTTCTAACCAAAATCAAACACGCAACATGTAGATAGCTTTAGAAGAAGGTACATAACGAATGAGATAGCCAAGTACGGAAAAGATAACATTTCTTCGCAATTTTTCACATATGAGGACTTGTCTGCGGCCACGAACAACTTCAACTACAACTCATTGATAGGAGAAGGCGGTTTCGGGAGGGTCTACAAAGGCCACATTGCTAACAAAAACATCGTAAGCTCCAAATTCGTCATATGATCATATCTTAAACAACAAAAATGTGTCCTAATTGGTCTTTTATTGTTCTTTTTCGGGTTCATAGGATGTTGCCGTAAAAAAACTCGACCGAAATGGTTACCAAGGCAACCAAGAGTTTCTAGTGGAGGCTTTGTTATTGAGTCTTCTTAAACACTCAAATCTCGTTAACTTAATTGGATATTGTTGTGATGGCGACCAACGAATTTTGGTTTACAAGTATATGCCGAATGGTTCTCTTGAAGATCACCTTTTTAGTATGTTTCTCATGATTCATAACATTTGTTATGTTTTAGTTTTTGGTGTCCCATTATAACGAGTTAACACTAAGTTTTAATATTGATTGTTAAGACTGGGGAGCTGAAGAGCAAAAGCCTCTAGAGTGGGATACAAGAATCAGGATTGCAATAGGAGCCGCACGCGGGCTTGAATATTTGCACGATAAGGCCGACCCACCTGTAATCTATCGTGACCTAAAAGCTTCGAACATACTACTAGACGAGGACTGGAACCCGAGGCTTTCTGACTTCGGGTTAGCCAAGTTGGCTCCAACCGGTGACCAAACTCACATCACAACAAAAGTGATGGGAACTTATGGGTATTGTGCACCTGAATATGCATTGACCGGCCGCTTAACTAGAAAATCTGATGTGTATAGCTTTGGAGTCGTGTTTTTGGAAATAATCACAGGAAGGAGAGTCATTGAGGGTTCAAGACCAAGTGATGAACAAAACTTAATCTCGTGGGCCGAACCATTGTTTAAAGACCGAAGAAAGTTCCATTTGATGGCCGACCCGTTGCTCGAAGGGCGATACCCGACAAAGGGGCTCTATCAAGCGTTAGCCTTGACGGCAATGTGTCTTCAAGAAGACGCGACCAAACGACCCGTCATAAGTAATGTGATCAAGGGGCTCGAGTACTTAACTTCCGAGAACAACGAAAAACGACTAGCAGAAAATCGTTCCGAGAGATATTGAAAATGACCAGGTGTAGGAAACAACCTTTAGAAACATGTACATTCCAAGTTCCATTTTTTTCATTACACTTAGATGACGAATTTTGTAAATTTGTTATAAAATTTTGTCTCGAGATGTTTATGTTGTTTGTGACTACTACTCAACCTTTTCAAATGCAAGCTATAGTGGTAGAAGTTATTTCTTTAATTCGGCATGTTGTTACTTATCATAGTATGCCCTTATAAAAATTTAATTATAAAAACAGATTATCTTTGAGTATTTGGCATATGAAATTAGGTAATATAACATGAAAAACCTTTTTCACTAAATCTATTACTAAAACCCTAAAAAGTAAGCAATATGACAATTAAATCCTTGAACAGAAAACCGAGTTAAATACATGACGCATTAGTGTTACGAGTCTTTTAATAAAAGGAAACCAAATCAATACAGAGAAACGAACCATACAACGTGGAACTCGAAGCCTTTGTTTTATGCTAAATTTTTTAAACAACGGCAAAATATAATAAAATAGATCATTTCCTAGCAAGTCACTAGACATGGCAAAAAAGGAAAGATACACTAGATTTTATGATTTATTAACGACTCAAGCCAAAACGTTTTACATTTTTACATTTCATACTTCTACTACTAATTCAAAGAAACGAAAAGAATTAAACATTTTCAAATATTGACAAGTTAGGATGTGGATTCGTTGAAAAGACTACGTCATTCCTTCATCTCTATATGCTTTAAGGACTTAGTATCTTCATTGATAAAGGGGCATAGAACACTTAACACATCAATTTGTTTCCGATCCAAGTTGACCTGAGGACTTAGGATCTTCATTGATAAAGTGGCATATAACACCTAACACATCAATTTGTTTCCGATCCAAGTTGACCCTCATTGAAAGACGATTAAGAAAGACCCTCCAAGCACAAAGATTAACCTTCCGAGGATATCTTTGAACCAAATTGTTGGTCTCGGAGCAGTAGGCAAAGTGATATCATCAATGAACAAGCGAAACACCTTTAACCAAGAATTCCATCATATCATATAAACTCCAACCACACGAACCCGGTTGATCGTTAAGAGAAACCTAACCAACGGCCACAAATCAACTCTTCTAAATGCGTATGTTAGATCCCTCCTCAGACCGACCTCGCCAAGCCCTTATCTATCTCCAAAGCATAAAGAGTAGTAAAAGAATTGGCAAATTAGAGTAGTAACCTTGACACGTCTCGTGTAACCTCTAGATTAAAAAAATTGAAAAAGAAAAAACAAAGAGCTATGATCTATCAAAACGAATGTTCTAAGTGATTTTTCCATAAAATCTACAAACAAACATATCATTATCAAGTCTGTCGGATTGGTATGGCATGAAGGAGTTGAATCAGTAACAGAAAGACTTTTAAAGCCAAAGCAAATGATGCAACTGCTTGATACAAAAGTGTTCATTTAGCACAAAGTAATGAGACCACTATTTGCTTTATATAATTTTATTGTGAATTGTAACAACAAATCAGAGTGGCGCAACGGAAGCGTGGTGGGCCCATAACCCACGGGTCCCAGGATCGAAACCTGGCTCTGATATGGAGAAAAGCTTCCACAACCATTATTTTTTATTGTTTTTTATTTTACAAAACAGCCCCTGAACTTTTTCTTTTTTCCTTCTTTTGCCCCTCACACAACCATTACTGTTTGTGGTTTAACTCATTCCTGTGTGAGTGTGTTTATATATTCTTACTGTAATCAATGAGTGAGATATTCATGACCATAAGGGATGAGCAATGACGACTTTTACCTTCATGAATCTTTAATTTTATTGTCCAGATGAACTAGTATTTTAAGAGAAGCTTTCCTACTATAATCGATGGAGGAGATGAAGTTTGATGAAAGCTTCGATTTGATTTATAAATTGGGTTTCTTTTAAAAATGGTTTATTAAGATAGAGACAGAAAATAAGAGATGGGATTGCGATTATATATCTACTAGGTTAGTTCCTGCGTAATACACGGATTAAATAAATAAAATATTAAATAATTATTAATAAAAATTTATGCATTATAAAATCATGCTTGAAGATAAAATATTATTATAATTACGTATAAATAGCTACTTTTAGTAAATAAAAAATAATGTAATTTTCTTAAACTTTTGTTTTATAAAAAATTGTGATTTTTAAATATATTATTTTAAAAAATGATTTTTTAAAATTTTTTTTGTTGTATTATGTATTTTATAAAATTTTTGTTTCTAAAAAGTATGTTTTTAACAAAAATAGGTTTTAATTTATTAAAATTATACATTTTTTAATTTGAAAATATTATGAGTAATACGTATTCAATATTATTATTAATAATATAGAGAAATGAGAAAGTAAGTATAATGAGATTTACAATTGTTTCACGCTTATTTTAATTTTTCTTACAGATGGATAGATAGGCTAAAAACTCATTAAATAAACGCATTAAATTTTAATATAAAATATATATGTAAAATAAACATGAATAGTTACAGTATAATATTAAATGCAAAATATAATTAAAATTATATATACGTAATAGTTCAAGAAATAAAATAATTATAGCATTTTTTAACTCTCTTATGTAAATAGTTTTATTTTTAAACATTCATTTTAAGTTTTTTATAAAAAAATATTTTTTATAAAAATCTTGTTTTTAAAAAAAATCTGATTTGTAGTTATTCTAGTTGTTTTAATAAGACAGTTTAAAATATTTCACCTATTTATTATTTTTTTAAAACAAAACGATTTAAAATATTTTATTTAAAAATATTTAGTGTTTTAGAAAATTTCATACTATATAAAACTTTAGTTTTTTGTTATTTAGATTTTAATTAAAAGATATGATTTCTAATTTCCTTCATAAAATCTATTTAGAAAAAGATAGTTTGATTTTAAAAAAGTTAGATAAGAGAGAGAAACATAAAAATTAATAAAATTTATTTTTAATAAGAGAGAAGAATTTGTATGAGTCTTTATATTACTAATATACTATAATGCCATTTTGGAGGGAAAATTGATGTGTGAGTGTTTTAAAAAAGGACAAATGGCAAAAACATAGAAGAAAAGTGGCAAAAAACACAATGTTTTATTAGATGTTATAGATTCTTAATTTAATAAATTTTAAAGTAATTAAATTATCAAACACGCAATACGGCGGGGTGACTTTTGTATTTCGAATAAAAGTTATAAGAAACCAAATAAAAAACTAAGAAAATATTATGAAGCAAAAACCTCACTCCCCAATAATTGAATCCGGGTGAGTTTAGACTTAATATACGTACGCGTATACCGCTAGATTAAAAACCTTTTTGGGTTAAACCCTTGCAACCAAATTTTTATACATGATTTAAATAAGTATCTTTCAAGAGAGTTATGACTATAAATATCTTATTCCACTCTAGCATTTGTCTAAGGGTTCAAATCATGATTCCACTAGTTTAATATCATAACCTCCTAACAAACACTCATAAAACGTGTTATCTCATCTGTCACATCATATTTTCACTAATCACCCGGTCTTATTTTTACTCCAACAATAAACACCTTTTAGCTTATATTATGCATGCATATATAACCAATGATTTTTATTCCAAGTGGTTAAGATAAAGTACCGAAGACAATTAAAAATGAGATGATGTTGGGTTCAAGTTTCACTCTAAGCAAAATTGTTTAGAGTTGAGCCACGAGTTTTTTCCAGCTATGAGTTTCCTACTAAGAATGTTTGGGGCTGCTATCCCAACTGAGAAACAGATAGATGAACCCGATTAAAATAATACATATCATCCAAAATAGGGTTGCACATTTGATGTTAAAAAAATACATATATAAATAAATATATATATATGAGAGAGAGAGATATGACATGAGGACACACCCTTGGCTATCCGGTGCCTCTAGATTATCAAAATTATAGGATGGCCTTCAAACAAGCAAATTTGGTATCCAACATCTCCCGTAAGAGCTTCTCTAAAAAGGCTATCTGCACAACACTGCAAGCTACGATCTATCTGATCTCATTTGTCAGTAAGGTATTAGCATGTTGTATGAGTTTATCACTAACTTTTCTCATATTTTCAAAAAAAAAACCCTAGTAAATACTTAGGTATAGAATGGATAGATAGTTGAGGGGTGTTCACGGTTTGGTTTCAAACTGCGAAACCGCTGACACTAGATCTTCGGTTTGGTTTCACAGTTGGCTTTTTTTAAAATTTTTTTTTGGTTAATTGGTTTTAAAATTTTCAAACCGTCGTGAACTGTTTGGTTTACGGTTTATACAAAAAAATCGGTCGTAAAAAACGAGACCATACCTTGTGTCTATATATGTATACATTTATTTATTTATTTATTCTAATAAAGCAAAATGTCTATGTGTTACATGACATATTTCTACCCCTTTCACCTAGGCATGGTACATGTGTTATTACCAAAATAAAAGTTAATAATACATTAAATGCTAATTATATTATTTATATACTTCCCAAATTATGAATTTCTTTTTTTGATAATTTAAAACATGTTTATTTTTATCATAAAAATTGTTTTAACAAAGTTTTATGAAATATGAAGTTTTTAATGCAAAGAAGTTTTAAAAAAATGACATTGTTTAAAAAAGTTTGGAGTGTTTTAAAAACAATTTTTTCAAGCAAAATTTTTTAACAAAGAAAGTTTGAAAAAATATTATTATTTTTTATCACCTAAACTAACTATTACACGTAATTTCAATAATATTTTATCTTAAAGAAATTATTTTTTTATTTTTAAATATTAATATTATTATCCAACCATACACGGGTTTTTAAACAAACAAATTAAATAAAACTATCAATACTTTGGCTTGTTAAAAAACATCCGGATAATTTGAGTTTGGGCCTTTTGAGTTTGATTGATAAAAATTTTATTTTACAACTAAAACTCTTATCTCATTTTTTCACTAGAAATTTTTGGCAAGAGTTTATATAGGTTTTTAAGAAGATTTATGGTTGCATTTTGTAGGTTTTTGGACAGGTTTTAAGCTGCATTGGACCGGTTTAGGACTACATTTTGACAGGACTCTGGACCAACTGAGGGCTGCACTTTAGCATGTTTTTGGGTTGTTTTTAAAGCTCGTAGACTTAGATTAAATAAACCTATAAAACCCAAACCACAAAACCAATCGATAGTTAGCATTCAGTTTGGTTTTTACTTTTGAACGGTTCAATTTTGATTTTTAGCGATAAGAAAGAAACCGTTACTATCGGTTTGGATACGATGTGATTTGAAAACCATAAAAACCAAACCGTAGACACTCCTGTACAAAACGGGCTAACGCAGAAACGACTATAAATACACCCTACTACACGTCCTAACGTTCTCCACGAATCAAAATCTGTAATGGCATTCTCCTCCACCACTTCTTCTTACATCACCAAACCCTCATCTTCATCACTCCCAAAACCCTACCTTTCACAATCACCCTTCAAACCCATCAATTTCACATCATCTGCACCAAAATCACTTTCAATTTCTTGTGTTATGACCAAACAATCAACCAATTCATCGGGGGAGGAGAAGCCGGCGGCTCATGATCGACCCACGGTCCTCCTCCGGCCCGATTCGCTCGGCCGGTTCGGGAAGTTTGGGGGAAAGTATGTTCCTGAAACCCTAATGTATGCACTCTCTGAACTTGAATCTGCATTTAGAGCCCTTGCCACCGACCATGAGTTTCAGGTTCTTTGTTTTTTTCGTTTTGATTTGAAGTTATTTTGTGCGTTTTTTTAATTAGTTATGGTTTGGATTGTTGTTCAGTAGATTAGAGGCATTGTGCGATGAGTAAAAATGAACCCTTGAAGCTGAACTTATATGCATAAAAATCAGCCTTTATGTTAGTGGTGGTGTAAAGTTAAGCTTGCTCATATGTTTATATAATCGCTCCTCCTTAGCCCTGTAAATGGGCATGTTTGGAATTGCTTATTTTGATCGAAAGTAATTTTGACAAAAAAGACTTATTAATCTATGACTTTTTAAAATGAGTTTTTAAAAAAGTGTTTGGATTAGCTTATAAACTAAAACGTTATATAATTACCAGAAAAGACATACTTTAAAAATAATGAAAGTTAGTAGGAGTTAATTAAGGGGTATAATAGGAAATTAAACCAAAAATAGTTTTCAAAAGTAAATAATATACTCTCTCTTACTTTTCAAAACATTCTTTTTACCCTATATGAAAAGTCAATTTCAGATTTCTTTTGCCTTTGCCAAACATTTTTTTAACTTGTTAACTTCTTAAAAGTTAATAAGTCAAAATTAGGGAAGAAATAAGCAATCTCATATATGCACACAGACTACAGATAATGGTAGATATTTTTTTTGAACGGCAATCTTTTTTACTATTGAATATCATTCAACTTTTTATTTGTAAAATCTTAACTAACATATTAAAAAAAGGATACAACGCATTCACATCTCGTTCCCCATCCACATTATTATGATTACACTAAAATCACTATTTTTTTCTTTACTTTTTAAATAAATATTTTTTTCATAACTTTATCGTCAGCTTTTCTCTTTCCTACACTCACAACCACTTTCAAAAATATTAAAAATTTTATGAGGTTGTACCTTGCTTTCCCAAATATAAGGTTTTACTTACAATCACTTACAACCATCCATATATAATATAAGGGATGCACTTACATAAGATAGAAAACGGGATATGAATGCTCACCATATTTGTAAAAGTCAATCACAATGCTTCTAGGGTCTAGGGTACAGGGCATGGGCAGAGCTAATAGTAGATCAGCTATATTATTATTAGGTTTTAAAATGATTTTTGACTTATTGTGTTTAAAGTTAACAATTTGTTAGACTAAGATTATTGTCAGTCACAACATCGAAAGTTGGGACTGCTACCGGCAAAACTGTTAGTTGGGAGTAATATTGGCCTATAGTTAATAGTTTGGATTATTAAAATCTAATTTTCATTTTTTATATATATTTTAATCGATCTATGGTACCTAAGTGAGAGTTTTTTTGAGGGCCTCCTAGTAAGTGGGCCTTGTGCGGTTGCGCACCCCGCACGCCATTCCCTGTTGATTACTGTCATTTTGAATGGAACAGAATCAGTTTATTATAAGAGTTTACTTTTTGCACTGCAAATGCATATTGCTAACCTTTTGCAATGATTATTTCTAGTGCAGAAGGAGTTAGATTGCATACTAAGGGATTATGTTGGTAGGGAAAGCCCTTTATACTTTGCTGAACGACTTACAGAACACTATAAGCGTCCGAATGGTGAAGGGCCTGAAATCTACCTTAAGAGGGAGGACCTGAACCATACAGGTGCACATAAGATCAACAACGCAGTTGCTCAAGCTTTGCTGGCGAAAAAGTTGGGTAAAGAGCGTATTATTGCTGAAACTGGAGCTGGACAGCATGGAGTGGCGACTGCCACTGTATGTGCCCGGTTTGGGTTGAAATGTATAATTTATATGGGTGCTCAAGATATGGAAAGACAGGCGCTTAATGTGTTCAGAATGAAGCTACTTGGAGCAGAGGTTTGATTATGATTAGTATTATGATTGTTATTTTCTGATTATTTAGGTTCAATGTGATCATATATGGATTATCAGGTAAAGACTAGGGTATGAAAGTTTATTATAAAGATGTAGAATTACATGCTATCCCTAGCTTTAAGCATTTGATTATCTGGTCATCTGATTCTTTGAGTCCCAATAAGCACATTGGAAACACACTTTCAAACACCCCCTTAGTTTTGGATATGTAATGAACCTGTCAAATTTCATCATCATGGTATGATATTTAATAATGTATATTGTTTATCCAACTTATATAAGGTGAATGTTTATTATGTACCTGTATATATTGTGTGTATGTATGTATATGTATAATTCAATTGCTTAAGGCATGCTTGAAGGTAGCCATTGGATAAGCGGTGAGTTTTTTGGAATGGTTGAGAATTGAGACGGACCGCTCAGGCTGGGTTGAAATACGCACATTTTTGTCTATTTTTCAACTCTCTTTTGAATACGTAATGTGTTAATTTTGGTTACAAAAACAATAGTTTTACATTATTAATAATCTTAATTTTTGAATTTTGAATAAAGTTATTCAAGAGGTTGTATGATTTAAACTCAAACTTTGGGCATCTTGCAACCCATTCGTTATGTTCCTCTTTTAAGTTCGTGATTCGGCTTGTTTGAAATAGAATACAATCCAAATCAACCCATTCATTAGTAATTTGGCCGAAATTGCCACTTCTCGGGATCACTCTACTTCTGCAACTAGCTTCAATGAGAATTTCACTTTCTCCCCAACTTTTAGGATGCCATTTAATGTCGATTTGAGATCTAGGATACATATTAGATTATTACCTAGTGATACGTGTGTATAAGTATATAATAAGTAGCTTAATGTTTCTTTTTATCTAAATTTACTGGTTTACATCATATAGGTTAGAGCAGTTCATTCTGGGACAGCTACATTAAAAGATGCTACATCAGAAGCCATAAGGGACTGGGTGACCAATGTCGAAACGACCCATTACATTTTGGGTTCAGTTGCAGGCCCACATCCCTACCCCATGATGGTACGTGAGTTCCATGCAGTAATTGGCAAAGAAACAAGAAAACAAGCATTAGAAAAATGGGGAGGAAAGCCTGATGTGTTGGTTGCATGTGTTGGTGGCGGGTCAAATGCCATGGGCCTCTTTCACGAGTTTGTTGACGATAAAGATGTTAGATTGATTGGTGTAGAGGCTGCAGGCTTTGGGGTAGACAGTGGAAAACATGCAGCCACGTTGACAAAAGGTGAGGTTGGAGTGTTGCATGGTGCCATGAGCTATTTGTTACAGGATGATGATGGACAGATAATTGAGCCTCATTCTATTAGTGCTGGGTAAAACGAACAAACTTTATGCCTTTTTAGGGGTTTTTTTGGATTTTTCAGAACTGGTTATTCGACTATTGTGACGTGGGAGTTGCAATAACCGGTTTTCAGTGTTTAGATAACTGTATCATATGAACGACAACAAAAATGAACACTCAAGGGCAAATAGTATCACTTATTTACCCCTTCTTTTAATCTAATTTTTTATATATATTTGTAAACATTTCACAAACTGTTTCCTAGTTTTTCACAAAAGGCGACATTTTTGGGCATTTCTTCTTTTACTTTCTCAAACAATCAGGAATTGTTAAAACACCCAACATATATATTATTGATTATAGCAACTTAAACAGCAAGAGCGCAACGAACACTATGCTTGGCTGCCTGAAGTGGTCATCTGATTTTGGTTATCAAATATCACTTAAATCACTTTCAAAACACGCTTCAAAACACCCCTTTATACTTTGTGTTGCCTGACCCTTAATGTATTCTTCTGAACCCTCGAATTTCAATGATTTGTGTCGTGTAGGTTGGATTACCCTGGAGTTGGACCTGAGCACAGCTTTCTGAAGGATATAGGCCGTGCAGAATATCATAGCATCACTGATGAAGAAGCATTGGAAGGTATGGAAGTATAATGTTCATATCCTCAAGTAAAATTTGTTTTATCTATGTCTAGAGGTGGCAAAATGGGTGGTTTGGATTATGGGTCAACCCTTTTTTTGTCTGCTTTTGCTTAAACTTTGTAAATGATTAATGTTGAATTTGTTTTGTCATATATAGAGGTGACAAAATGGGTCGATTGGGGTTACGCATCAACGCTTTTTTTTTTTTTCCTACTTTTGCTTGAATTTTTAAAATTGTTGATCTAGAGTTTTTTGAGGCCACCCAATTATCCAAAAGGTAACAAAATGGCAACCCAAATCAAGTGGAAAACATTTGAGTACACTATCGGCTGCCTTCACCAGTTTCAATTTTAGCCAAGTTGAAAAATTACATGTATTTGACCCAATGAATAAATAATATATAATCAACATCAATTTATATTTACATAAATTCGTTGAAATAGTAGCATCTTGTATATTGTTAAAATAAATGACACAACTGGGAGTTGAATTTCCATGTCTCGTCTTTCCAGTCTCCTGCTAATCGGTTTTTGGGTGCTTATATATATGCAATGAATGCAGCCTTTAAGCGACTATCTAGACTGGAGGGCATAATCCCAGCTCTAGAAACATCGCACGCACTGGCTTATCTGGAGAAACTATGCCCAACCCTACCAAATGGAACCAAAGTTGTTCTTAACTGCAGTGGGAGAGGAGACAAAGATGTTCATACTGCCATAAAACACTTGCAGGTATAACGTTAAGAACTCAACCTCCAGTACACAACGGTTGAATATTCTGAAAAGATTTTGCAGTTGAATATGCTTTTGGAGATGTGTATTTGACTATTTGATACATCAAAAGAAACTAAAGATTTCATAAACAACTTGTAATTTGTTCTCCTTTTACATGTTTTGCATCTTGCTTGCATTTTATAGACTAAATATATTGCACAGTTGTCTTCTAAGTTCTAAGAAGATGATATGAATTCATTTGTCTTTGTTTATTCAAAGAACAACTGCTGCTCTTGTTAATGATATGTAGCTAGCCATTATGTGTTATTATCATCTACAAAATGGTAAGATTTTAGCTCTTGTGTATGGTACAAACAAAAAAACTCTTCTGCATACAACTTTTACTGTTTTGCCTGAAAAACCAGAGGAAGAGAGTCAATGGTTAGGATGCATAGACAGTTGGATCATATAATGTGTGATGTCTCCAATCATTATTAATCAATGGCTTCTACACAAACAGGTGCAAACTTAATTTCTTTATAGGGTAAAACCTTTTGGGTTTTAGCATAAAAGCATTATCCTTTTTAAGAAGATACATTAAGTTTGTGATGCTTGGCTGCTAATTTCCATCATATTGGTCAGTTCAGCCGGTTTAAGATTTATATGTACAGTGCAGTTTACGGTTTGAAAGCCCCAATTACTTGTTTAGCCGACAGTTTATATCTTGAAACCAAACGTGTAAATTAAACCACCCGAGTTTAACTTCTATTATTTATATATATTTTTATTACTTTTTTTTTTGGAAATATGCAGTTATGCGTGTATAATACTAACTAGACATTGATGCCGCGCGTTGCTGCGGCAGAACTTTTGGCGGTTGTTGTGTTAGATTCGATATGCAGGTGGTTTCATATTAGTTTTTTCCTCCTGGTGCACAATGAGCACGTCCCCGCCAAACAACGCTAACCAGCTTCCAATAACATGAGCCAAAATTAAAATGGTAGTAAACAACATCAATCCAATAGCAAACAGTAATAAAGATCGTAGGAACGTTTTAATTGAGTCAAACTTATGGAACTAATTGTCGAATAAGAACACTATACCAAAATATATAACATTTACGGACTTTAAAGTGAGCGTAGATCATCAAAATAACACTTGCTAAGCACAACGCAACCATGAGAGCAACATGTACATTGAACAAAAGCACAATCGAGAATAATAATAATAATGGAGAATAATACTTGTCTAAGCATAACGTAACCACGAGAGTAACATGTAAAATGAATAAAATTACAACCGGTAACTACAACAATTAGGCAACTTTGAATAGATACAACACTTTTAGAAGTTGATGGCAAACACAAAAAACCATTCAGAAAAAAAAGAATCATGTTTATTCACATGAAATACAAGTACAAATTTGAATAGATACAACACTTTTAGAGTAAGCTTTCATGCACACTTCATAACTCAACAGATGGAAGCATGTAAAAATGAAAGAACAATTCACAAAAATTTAAGTCTTAATGGTGAAATTAACACATCAGATAAAAGAAGCAGAGCTTCGGGATAAAACCATGTTTTGCTTAAACACGAATCAACAAAAAGAATATGCTACAGTGTTTGAGGAGTCATTTTTGGTCAACAGAAGCATTCTAAGTTATATATATTTAAGGTACAATCAGGTCTAGTATCAATTTCACCTTACTTGAGTTAAAAACCTTGATTCTACTAAGTTAAGATGATTACCTAGCAAGTTCTTTTATACTTTGAAAAACCTTCGATCATATTGTTTAAGGTTGCACATCCTCCCTTGTTTTAATGTCCAGAAAGGCAATCTACATTATACTCTTCACCTAATCTGTATGAAAAAAGAGCAAGAAGTCTATGAGTTAATCATAATTATTTTAAGTTTTAAACTTCACCAATATGATACGTTTAGTCCTTTGTTAAGGGATTACACTACTATATATACAACTTCACATAACTATGTGCTTCAAAAATCAAATTAGCTACATAATTACGTGATAAACACACAAATAATTGTGCCTTTCAATAAAAACATTCAAAATTTTGATTTTCACAAAATATTACATGATTATGTGGAAAAGTAACACATAACCATGTTTTGTAACTTTACATGGTTATTTTTTAGCAGACAGCGGGACAAAGAAAGTGTGTTTTGTGGTTTAGTAGGTTCTAATGACCTTGGAGATTACGGGAGTCTTAAAAGGCCATGATCCATGGAATTCTAAACATATTTTCCATACATAACACAAATCTAAAGCCTAATTTAGTTTGCAAAATGCAAACAAAGCTAAGCTCAATTACCAGTCTTGTACACATCTATGTATCATGAATAACATATAGCAACAAAATATAACATTTAACTTTAAATCGGAGATATTTAAAAGATACTAACTTGTGTAGTTGTAGACTGATTAGTAGTACCTGTTTGCTATTCTGAGAAAATTGAAGAGATCTCTACAAACAGGATGCAGTAACCCCATTTGCCCGTAAAAAAACTGGACCCAAAAAAGCCCATCATTCCTACACCCTGCATTCTAGAAAGATTGCCTACCTATGCAAATGAAATGCAAAACCAACAATAACCGCAAATAATAGTTTAGCTAAAGTTTGATTTTGACTAATGACAAATATAAGTGAACACCCACCATTAAAATCTTTGCAAGATTCATAAAACCCAACCAAGGTCCTGTCGAGTCAACCCTAAGATATCCAAATAAAAACTCAAATTAACGGTGACGAATTAGTGACGAAATTACAACCTGCACACATCAAGGGAAGTTGAGATTGAGTCGAAAACGTTGCAAAAGGCGAATTTATTCAGATCTAGAAACGGCACCGCATACTATTTTTGCCCTAGATTCTAACAAAAGGCCCAAAGAAGAAGTGGTGCTTTATCGGTATTCTGCGATGTGCTATCCGCAAAGAGGAGGTGCTCTGGTAGTTCATATGGTCTCCGATCAAATCTTTTTATTATCATCCTCGAACAAAACTGAGATATTCTTGATCTAGAACAACAGTCAAAAGTCACTCATGGAAGGAACTGTCGGTGGCACCGTAGCCACCGAAGTAATCGTTTAATATAGATAGGGAAATCATTTATTCCGGTGATAAGAGGGATGTCTTCGACGTCGCCAGTGAAGTGATGTTGTTTGAGAAGTGATTCAGCGGTGCTCTCCATTCACACACACAGAATTAGTGTAAGATCACAGGCGACAGAAAGGGAAGTGGTGGTGAATGTCGTGTGTGGTCAAAAAATAAAGGGTGTAAAAGAAAAGGTGAAAGATTGGTGTTAGCTTACGTGTAACGCGATCAATATGGTGTAGATACACGTGTAAAGTGGACAATTAATCTCGAGTAAAATCAGGTTTGAGGTTCGTTTGGAAACTTTAAAATCTTAGTGGCCAAATTAAGAAATCTAAAAAGGATACTGGACCCACCGACCAAATGTTATAATATGTATTATAATAGAGGTGCACGCGGATGCGATGAGAAACATGGCACATTAACATAAATAGGTAATTATAATTAATTGGTGAAGTATTATATAAATTAGAACGTTTAATAAAAGTTTATGAAATAGAATAAATAAATTTAAAATCATATAAAATAAAATAGATTTTGAAAATTTAGTTAAACAACAAATTGATTATTTATGTAAGCACCGCCTATGTCGACTTTTGCTGATATGAGACTTCTTAAAAGTTTTTGAGTCTTTTATTGGTGAAAACAAAATGTGTTTCCAAAATAGACTACAAGTACTACTTTGTTTGTAGTCCCAAACATCAAATATCAAAAGACAATTTGTTGCATGTGTGATCTAAAATAACACAAACAATTATACTTCTGGAAAAATACATACTCATACATACAGTTAATTGTCAGCATCTTAAAGACAAATATAAGTCATTTTTGTAGATGAAAACCATAGAAATACCTGAGAATACAAGAAAGTTCCAAGGACAACAATTGCAGCTCCGAGAGCGTTGACTGATTTGACGGGTGTACCAAAGATGATGATGGAGGAAACTATGACAAATATACGTTTCATCGTCTTCCCAATGCTAAACGTCAAAGGTGAGATTTCATCAGGTGACATGTAGGAAACTTGATTATACAAGTGGAAGAAGATACTTTGAGCAGTCACCCACCTATCATAAGAAAATACAAACCACAAAACATTGCCGCTTAAGCATTCAGCCACGAATATCATGCAACAAAATAAGGATATCCCGAATGAAGCTCATGGCTTAATGCTAATCTTGATTTGGAAGAAAATTCAACTCCAAATCTGACTACCTAAAGAGATTGAATTGAGCAAGGAGATTGATAATGACAAAAAAAGTAGAGATATCAAGTGAATTACCAAATGAAATGGGGTCCATTCTCAAAGCAATTGCAAATGGAGTAAGAATCAACAAAGAAAGTAGTGACAAACAAACATAATAGTTCATCCCTCTAACTAACTTCCCCTTCATGCCTCTGTTAGAAAATATGAACTCTGAAAACTTAAACACAAACATCAATAGTCATAAACTCATCCCAAAAGAGATCAAAACTGCAAGAAATCAATGGTTACCGGTCATGTTGACGTTGAGTTTAGTAAGAGCGGCAAGACCACACCCACCGATGATCGGCACAAGCGACAGATAAACCGGCATAGGGAGAGTTTCACCCAAAATGAACCTTGAAACCAATACACTGTAAGCAGGCTTACCACTCTTGTTTATATGGGTAAAAGAAACAGCAACTTTTGACACACTTACAATTGCTACAACATGATCAATTGTATGTGCTAATGCAACCTAACAGACAAACAAAATTCAAGATTTCGATATATCGAAATAAACCTAGAATGATCTTCAAAACCCACAAAGGATATGATGATTCAAACAAAACCCAAGTGGTAAAGATGTAATTCATGAATCTAAAGCCTAAATTTGCTTACAGTGAACAAAGATTTCCAAAAGTCAAGATCAGTATTGGGTTTTTCAACTCCTTTTGCAACCCAAGAGATTAACATGATGAGCGATCCAGCGCCAAGCGAAATATAATGGTACATGGCTATATAGTGGATTACAAGACTTAAGTAAAGACTAATTCTAGGAGAATTTATGGTGCTAATTACAGTGAGAATTACAAGAAGATTACAACAACTATAATATTATAATACAATAATTTATATTTTAAGTAGTTGTTTATGTATATCTGTAATACGTCACCACAAGATGGAGGATCCATCGGATACTCCAATCTTGAACCGAAGAAGTTGGAACGGGCCACACCCTGAAGACTTTATGAGGACATTTGCAAGTTGGTCGGCAGAGTGGACATGGAGAACTTGAAGAAAACCGTCCACTACTTGTTTTCCGAACAAAATGATAATCCACAGCAACGTGCTTCATGCGGGAATGATAAACTTGGTTCGCACGCAAGTAAATAGCACCGACATTGTCACAACACAAAATGGGTGTGTTTGGCACTGAAATACCAAGTTCAATTATAAGGTTTAAAACCCAAGCGTGTTCAGTAGCATCATTGGCTTGTGCTTTGTATTCGGCTTCTGTGAAGGAGCGTGAAACTGACTTCTACAGAGCGGAGGACAAAGACAAAATGTTGGGCTCGAGATAAACAATATAAACGGTCGTATAACATCCATCATGTGAAATAGCACCCCAATCAGAGTCGTAAAAGGCCTTTAGATCAAACGAAGAACCACGATTTAGAAATAACCCATGATGGATTGTACCTTTCAAGTAATGAAACACCCATCTTAAGGCTTACTAATTTAGTTGTATAGGCGAATGATAAATTGAGATAACTTGTTAACCACAAAGGACACATCTAGCGGGTAAAAACCAAATATTATAGTGAACCTACAAGTTAGCGATAAGGTGTGGGACCAACTGAAGAACCGTCCGAGGGTGAAAGTAAATCAGATGTACTTAGAGGTGTAGCCACATGTTTTGGTCCATCCATTTTGAACTTGTTAGGAGATTCTGTATGTGACTATGCCTTGAAAGAAATAACCTTTATACCAAGAAAATGATTGAGCATACCTAGATCTTTAACTAGAAGCGATGGCAAGAGCATCGACAACCTTTTTGCAGAAAACGATTGTTATTGCCGGTTAGAACTATGTCATCAACATACACCAAGAAGTAGCAAATATTTTCATTTCTTGGTTGTAAATGAACAAAGACAGGTCGGATAAAGGGTTGTAGAATCCAAAAACCACAAGAAAATTAGCGAGTTCAATATAACAAGCACGTGACGCTTGCTTGATCCTGTTTAAGGATTTACAAAGTTTGCAAAGGTGACCAGGAAAGTTAGGATTTACATACCTAGGTGGTTGAGCCATGTCGACATCTACATGTAAGGTTCCATGTAGAAATACGTTATTGATGTCAAGTTGTCTTAGTTGTCAATTTTGAGATAATACAAGTGACAAGACCGTGTGAATTGTAACCGGACTGAAAGTATCAAAGTAGTCTTTTTCATATTCTTGAATAAATCCCTTAGCAACAAGGTGGGCCATCTAGTTTCCTTTTTACCCAAAACACCCATTTACACCTAATAGGCGTGTGAGATAAGGTCGTAAGAATCGTTGTAGGAACCCGATTAATAAGATACAAAGTGGTTTGGAAAGCGTGAGACCAAAAGGAGAGTGGAAAGTTAGCATAATGTAAGAAAGCTAAACATGTTTCTACAATATGACGGTGGCGCCATTCAGCTATGCCATTTTGTTCCGGAGTATGCAGTTGGGTGAAGAGGGAAATTCCTTGTGATTGAACATTGGGTAGAATACCTTGATATTTACCGCCATTGTCGGTGAAAAGTGAGTTTAAGGTTTTTAAAAATATTTTTAACTAACAAACTGAATTATGGGAAAATGTTGAAATATCAAACTTGTGTTTCATTAGATATAACACACATATTCGGAATAATAATCCATAAAAATAACATAATAGGTAAAACCATCAATAGATTTTTTAACGGTCCTCATACATCCCAGTAAATAAGGTCTAATGGTTGTGATGCGGTAAAAGAACTTGAACCAATGAGAAGCTGGTGACATTTATTAATAAAACACGAGTTATAATAAAATTCATCAAAAACTGAATGAACTCTTAAACATTATAAGTTTTACAAAGTTCGAGACTGAAATAAGATTATGACATAATTTGGGTACACATAAGACATTGTTTACAGAAACTGGACGTATTTAAGTGTCACTGAGTTGACTAGGAATATGAACCAAGATATCCTCTTCCTCAATAGGGTTTTGAACCGAGTGTTAACTTTTGGGCAAACCTGTTTCCTTTTGGCCTTTTGGGTTTTTAGTCAGCTTGGGTTTGAGAGAAATAATACGGGACAAGGATGCGCTTGCATAGCTTGTTGTTAGACGATTACATGCTTCTTTGACTGTGGTAGCAAATGTGATAAGTGGTTGGATGTATGGTTGTAAAAATCGCTAGACGCTAATTGGACGGTGTGGTACCGCCTAGGGATTAATCGGGATTAGTCATCGGAATTAATCGGATTGGAAATTTTTATCTATAAATTCTAATAAAGCAAGTTTTCTAAAGCCACATGTCATTCTTCTGACCTACCTTTTAGCCACTTGTCATTCTTGTAAACATTATCACATTATTTTCCCTTCAAAAATGTATTATAGTAATTTAAACATTAAAACTAATTTTTCTCTCTTATTAAAGATCAATTTTATTAATTGTAATATTTCTCTCTTTCTCTCATCTAAATTTTTTAAAATCAATGTATCTTTTTAATGTTACATTATATTAAAAAAATAAAAAATCACATTTTTTAATTAAAATATAACTAATAATAATATTTTTTTATATAATATGAAATTTTCAAAAATACTAAACGTTATCGAAACAAAATAAAATCCGTCCATTTTTAAAAAATTATAAAAAATGTGAATTTTTTAAAAACAATCTTATTAAAACAACCAGAATAATTACAAACCAGAGTTTTTAATAAACAAGATTTTTATAAAAATAAATTCTTTTATAAAAGAATCTTAATACGAATGTTTAAAAAGTAAACGATTTACATACGAGAGATAAAAAATAAATATAATTGTTTTATTTTTTGAACTATTACGTATATAAAATTCATATCTTATATAAAAAAATATAATTTTTTTACTTTCTTGATTATTACGTATATAAAATTCATATCTTATATTAGAATATCGTACTATAAATATTTGTGTTTATTACTAACCATAATCCGTTTAATAAATGAATTTCTAGCTTATCTATCTATATATCTATCTGTCTGTTTGTCTATCTATCTATTTATAATAACGAAAAAATAAGATAATACGTGACGCAATCGTAACCTCATCATACTAACTTTCTCATTTCTCTCTATTATTAAAACTAATATTGAATACTAATAATATTACTCATACCATTTTCAAATTAAAAATGTATAATTTAATAAATTGAAAATCTATTTATTTTAAATTAAAAACACAGTTTTTAAAAACAAAAAAGCAACAAACTTTAAAAAAATCATTTTACTTAAAACACAATATTCAAAAACCACCATTTTTTTATAACATAAAAGTTTAAGAAAAATATATTATTATTTATTTACTTATAGTAGCTATTTATAAGTAATTATAATCATAATTTATCTTTAAGCATAGTTTTATAATTCATAATTTTTTTACTAATAATTCAATAATTTATTTATTCAACCCCGTGTAATACACATGGTACTAACCTAGTGTAATTTATATATAAATATATATATGTGTGTTTATACGTATACATATATATATATATATATATATATATATATATATATATATATATATAACTAAATAGAAAAAAAATCAAACATTAACATATCTTGACCAACATTTTAACTGAATTTGATCAAAATTTGGGTAATTTTGACTAATTTTGAAAGAAATTTGACCAAAGTTGACTGATTTTGACCGATTAGGTCCGATTTTTTCCAATTAGAACCGATTACCGATTAACCTACCAATTATGTGAAACCGCCAACGTTGGAGGCCGATTTCCGATTAATCACCGACTAGGACTGATTTTTACAACACTGGGATGGCATCACAATAGCTTCCTAAAATGACACTGAACATGATCCGGTCTTGACGATACCATAATACATAATGAGGGTGTGACCCCTCGGCTTAATGGATAGGTCGATGTATGAATATATGGGTCGAAAACGTGAATGGAATGATTTAAAATGAAAATTTCCAAAGGAATTGGGATTATGACACCATAGCGGACTGTTAAGGGTTCTATGGGTTACCCATAACGGTCCGCCATAGGAAGTGTTCAAGGTCCGAGACAAGGGTTTCATCGCAGACCGCCAAGGTAAACAGGTGACGTGCCATGGGAAAAGTTCAAGGTCCAAGACGAGAATTGTTCAAACTAACTTCAATCGGCCAAAATAACCACGTGAGGCTACAATATTATAAGCTTCTTCTTCATGGAACCTGTAACCTTCATTAGTATATTTAGTTTCGCGGTTTCCCTCATCAAACTAGAGATTACCAAGAAACATTGACTCCAAATCTCTATGAACAACTATATCACCATGAAAAAGCTATCTTTTGATTGTGATTTTTGATCCTTCAAGGGAAATATTCATCCAACTATCCAAGAACAAGCATTGCCTCAAACAAGAGCTCATACCAACACAAGATGAACTAGAAATTGAGCTTGCATTTGATTTGTACGAGACATGAGTCAACTTATGGCCTGGTGAGTTGACTTGTTTTTAAAATTTTAACTAGTAAAACGTCCGCGCGCGTTGCAGCGCAAAAATAACTAATGCCCTCAAAAGTTTCTAAAAGTTTGAGACCACATTGACGTGGATACAAATCTATCACAAACTTGTGCGTTACGGCAAGCTAATAATATTTTGAACTTTGCGTAAAACACATTTAAAAATTAGCGTTAAAACATTGATAAGATAGCGCGTCACTACGGGAAAAAAATCGTCTACAAAAATAAGCATTTACAATTGTATGAAACATTATATTTTAAGAGTTGTAGGAAAAAAATAAACAAAAACAAAACGTTGAATAAATTGTAGCAATTTGCACGTTTACGCTTTAATATGTTGTATATTATGATACACAACTGCATCCTAGATGGAATTTAAATCAGAACATAAATAAAAATTAGCAAAGCGTAATGATATATTTCATAAAGGTTATTAGCGAAAGAAAACATGAGTGTGTTAAAAAGACAAGTATATAAGTATAGGGTATAAAGTGTAATATAGCTAAACTGGTGAGGTAAAAGAAATAATAATTGAAACTTTAATTTAAAGATAGCCTAAAAGTTTGAGCAAATTGCTAAACTACCATTGCACAAGAACTTGTACCGTAAGCAAATCGTAATGATATATTTCATAAAGGTTATTAGCGAAAGAAAACATAAGTGTGTTAAAAAGACAAATATATAAGTATGAGGTATAAAGTGTAATATAGCTAAACTTGCGGGGTAAAAGAAATAATAATGGAAACTTTAATTTAAAAATACCCTAAAAGTTTGAGCAAATTACTAAACTACCATTGCTTAAGAACTTGTACCATGAGCATAGATTGTGCTCATTTTGGTTTTTAAAGTATTACTAATTAGTCGGTAAGTTTTTTATGCTAGTCCTAAATAACAAATTTAGGACAATCTCTAATTATATAGAACTCAAATAACTAAGAGCATTCACAATAGATTCCTTGTATATTTATGTGTATGTTTCTTATATTATATGAAAATAAAATGGTAGTGAGTGACTGCGAGTGGAAAAAAAATAGAAAATGTTACTGTTTATCTGTATATATTATAAAACATTGTTCATCCCTATTAATTTTTTAATATATTCTGAATGTGGGTTATAAGTGAACGAGTGAGAAAAATATAATGATAAATGTATAAAAAATATTATTTAATTGCATATTAGACGGAAAAAGTAATGATTTTTAACGTACTTATAAGTTTAAAGACAAAAAAACTAATATAAATGCTCTAACATACTAAAAAAATATACAAGGAAAGAAAAATATTAAAATATATACAACCGAACTACATTTTGGCTTGAACTCAACTTGAAATATAAACCCAATCAACTTGAACTGAATTACAAATCAACAGGTTACAGAGCATGCCCTTAGAATGTCACTATGTCAGTTCAAGCTCTCAAGATATCATGAAGAACTTGAAAAAACAAAAGAAATCCACCATATCATTAACAAATGCAACAAGATCCTACAAAATGTTAGCTTCTATGTAAGTTTGGCTACATCATACAAAAAACAGGAGCAGCCCATATGTATACATGAACAAACTCAACAAACGGGTCGTGTCGTGTTGTCAAAAGATACACCAAAAACTTAACTATATACCTCCATCACAATATTTGTCGAAAGATATGCCAAAAACAGGAAACGCAGCGTACTCGCAGCCATCCTCAAAAAAGCATAGAGCCGGCTCACAAACTAACCAGACAAACAAAAATAGTCAAACAATTTCGCCACTTGTGGTCAAACCATTGTTGCTCTGATTTCCATTTTAGTAAACTTGTTTTCAAGAAACAACTTCATTTAGATATATACAGTAAGAACTAAGATTAGAGGGAATACTTACATATCACTTAGAGTTTCATGAGAATGTGACAGCACAGGACTTAAAGCCCCTTGAAATCATTTGCAACGCCTTCTTGGCCTCTTTCAGCCTGTTTGAATCTGCAAATAAATTCTCACAACATGAGATATTCATCTTCTTGAAAACAGATGCATGCTGCAAAACACATTTGAGAAAACATATTTCTGAATCATTCCCGTGAAAGTTCTTGAAGGTCAGCTTTTTGAGGCAGGATGAAATGCATTTAGGCAGCGGTGACATAATCAAGTCGTTCTCAACAAGGCATGCATCATGTTTAAATCCCTGCACAGCATGTTGATTGAAACTAGTTAAATATTTTAATTATATAATGCTGTTTGGTACTTTTGAATATAAGTTTTAAAAGTAATTATTTGATTACAAATATTCAGAATTAGGTGATTAATTGTAACCTTGTAATAAAACAATGTTTGGATGTGTTTATGTTGTTAAACATAAGTTTTGAAGATGTAAAATATGAATATTATTAAAAAGTGGCAAAGTGTTGTTCTGATTATTTAAGAAAATTTAATATATAAAATGACTAAACATGACATTCTTGCAAAAAAAAGAAAAAGGGAAGAAACACCAAGTGAGATGGGAGTAATATCCCTCAAGTTAAATAGGTAAGTTTATTTTAGCCTTTGATAGTAAGTTCTGATGTTTATGGTTATGGTATAAAACTGATTATCCAAATATTCATAAGCAAAACTTGTTTATCCAACTACTCAAAGTTAATTATTGCGACTACATGGCGCAATAATCAGATAATTTCAAAACACAATCCAAACACCCCTAAATATGGTAACCGTGTGTAATCTACCTCAGAGAAATATAAAGATCGTAGATTCGGACAACAGTTGAGAAACTTCATCAATGCTTCAAGGGTTGGTTTTCTGATTTCCATGGTCAACTCTAAATGAGTCAAGTTCTTGAAAACCGGAAGATTAGCCAGCATGTTACCTGCATACACAAGAGACTATACAAAAACACAAAAGTCAGCATGCCAAAATCATACAAAAAAAGTCAAAAATATATACATTGGGTCATTAAATTCAACTAAGTACCTCAATAGTATGATCGGATACATTCAAAAACGTAACTTTACTCAATCCTTGAAGCAGATTAACGACATGAGAAGCAACTTCTTTCTGCTTTTCATGTGGGGCCGGAACACTAATGTACGCTTGGACCAATGAAGATACATCACACATAAAGATATCGTTTGATGGATATCCAGTATACTTTAAGTATGTGAGATTTGATGTATAAATCTTGATCTTACAACCTTTAGGCCCATCAGGTGGCCCAAAATATGGTAGGTCGTCTATTGTTAACCGCTTCAAAGTGGGAATTGAAATTGTGATGTTCTCCAAGTTCAACCACTCACAGTCTAGCAAAGTCAACTCTTCAAGAACCGGGCAACCGGAGAAAAGTTTTTGTGTTGAGCCATCATTTGCAAATGAAACCAGAGATAAATGCAAGGTTTTCAAATATGGAAGATAAATGATCGTTGGGAATTCAAGAACACAATTCATTTCTATCTTCAGACTGGTCAAAGTTTGACTAGAAAACACGGAGGGCGGGAGCACAAATCGATCATCCACAAAGAGACAGAGATCAAGCTTTTGGACATTGTGCATGATAGCATAAGAAATCCATGAACATATGCATGATGCATTGAAGAAAACACGACATGATAAACGGAAATCTTTAATACTTGATGCATCACGTAACGAGAGAACTCGATCTACAAAGTTTATGAAACAAGTCTCTTCAGGTGGGTCCCGATTGTCCGTCTCATTAGCATACAACAATGCATCATCAAAATCTAGATTTGAAATTGAAGTCCAAACATTGTTCCATTTTTTTGAAAGTATGGCGGTCTTCACAACGTCTTTTGTGGGAATAAATGAGAGAATGTGATGAAGAATACAATCCGGCAGCTGGCTTATATCATCAACACTATCACCCGTATTTTGAATCGCATACCTTGTTTGGCCTATGCCACTCATAACTTCACCTATATCCAAATCAAAGATCCAATAAATCAACAAAACAGGAAACACATAATGCTTCTAGCAGTTTTTATGCATCATCAAACTCACGTTTTCACACGTGATCATCAAAGATCAAAAGTTCAAAACAGCTTTATAATGCAAACAGCAAAGATAATCAGAGATATTAAAACATCTATGAACAAAGTCATACTCCAATCTTCAAACATAAATAATACCTAGCTAATTCTATATATCATATATGAAAGCCCCAATCCCCAAAGTAACTTCTTCAAATGATTAAAGTAACCCTAGAACTGTTAGTCAGTGAAGTTAACTGAAATTATTACGCTAAAAATCACGATCAGTTCTTCGATTCATTAATCCTAAACTGATTCAAGATTCCTGAAACACTAAAACCCTAACAGAAATCACTCAAACGCAAAGATAATTCCCATTTCCCATACGACATAACCACAAATCACTTGCAGAATCAAAACACTAAGCAATATTCAGCATCAATTTGATCAGAAAAACAACCAAAGGTCTTTCATTTACTAACTTTGATCCATCTAAACTTCAATTACACACAAAACACGCTTACATACACGATCATAATCACATTACACAGGTGTAAAACAGATGTACAGAGAAGGAGAAAGAGGGCTAACGTGTGATCAACATTAGGGATTTAAAGAAATCAATGGGTGCTGATGCATCATTAAAAGGAAAGATGACTGCAATTCTGCAAATTGATTGTTGGGTGGAATAAAGAACGAATCTTTATGGAGGAATGATGGAGGGTTTTGGGCGAAATGATAATGGCGGTGTGTATAGAAGAGTGAAGTGGTAGGGATGAAGACGAAGAGTTGGTTTCTTTCTTCATTTTTTCTATCAAAAATCTTTTCTTTTGAATTCTTTTGGTTGATCTACTCATAAGTAAACGAGTCAAAACTGAAATCTTTAAACTTTTAAAAAAAGTTAACTTTTGTTTTTATCTACTTGATTGATCATATTTATTATTTTCATTCATAAATGTTATTTTTTCTTGCATATGTCTCCTTAACGTTTTAAAAACTTATTATTTTCATTCAAAAATGTTAACTTATTGACTTTAAACAAAATTACCTTTCAAAATACAAAATAAAAGCCTCCAATTACTTAACCCTAATCAAGAGGAATTGAATCATGATATAGAGAAGAGGATAACAAAGGCGATGGTCTTCATTATACAACTCTTTCGCAACGGGTGTTCTATCACTAGGAGAAACTAGTTTCATCATCCTCCCCCACTACTGAAACCCACAATCTCATGATTTAGTCGATGTTAAGAAGGTTCAAAGATGAAAAAACCAAGGTGTGATGTAGGTTTAGTGAATGAACAACATTAAATGAATGAATTTTTAAGAGCAATATGTATATATAAATTATGAATTTGTTTTTACATGCAAAAAGTATAGTTGACCCATTCAATGATGGATGATTAATATCTTATATTAACAGAGTTAATATTTTTGGATTAAAATTGACAAATTTTTAAAACTTTAGAGAGCCGGAAGCAAATAAGTTTTATATTGGATGAAATTGACAAATATGATCAAACCACAGATAGGAAAACGACAATTCACTCTTAAAAAAACATAGGTAATGTAATCATTAATGTATATATTTATAAGTCGAGGTGTTAAAAAAACCAGTTCGGAAAAAAAAACCAAAACCGGTTTCAAACCGGCCCAACCCGGCGGTATAGGTTTGGTTTGTAGGTTTCCTCTTTCAAATCGGTTTCTAACCCAGTCTAGTTTCCAAACTGGTTTTCAAACAATTATTTAAAAATTTATGTCGTTTGAATTGTTTCTATGTTTTATGTATTATATATTTCACTTTGATTTTAAACTGTGTACTTAATTTGAAATTGTGTACTTTGTTTTTAAAAACAATTATGTAATGTTTTTAATTTTATATGTTTTTATTTTTACAAATAAAAATATGTAATGCATCTTATAGGTTTATTTAATTTATACAATTAATATGTCACATTCATCTTATAACTTTATTTAATTTTTACAAATAATTGCTTATTTAATTTATAACGCTAAAAAAACCGAGCTGGTTTTCAAACCGACCCAAACCGGTTTTCAAATTGACCCAAACCGGTTTCATAGGTTCGGGTTTTTTAAATCCAAACCGGTTTAGAACCCGAACCATTTTGAGGCCAAACCGGTTTTGACCACGGTTGACCAAACCGGTTTTAGAAAAAAACCTGATTTGTACACCACTATTTATAAGGTATGATTATAGTAAAAAAAACCTATTTAACCTAAAATGTCTAAGAATAATTTCGGAGTAAACATTTTTTATTATTGTTTTAAAGGGGATGATATTTTCGTTATTGTATTAAATATGTCAGATTATTATTTCTAATATTTTTTAAAATTGTGTTATATGTTTTAGATCATTTCCTATTATTTTTGTTATTGTTTATTATGTATTATATAAACTTATTATTATTTTATTATTATGTTTATATATCACAAGTATACAATGATATTATTTCACCAATGTATTTTTCTAAACTAAAAAAAATGCAAATGTTTCAGCTAAATGCAATAGCACATTCATCATTGTGTTTTATGTGTTTATATCATTTTGTGTTATTTTATATTATTTTTAAATTTATTAGACTAATGAGTTATTATATTAACAGTGTCTTTTACATATTAAAATTACACAATGGTGTTAATTCACTATTGTGTTTTTTAGAAAAACACAATAGTGTTCAGGAAAACTTAACGAAAAATTGGAAAAACACAATTACGAGCAAAAAGACACAATGACAAGAAAAAAGACACAATGACATAATTTATTTAACTTTTACATATATTGATGTTTTACTCAATTTAAAGACGTTTTTGTGTTGTAATTTTTTGAAAAGTATAATGTCCTACGTAAAAGTTATGAGTGTTCAAAAATAAAAAGAGAGGAGCTTAAACAAAATTCAATAAAAGTGATTATGACTAAAATTCCATTTCAATAACTTTTTTCTTATAATTTGATTTAAATCATTGATTAAAAAGATAGATGGTTAAGATTTCTACTTACACCTTTTATATAAAACACTCATTTTATTTGAAGTTTTATCTAATTTCTATCTATACTACTATATAATGCATTGAGATAGGTAAGTTAACATTTCACATAATTTAAAACATCTAATGGAGACATTTTTTGTATCTACGACATAATTTTGTTATTTAATAATTAACATATTAATTCTTATATAATTTTTATAATCCAACTTATCTCATTATTTAGTGACATATTATTTAGTAAATAACATTTTTTGTAGTAAAGATAATATAAAAATTCAATTTACAAATATATGCATTAAAAAAGGTTACATCACAAAATTGAAGGATAAAAAATATATTGTTTGTATATTAAAAACCTTTTAAAAAAATTTAATTATCAATTGTGTTTTGGGTTTCTCACGATTTTGTCTCCAAACTGACTTGAATCGCCTTATGAATACCCTTAATAATCACCAAACTAGGTATTTTATTCCTTGTCGCATCATGTAGGCTTCAAACTAGCTAGTTCTTTAAAATACTTATTTCATATGTGAAATCTTTTATATTAACTTTTCATAATCAAATTAGATATTATAATAAACTATTTGATTTAGTTTTATTAATTTGCTTAACTATAGAACAAAATATGTTTAAATAAAAACCGGAAGAAATTTTGTAATGTGAAATTTAACTATATATGATAAAAGGCTTAATGAAAAATGACAGAAATTTAATTTAATTATTATAAAATGTGAATATGAATCGTGTTTAAGAGGTCATGTGTGTGTGAGTTACACTGTTGTATGTGTTTTTGAACGTTTCAAAGTAACTTTCAAATTATTTTGCCTCATGTTCGTAAGCTGGTGGTTCATCTTCACTACCTAATTAGATATGACATAACATTTATTCGCTATAAAACTACATGCATGCACACTATCATATAGGACATAGCTAAATACTATAGTTGATTAGCACGTTAATGTTATTGTTAGAGCTCGATACATCAACATATGCATCTCAAACCCAAATGTCATGTGATACAAGTTATACAACCCCATCTAGCATAACGGTCATATATCCTTGATCACCTCACATGTATTAAGTTTTCCATGCAACTAACCCGAATGATTCCTAACATCTCATAAAATATTGTTCTAAGATAACTTTAGTAATACATCTACAAAATTTATGTAATTATACGATAACATTACTTTCACTCATTTGTATGTATTCAATGCATTGATCACCTGCTGTGTAATATACCAAATGAACATATGACACGTGTGCTTTTTTGTATAGCAAAAAGCCTTTATACCCACCCCATCTTTTCCTTGTTGAAAAGTATACAAAATAGTTAGACATACCTCCACAATTTGATAGAAAAAATAGTTTGTTCATCCGGATCCGTTGTCTAAAACAATAGTGTTTATCCGGATCCCTCAAGTACTTGTATATGTTTTCAAATTTATCATACATCAATTCACAGAGTTGCATTTGGACCAAGTCCCAAAATGATATATTTAAGGTAGGTGAAGTAGGCAATGATTCACATCACTTGAACTCATGTTTGTGTGAGGATCAAATGAAATGAAAGCAGAATTGAAAGATGGATTGTTAAAAGGAGTTGAAGGTGTGAACAAAATGAAATGAAGGTTGTATTTATGTTGACTTTTTTAAGCTTGTCAAACTGAGTTGCCACGTGGACAACCTGATAAGCTGATACTGCTGGTTGACATGGCAAACATATGGAGAAGCAAATATTTGCAAAAAAAAAATAAAAAAAAAAGAATGAGACTATGAAAGCATGAATATGTTTGATGCAACAATGCATGTTTTATGCTAAAATGATCCAAAAAACATGATATCCAATTTGTACTGCATGTGCCCTTAACAAGCTTCAAATGTTCTTCTAAAACTACTTAGCACAGGTCTAAGGTGTGGTTATTTGTATTTCACCTTGAATATTGAAATGATTCTGCTTTTTGCCCCATTTTTCCAATAATGAGCAGCTTCAAAGCTTGTACAATCCCATACCAAAATCACATGGAATATATACACAATCAACACCTATTTCTTCTTGGTAGAACTTTTCTTTGCTTTTTTATTATTAAATCCTCCTCCTCTCTCCTGTCAAAGTAGCAGTAATTAAACAACAATTAAACATATTGCACAAATTTTCATGAAGCTTAAAGATTAATTTGTAATAAGCAATGGCATTGCATAGTTGAAAAGACAAATTCTAAACATTAATCATTAATGTCCTAAAAACAATTGTGATGTAATGTGCCATTAACTTGAACTCCAATTGCAAATCATAATTTAGCTCAAGTTATGTTCACAATCAAAAAATTTATCACATAACTAACTGAGGAGCAGAATCTTGTATATGAATCTTACACAACTGCACAAGTACCTTTTTATAGAGAACGTAAGCAGCTCGACCAGTCAACTCTTGCCCGTTTTTACTGACATACACCTGAAGATAAAGAAGAGTACTTTAGAAGTTATTGCTGATAATCTTGGATTCTCAATATTCAAAAAACTGATAATAGAAGATGTTTAAGCTATTAGCTAAAACAGCTGATAACCACCACTATAGACTCTATTGAAACTGCTATGTTAAGCCAGAAAACAGCAATGCCTATTACAATAAATCTAGAATGTTCCAACTTACTCTCTTCCCAGCTTGGTTTGTAAACCAATGCCCAACACCAGCACCAACAGCTTGACCATCTGCTTGAACCCTCCTTTTGCCGGCATCTTTTGGGATCTCTTTCTGGGTATTAGGCTTTGGATTCGTGAAACCTTGTGATGTTTCTTGGGCTTTTGGTTTTCTTGAATTTTTCCTTGAGCTAGTTTCTGCTCTATTAGTTCTAGCAGCTTGTTTAGACTTTTCACCATGGCTAAATTGACCCCTAGAAACACAATACACACAAAGAAAATATATAAAAGTTAATGAAATGTATTCAGTTATACAAGAGAGTTAACTTAGAACCATCATTACATGTAATCAATGTTTGATGTGCTGGGCTGCTCAGAATCTCTGTTAGCTGCATTCAAAGGGAAAAAATAGGGCAGGCGAGTTCGAACTAAATCTTGGACCCTTGGATCACTATGGAAGAAATACTTATGAGCAGGGGGGCAAGGATCATCCAAATCTATTACACTACTTGTAACATGAATATTTTGGTTATTCTTTCGAGTATTACTCTGAGGTTTACTTTTATCTTTCATGGAACTAAAATATTCCTCACAGACCTCATCCAATGCAGGTGTTGGGATACGAGAACTCTTCTCGAATCGAAAATCATCCCATAGATCTTTCCTGGTTGTTGTATTTGCTGATTCATTTAATTTTCTCTGCTCGTTTAAACCTACACGTTGCACAGGATCAGGTTGACCCTTGTTCAAATATGATTCTGATCCATTACAGGTCTTATTAGTAGCACCTTCACTGAAAAAAGGGTCATCGAAATCAGAGTCTGAATCAACCAACTGAAACCTTCTAAGAGGACTGACAGTTAACTTTGGAAATGGTGGTTTATTGCAGCTCGTGATTACTGACTCTGGATCATTCAACACATTCTGTTTTCTCTTCCCTGGTTGTTTAGTCAAGACCCCGTGACCATTAAGTGGGAACTTTGAACTGTTGCAGACTGAAGGACGGTGTGTTGAAAGATGTTCATCTGCAGTTATCAATAAAGTTAGCATACATCATACATGAGACGATCAATTAGTAGCACCCACATACCACGAACAAGAAAGCATAAAGATTTGAAAGATGAAACCTCTCAGACAAGTTATAACTAATAAGTAGCAAGTCATATGCCAAATTAGAATAGCCACAACAAAACAAATGTTCTTATTGTAAAGATTTGTAGTTCTCATAAATCACCTATATTGTTAATCAAACTAGTGATCTTCAGCATACTTGAGATGTTGCTTGGATACAAAAAAAGTCACAACTTTCTACAAGTAATTCTTGCGAAATACAGTTTAGGGTTACAAAACATAATGGCTTACATAATACTCATTAAGCTTAAACTTATGACCATAATAATTAACTCTAATTGACATCTGATTTCATTAGGGATTACCATGACTGTAATTGACTACCACATTCAGCCCAATATGCTACATCAAAACCCGATAATCCTATCATCCTAAATCACTAGTTTACCTACATTCAAAAACAGGCATTTGGGCAAAAACATAATTGATCAATTGAATAACATCTTTAACCTGTACAATTACCTTCTTGTGAAGAAAAAACATCAATGTCATCATCATCATCATCATCAACAACCACAGAAGAACACAAATCCACCTTACTCTTAACCGACGCCGATGCCACTGTTCCCTCCACCGCAGATCCTCGCCGGAGGCGCTTCAACTTCGGCGACGAACCCTGATTATCACAGTCCGAATCAATCACTGTTAGCGTTTCGAAATCGTCATCTTCATCATCAACTACACCTATGGAGAAATGGGTTGATGATGATTGAGCTTTATTATCTTTGTTTGCAGTGGTGATTTGGGGGTCGGAATCAAGTAGATCAAAATCTAACCCTAAAGAGAACGAAGGTGCTTCAAAATCCGCCATTGATACGAACAATTAGCAAGATTTGCGATTAAAGATGGGGATTATGGAGTATGAAGGGATTCTTGTATTGCAAGTTTTGATTTTTATCAAAAAATTGCCATTGGAATTGGCATTGGCGCTCTTTTCTTGAATTCATTTCAATGGCGCCATTGTTTGCATGTTTTCAAAATATATTAATTGCGCCTTGACATAAGAATGCATTCTAATAAGGGAATGATTTTTTCTTTCCTTTATTACTAAACTAATGACACGTATACGAGTCATATAAGGTTATAGCAATCGTATACTGGCAATCGTTTACGGCTATTGTATACGAATTATATAAGGCTATCACAGTTGACATTGAGGAGGGGCGGAGTAGATAACCATTCAAGATCCACTCGTTCAGGGGCCGAAAATTTTCTCAAACTATTATTTATATATATATATATATATAATTATGTTTTTCAAATACTTATGGTCTGTTTAACACAATCAAAAAGTTTAACAAAAAATCTTTTAACCTAAATACAATTCTTTGGACCTGTTTTTATTATATAAACATATTAGTTATAGCTCATTTTCATTAACACAGTTAAGAGTCCCTTTCAAAAAAAATCTCAATTCTTGGCCAATAAGGGATTAACGGGAAAAGAAAATTTAATTCGGACAAGCGCCAACAAGAATCCGAACAAAACATGTTTATCAGTTAACTATTACGATATATCATTCTAATATTATAATTTTGCTACGTTTATTTCTAAAAAGTTTGTTTTTGTTAAAATAATTAGTTTGTATAATTTAATTTGTTAGGGTCTAGGGATTTTTTTTTCCAACTTGTTGATCAAAAAACAAAAATCCTCAAGACCGGCCCTAAAGACTATACAACTCATATGCATTATTTAATTACTTTTTCTATAACAAATGAAGTTTAATTACTTGTTTTACAAACCAACTGGTATGAATCTAAGTGTATGAATTTCTAATATAAGTTTTAGTAACCAATTTGAAGTGTAGGAAAGTCTGTACTATTGACCAACTGTAACAGTATGATTTTAGTTTTAATAAATAATTATAGGGCATGGATTCCAGTTTTAAGACACAACTGAAAGGATATGGATTCTAGTTTTAAATAACGTATGAGTTTTGGTTTTAATTAACAACGGTAAGCATATGGATTTTGATTCTAATAAACAACTGCAAAGGTATATGTTTTAGTTCAAGAAACAATTTCAAGTGAAGAAATGTTCCTGGATCGGTGAAAAACGCTGATATCTGGTTAGAAAATTTACCACATAATATTAGATAATTGTCATCATAACTCGATATCACTAGCGAAATTCTATATTAAAATTGCTAATATGGCATGATGAAATAAGTGAATAACAAAGATATCGTTGATTTGTGAGTTAAAAAAACATGGTGAGGTGCGACTTATAAACGAACAAGGACGGATAGCTAAGGGTTGTGTTTGTATAGTGTGCGAACAATTGATAGTTGTTTTTAGGTGAATAGGGTCATGACATCTCTCTGCTATTTGACAAAAACAACTAACATCTTAAGATATTAAGAGTGTGCGTTATGTTTTAAAATGTGAAAATAAAAAAATGTAATGTGTTATGGTTTAAAAGTTGTCCATCGTGTGATAATTAAATCCAACAATTTCATCACTTCTTGGTTTAGGGTGCGACATAAACACATTGACGGGTTGTAACGGTTAAACGGCCTGCAACAGAGTTGATGAGCTAACCTTGTAAAATACATATTTTTTTATTTTTATTATTCTAACAATAGATATGTTTAATTGAATGTGATAAACATGTTATAAATACGAACACGGTTAAACAGTTAAACATGTTAACCAAAGACAATTTGTTTACCAGAGGTCCGAAATGAGAATATAAAAACTGATTATATATCCACTTTTTAGTCACTCAAGTCATCTAACAAAATTAGTTTTCTTCACCCCCTCTATTTCTCTTTTAACTATCATCTCTTCCTTCCTAACAAAACTTCATTAGGCTTAACTTGAATTTTCGGACAAAGTTAACTCTATTTTTCCTTCTCTTTTTCATCTAGACGTCACATAGGCAAATCTCACGTCTGGACACCTTCATTAAAGGTGCTCCTGCCATGCGACAAGTTCTTTAAATTTAATAAGCGACATGAATAAAAGAAATTACTATGCAAACCAGCAAATAAAAAAGCGCATTAATGCTGGTAAATTTAACAAACCAAGATTCTAGAATTGTGGTTAGGTACTTAAGTCTAATGACAAAATCATTTGGAGTTAAAGTGTTGAATCTCACCTTAAGATTAAAGGTTCGAGTTTTACTTAAAACGAGTAAGTGTAAATCAGATATAATGTAAGTTAGGTGGAATAAGATAGAGTATCATATGTTATAAAAAAAGTAATATAAACCTAAGATTCTTGCACCTTTATTGGAGCAATAGAAAACAAAGGTTCTCATCGTCGATCATCATAACAAGTATTCTTTCCTTCATTCAAACCCCAATAATATTATATTCTAAACAGTCTCACGCCATTTGGGTTCTTCATTCCCTTCACAACTCTCTACAAACCTTCATAAAGATTCAATCTTTACTCAAAAAGATTCAAACCAAAGGACCCCAAATGGGCAACTCTCTAATCACAGGCAAAACCCACCCATCTCCGGCACCAGCACCGCCGGATCACCACCAGAAACCGTCATCGTTACCCCGCACAGGTTCGATCCTCGGCGAACAACACAAGGATATCACCAATGAGTTCAAAATAAGTAGACCAATAGGCAGTGGTAAATTTGCAGTCACGTACATTTGCAAAGAAAAATCAACAGGAAAAAAATATGCATGCAAACAGATACCCAAAAGAAAAATTGTTACAGAAAGTCAGAAAGATGATTTGAAGAGAGAAGTTAGAATTATGGAGCATTTAAAAGGTCAAGCTAATGTTGTGGAGTTAAAGGGTACATATGAAGATAATAAGTATGTGCATTTGGTGATGGAGTATTGTGAAGGTGGTGAACTTTATGAGAAGATGGAATCAAAGGGTAGATATAGTGAGAAAGTTGCTGCACAGATTCTTAGTTCTATAATGAAAGTTGTGTATTCTCTTCATTTCATGGGTGTTATGCATAGAGACTTGAAGCCTGAGAATTTTATGTTGAAGAAAAAGGGTTTATTAGGGTTTGTTCCATGTTTAGTTGATTACACCACGTTGAAAGCTATCGATTTCGGGTTATCTGCGTATATTGATGAAGGTATTTGGATTTTCTTGATCATTTTATTTCGTGTATTTGACAATTCCCAAATTGATAAATCTTTGGTTTGTATGTTTTGGCGTGATCTAGAAACCAGTTTTTGTTTGGTATGATATGATATGGTATGGTATGGTTTGATCTGGTAGTTTAGTTTGGTCTGGTCTTGTCTGGTTGGGCTTGGTTTGGTTTGGTTTGGCTTGGCTTGGTCAAGTTTCGTCTGGTTGGTTTGGTCCAGTTTGGTTTGTTTTGTAATGATATGGTATCGTAAGTAGTTGCACACGGTCATTTGATAATCAGTTTTGTTACGACTAGTATCACATTGACTCTTTAGAGGTTGTGTTTGGCCTCTAAATGATTTAATAATAAAAGGCGAAGATAGCTTACTAGAACGCTTGAAATCTACCATCATGCCTTGAAATTTCTGTTGCAAGATAATAAAACACGCAATCTTTTCCAGGAAAACCAAACCGAGAAGAGGTTGGAACCGCTTTCTATGTTGCTCCAGAGGTTTTACAACTTAAACCATATGGAAAAGAGGTTGATATATGGAGTGCAGGGGTGATTTTGTACATGTTACTTACGGGTGTGCCGCCCTTCAATGGTGGTAAGATCATGTTTGAGTCCTTATTATGCAAGTACTGATTTGTAACCATAGCAATCACTTCGCGCGCCATAACCACTTCTTATGATCACTTTACCCTCGGATACATATCATACATGAGTAACATTGTAGCGAGGGTAAAACAGTATAAGAAAAATGGTTATGGCGCACGAAGCAAGTACTGTGGTGACAAATCATATCTCTTTCTGTTATCTTATAGAAGTCTTGTTTTGACCTGATGAACAAACTTGTAGAGAATGATAAGGAGATATTTGAGGAGGTAAAGAAAGCAAAACCTGATATGGAGAATTATCCATGGCCGTTAATATCAGCGAGCGCAAAGAAACTGGTGAAAAATATGCTCTCAGTTGATCCCAAGAAACGCCCATCTGCATCCGATGTTCTTAGTATGTTTCTGACATCGGTTTTTGATGTTTGGGTAACAAAAATTTCAGTACCGTGATTTTGAACAGCATAAACACATCCAAACATTTTAGTTAGTGTTACATAATCATTTTCAACGTGCAAACAAAGCACCCTTATATAACATCAAAAGTGCATATTGCAAATTTCAAACGTCAAAAGTACATTTAGACGCGATGCAGATGATTGTTTGATCTTATTATTCGTTATAAATTATCATCCAGATGATCAATGGTTGAAGGAAAATGGAGTAGCAACAGAAAATCCGATAGACAAAACGTTAATTGATAGGATGAAGCACTTCCGAGCTATGAACAAATTCAAGAAACTCGCGCTCAAGGTATCTTTTTTATGATATCTTGAAAACTTGTGAATCACGCCTGCTAATAATCTGTTTTTGTACTTTAACATGATAGGTACTAACGGAAATGATCCCGCAAGAAAAATTTGAAGGACTACAAGCAATGTTTAAAAACTTTGACACGAATGAAGAGAAAGCTATATCACGTGAAGAATTGGAGAAATCATTGGTTAGAATGGGGACGAATCTTGGACCAGAAGAAGCTAGACTTATTGTTGAAGCAGTACAAGTTCTTTATAAATGAAGTGTACAAACCTTTGTATCATTTGAAAAACTGTTATGTGAATTTTATACATCGAAATTTGCAGGCTGATACAGATGGAAATGGGTATATAGACTACAGTGAGTTCATTACAGCCATGATGAACTTTGGGGAACAACATAAAGAAGAACACCTTCGTAAAGCGTTTGAACATTTTGATAAAGATTCAAATGGGTAAGCAGTCGGTAATTTTTACACATTTATATTTTGGGTTGTAAACGAATCATTTATTAAGTTTTCCTGAAACAAATGGACGAACAAAAACACTTAAACTAGCGACTTTATGGTTCGTATTAGTTTGTCAAACAAAATACTTTTGTTTGTGTTTGTTCATTTAATAGATCAAAACATACGTTAAAATATATAAAATATTTAAAAAGTAGTCTCTCAAAAACATATCAAAGTTGAACAAACGGGATGTTCGTTTGTGTTAGTCTAATTCAACTAAACGAACATAAACTCTTGTTCATGTGACGAACATATATGAACTCCCTGCAAACCATCCAAAATAGTTTGCTTACAGCTCAGTTTATATTCATAAGTTACTTTTTGATGATGCGGAATTGTATTTATCAACAGATGGATTTCAGAAGAGGAACTAAAATCAGCATTAAAAGAATATGGAATAGGCGATGAAGCAACGATTGAAAAAATTATATCAGAAGTTGATAAAGATGAGGTGAGTTTGTTGGTATTTACAGAAATTATATGCAGATTATGACTTATGATGATCATACACAGAGAAGCTGATTCTTGATTCTTGACAATTGCAGAATGGTCAAATCAGTTATGAAGAATTCTGTGCAATGCTCAGAAGCTAAAGCTCGGTCCATGTTCATGCCATTTTATTCGTTAAAAGCAGTTACTTACGCGGAATAATGCATACATATGTTAATTCTTTATCGATTCAAAACCGCACATGCATCTTCAAACCATATTTCCATTCATCTCTTGTTAAAATACAACTAGCAATATCAGAATCATTCATTTGTATAAAATACACACGACCCAAAATAAAATACAATGTTAAGCACGATACTGAAGATACATCAAGAGCTTGGTAAACGGTTGAGATCCATTTCAACTTGATGAATCGTCCACTGCATATTCTCGAGTTTCTGCAACAATGCATTACTCTTTCAACATCTTATCAAGAGTAAGTTTTCTTGCCATAAAATACCAACATACGAATCACTTTTGTCCCATTGTAGTCATTAGGCCTTTTTTGTATATTTGCATCATTTAGAGCATTTACAATGGAATCCTTAAAAATATATGAATATGTTTGGTATATTATATGGAATGGTTTTGAGTGGTTGTGAGTGAAGGAAAGAGAAAATTTTACTGTTCATCGGTATATTTGGGGAATCACTGTTCAATCCATATAAATATTTTAATATTTTTAAAAGTGGTTGTGAGTGGAGGAGAGAGAAAAAGAAATTATAAAGGTATAAAAAATATTATTTAATTGAAAAGAGAGAAAATGTAGTGATTTTTAGTGTAATTATATGTATAAAGATGGAGAATCCACTGTGAATGCTCTAAAAGATTACTTTTCTTCTGTTTGAATCATTATGATGACTCGCACGAGACAAAAACTTGCAAGTTCATGTAATGACCCGAATGGTATAAATAATACACATAATGACCCATACAGAACAAAAGGCCATCGTTTAATGACTCAAATGCATACTAGCTAAAAACAGGACAAAATGGAAAATATGTTGGTATAATATGCAGAACAATCCTAATAACTATAACCACAACTGGGCAAGACATGATCATGCTACTTACCTTGACCATATCCTGGTATTGCCTTGCAATTGTGTCAAAGTGCGGGTCAACCCCTTGATACTCACGAAGTCGTGTTACCTGAAAACAGTTGATCAAATGTCAATTTAAGAATTTAAACAATACGTAACTAGTGATAACTGATAATGTGAAAAGTGTGCAAGATGAACGTACGGCTTTGTTATATGCAAGGGAAGCTTCTTCTGTAGCTTCAACTAAATATTTCCTGTAACAGAGTAAAATTGATAACATAAATTATATTAGATCTTTATAATCAAGTTAAGAAAAATAATTTAAGAATTAATATTCTTTACCTTATCTTATGCAATGCCGGAACAGAATCCTGTGTGTAAGTCTCAAGCAGAAGAATATGCTCGAGTGCTCTGATAAAAACAATCGAAACAATTTAAAATTACCTATCCCTAGTATTAATCATCTGATAATCTGATTTAAAACTTAAAGCACGAGCAAGTTTGAAGATTCCAAGAGAGTAATATGACCAACCTCAATTTGGCACTCATTGTTTCACACCTTTTGCACAACCAAGTTTTCTGTAGTTCATCCTGAAAGAATTTATATAAATTATGTTTTATTATGCACCGGTCTCAGAAAGAAAAAAAACATCATGCTACTAAAGAAAATCAATATACAGTTTGCTCACATATTGATGTTGATGTTGCAACTTCAAATCTTTTACAAGTTTAATAAGCACACCAAGTATCTGCTCCAACACCTTTGAAAACAAATGAAATTTCATGTCAGCCAATCGTTCCAATCATAGAATCTAGAGGTTGCAAAATGGGATGGTTGGGTAAGGGGTCAAAGGGGGAAAGTTTTAGTGCGGCTTAAAATGGACCTGCGAACATTTTCTTAATCTGTTCTTTTAATTATTAAAATTATTAATGGCCAAAATATGGTTAGAGAACTATACTATAACAAAACTAATCTAACTTTTTAGTAAGGTGATTAGGTTTTGATGCATTTAAATATAGTTTGGTTGAGTTTCAACCTATTCGACTAATTTGATACTTTTCCTTCTAGTTAAACTATGCTGCCTAACCCATTCTAGGTATTTGGGTCGAACTTGCCACCTCTAGTGAATTGCAAAAAAGATTCAGCTGATGTGATGCAGTTCTTACTACATACATTGTAATATTCTGCAAACTTTCTGTCAGCAGAATATAAATCTTCACGTAAAGCACCTTCTTCTCTTTCAATCTCCTCGATAATTAACTTTACCCTGTTTCAACAATTAATAGAATATATTTATATTCTCTAATAGAAATGATAGTTAGAATAAAAAAATAAAAAGAAATACAAACCTTTCTGGAAGCCGAGCACTTGAATTTTGATTACCAGTTGATTTATCTGCAGCAGAGGAGAATTTCATAAATCTATACATTTTTCAGAACTTTACCACATAATATATAATGAAAGACTAACCCAAGTCATCTATAAAAGCATCAGCTAACTTGTCACATTTAGACTTTAAGCGATACTCAATCTCACGAAGAAGTGGCATTTGATACTCTGCCACATCCTACAACAAATGAAAAAACTTGTAAGCAAAAAAATCAAAGGGTAAAACAATGCATCCAAAATATATCATTAAGGGTAACTACCATATCTTACCATAGCCAATGGTGCATGTTGGACCTGCGTTTGCCACAAATAACCAGGTGTTATTCCAAGAAACCGATTAGGAACACCACCAACAGCAGGATCTCCAGTATCAGAAGCATTGGTAGGAAACACATTGTTTGTTGAACCACCCGTGTAAACTGAAGAAATGTTTGTGTAATTACTTGAGTTTGAGCTTATTGTGATGCTGGTACTTGTACTATCAAGTGAGCTTCTTGATAGCACACTCATTTTTTCTATTTCTTCCTCATGAACATCACCATCTTTTGAAATTAGAGGAAGTCTTAGCCTTTGAGCAGCTTCTGCAACAACTAACCGATGCTCAAGTGCCTCATACACCTGAAAAATGATGTTAACTTAATACACATGAGACCCATAAAGGAACAAAGTTACTTGCACCTTACAAAGAGAACCAATCTAAAGGTGGCAAAATGGGTTAAAAAACGGTTCAAAACATGTACCCTATTCTATGTGGAGAGACAAGCTGACCTTAAAACACCTTATATCCAAAAAAATTAAACTTTTACTAGTAAATAACGTGTCCAATACGATCACAAAGCTCATATTATTTCAATAATAATCAATTTTAATAATTAGGAACTTCAATTCAATTAAAATTCCCATATCACTTGCATATCCACCTAAAGACACAAATAATTGTTCTTATGCATAACACACGACGAAACTACTAATAATATATGCAAAACCACATACATTTCAAACCTAAAAGATCTAAAACCATACCTGAGGAGAATTCCTGAGGCCGAGATTGGCGTGTAGACCCGGTTTGTCACGAATTCCTCCAAGATTAGCCACGGAAACAGCCTGTTGATAATCTTCAACCATACCAATTGCTTCACAATATATAGCCTACATTGTAAAACGCATACACATGACTCTCAAATTACAAAACAACAATACTCCCCAATTCAAACTTCAACTGCCAATTCCATTTGTCAAACCCTAACATTTTCCCAGATAAAATCTGTAACCAAATTTACAACTGGGCTCATTATCCACCCCCAATTATCAAATTACTGCTCACAACATTTCAGATCAAGAATCGTAAAACAAAACCGAACAAAAACCCTAATTAGAACAGATCACGACTAGAAACGTAACCCATTTACCATGGCTTCCAAAAAACGTAATCTTTCTCTGCACATTTCTTCTCGCGCCTGAGACATCAATCAACAAATCATAACATTTACATTTCAACCTATTAAAGATCAAAGAATCGAAATGAATCAATCGTACAAGTTGGAGATCGTTGTAGACAGATTTGGTGATGAGGGATCCATCGGGAGCTAAACAGTGACGCTCGAGTTGATCGATCAATTGGGTTACATCTGCAGGAAGATTTTGCGCACCTCCGGTTTTCGACATTTTGGGGGTTTGTGGGTTTTCAAAATTTGTGATGAATGCTTTATATCCGGTCCGGCTGCCGGTTTGAGTAGATCGGCCGGCCGATGATTCAACCGGACGGTTTTTGAATTTGAATTCTAAAGTTAATTCGACGGGCTGGGCCTTAAATTATTAAAATTATTTTTTTGCCCTTAAATTTATTACATCTTAACCCCAACCCAAAAACTCTCCACCAACCCACAATCGCTACTTGGCCGCCCCTGATTCCAATCTCAATTTGAAATCTCACCCCGGCGGCCCGTCCATCCAAGCTCCAGCAGTTAGCGACCCTCTCATCTGGCAGCCTATAGTCTGCACCCTCTAGTCAAGCTTTCAAGGTTAGGGGATGTTTGGCAACTTCTAAATGATTAAGCGCTAAACCAATAAGAGGTCTGAACCATTAAGAGGTTTGAACCATTAAAAGCTAGTATATCGTTTAACTATTTAAATGCAAATGTCTGACCAATTCAGATAAGAGGTCTTACCATTCAGCATTAGTATAATTTTCAACCATTCAGAGGCAAATGTCTGAACCATTCATACATTTGCTCGCGAAACAAACAGTCTGAACCATTAAGTGTTGAACCATTCAGACATCTGGACCATTAAGAGGCTGCCAAACAACCTCTTAGTTTTCTAACTTTCTAATTTCTTGATTAGTTTAGTTGATAACCTAGTTTTGTTTTTCTTTTTTTGTTTATTTAATTATTTGTCTAATTAGAAGATTTGAACATGAGATTTAATACATATTTGCAGATTTGTTGTCACTACATCGTCTTTAACCCAGTAGAATAACATTTTTTAGAACCTTTAAATAAGATTGAACATAAGACTTAATATCTAGTTATGCCATTGGATGGCATGCTGTTGTTTGTTCCAATGGGAAACTTAAGGATGAGCTTTTCCACTTCAAATTCGCATCAGTTGATAGTAAGTTTACTTCTATCGTTTCATTTTATCGATTTTGTTAAATGCAATTTTTAATATCTGACTGTATCAAATAGCTTTTCAAGAGTTTGATTACTAGTTGAACAATAATATAGGGATTTTAAGTGATATTATCTGTCATTTACAATATATTTAGACATAATGTTTTGTTCAAGAGCTTGATACATACAAAATTGAATTTGATGCAAATTTCCATGGGATGGTAGGAATAATAAGGTCACTCATCACATGCTTTCATGTTTCAATTGCTTTTGCTTATTTATTTTGTCTTGTTTTGGAATCAGTTTTATTATTCAACTCACCTATATTTTGTTCTGTAGTTGGCAAATCTAATTTTTTTAAAGGGAATTGTCAAATTGATATGATGCTTAAAGTAAAAGATCTAAGCAAGATAGGATGATGAAAGGGATATGTTGTAAAATAGAAAGAGGGCCCTTGTTCGTATTAAAGTTGTAACTTTATGGCATTTCGCAACCTCTTCTATATCAATAACACACCATTTGTGCATGTTTTCTATGTTTGGTGTCGGATTGTAACAAAAATGTGTGGGTTGCAACTGGCAATCTATGATTGAATGCTATTTAGACTTCCCAACATTTATCTCCATAGTTGCTACAACTATAACATTTCATTATTTCATCCTGCTTCATGATCACAATATTTATGTAATGGTTTCTAAAGTGAAAATGCGTAAGACACCTAGGGGTGTTCAAAAATATCCGAATCCGAAAATCCGATCCGAAAATCCGAATCCGAATCCGAAATATCCGAATTTTCGGATATCCGAAAATTCGGATATCCGAAAATTCGGATATCCGAAAATTCGGATTCGGATTCGGATAGTGATTTTCAAAAGTTTCGGATATTCGGATATCCGATTATCCGAAAACTAAAAAATATTTTTTTTATTTTTTTGAATTTTAGATATATTTTTACTTTAAATTGAGATTTTTTAGTGTATATTGTAACTTTTATGATATGAGTTGGTTTTTTATATTATTTTTATAGTATTATATGTCTAATTATTGTAAAAAACTAAAAGATATAAAAGTAAAAAAAATAAAAAACGAATTTCGGATATCCGAATCACTATCCGAATCCGTATCCGAAATTTCGGATATCCGAATTTCGGATATCCGAAAATTCGGATACGGATTCGGATAGTGATTTCCACTATCCGAAAATTTCGGATATCCGAAATTCGGATATCCGAAATTTCGGATATCCGACTTTGAACACCCCTAAAGACAACTATAAAATGTAAGTTTTATTTGATTTTTTTTATAATTTTTATAACATTTCGATGCAATTTAATTATGTTTATTCTGGCCCTACCCGACCGGACTGATCGGACGACTATAAAATTTTTATGTTATATTAATATTTAATCACAAAAAAGTGACCCTTAGGAAATAATTCCTCGTTCCGTCACTATTCATCACTATATTGAATATATAATTTAGGGGTGTTAAATTGACTATATAATAGAAATGGGCAAAAAAACTGGTTCGGCGAAAAAACCGTAGCATGGTTTTACATATATTGAATATAAAATTTAGGGGTGTTAAATTTAATCACCCCTATATTGAATATAAAATTTAGAGGTGTTAAATTGACTATATAAAACTTTTGAACCACACATGCATGCTGTGGCATGTTAACTCATAAAATTTAAACTGAAACATAAAACAAAAAAAAATTTAAAATATGAAAATCATATGAGACCAAGGTTGAAAGTAAAAAGTGTTGGGCTAAATTGTAAAATATATAAAAGTATTGAGCTAAAATAAAAAAGTTAAAGATTACAAAAAAGACAAAAGGTGGGTACAACCTACTATATCACACGGTACAACCCATGAGTATTAAGCCCATTCCGTTACGACATGGACGTAAAACCGTACCAAGTAACACCATTATCACATCATCCTCATCGACTACCAGCACCAAAAAAACTCAAGGAAGATCAACCGAAGACAACACCAAAAACATCGAGTTATTTGAACAAGCTTACTCTAAACATGAAATAATACATTGTAGTAAAGAAAAATATTGCTGGAACTTTAGAGAAGGAGAAAAAGCTGAAGTATGAGTATTTTGGTATGTTCAAATATGTCTATCAAGTAAGGCAATGAAGAATTGAACCTCACTTCGTGAGTTCAAATCCGAGCCAACTCGGGTTTTAGTCCCGAAGTGCGTTACGCTAGCATGTTTCGGCTGGTGTAGCGGCACAACTATTATCAAGTGCCAGTAGGCTCCATAGGTTTCCCGAGGAACGCCAAGCCTCTCCTCTGAACCCGCGTGCCAGTTCAGACAACATAGTGGTCACGCATAGAGGGGTGATGGGTCTCCGACTTGTAGGAGATGCGATCGCCACTCATAAATAAAAATCGCCGTTCATAAAACAAGTAAGGCTCACCTTGTATTTATACTGAACTTATAGTTGAAACACCTTCAAATCATTACTCAAAATTTGAATTCAATGTTAAACATCCCCAAAGTTTTAACACTTGAATTGAATTTAAATTTAAATTTAAAGACTTAATTTATTCAAAATTAAAATCAAATCACACTACTTATTTTTTTATTTATTTTCAAATATTATGAAGAGTTTCAACATTACTTAGCTTCAGAAAAAAAAATAGTCTTAATACATTTATTTTTATATAAGTTTGTAAATTTAATTTGATACACTAGCAATCACTTCATAACTAAATATTTAATGTCATATAATTTTATTAAACAAAGACGTGAACCAATATTTGGTAAAAGTTGGTAAGATAACTACTTTTAAAAGCTTCAGAAAAAAGATATCTTAATATATATATTTTTATATGAAGATTGAGATAAAGCACATGCAACATTTCCAGAATATAAAATTTTAATTTAACTTTTTAATTTGTTTTGTTCTTTCACTACCAGTCTACTTTTTTTATATAAAATTACTTTGAAGGTTTTATGCATAAAAAAAACAGTTTCTCTTTTGACATGCTAACTTCCTCGCTATCTTTTTTGCTACCTTATAGAAATTAACATGAAATGAATCGTCTGTTCTTAAATTACGTTTAAAAAGAAAATGCCAATATTAAAGTACATAACCATGTGTACTTGCCACATATTCATGTAACAATAAGGTTATATAAGAACTCATAATTTTACAAACATATTAACTGTAATTCGGTTTAGCATGAGTATTCACTTAGGCTTGTCTAAGTATGTATTCTATGATTCTCGAAGAAGTTTCCTTTTGCATTTGAACATTCTTCACCAAGTTCTTGAGAGTCTATAATTACCACAACTATCTAACACTAATTTACAACTCGTGTGCTACACATGTTGAATAAAAAATATAAATTAAACACTTACCAATTAATATTTAATAATAATCTTTTAATATAAGATATAATTGAAATTATATATAATTAATTACCTTAAGTAAATTAAAATAACAATGATATTTTTTGAAACTTTTTTATTTAAAAAAACTTTGTTTTAAAAAATGTTTTCCAAACATTCTAATTTTTTTAAAAGTTGTTTTTAAACAATGTCATTTTCTTATAAAGTTCTTTCTTTTAAAAAACTTCATACTTCATTAAACTTTTTGTTTAACAAAATTATGTTTTCTAATAAAAAGTATTATGTTTTTTATTTATTAAAAATATATTTAAAATTTGGAAAGTATAATTTCGTCAGCATTTAATATAATCATTAAATGATTGACTTGTTATATTAATGACATGTGTCAAATTGATTATAACAAGATAACATATGACAAAAATTACATAGAGAAAATATTAGAAAAAATATCGTTTTATATTTTCTAAGGTGGTGTTTGTTTTTTTAAAAAACATCTGCGAAGCCTCTTCTATCTGTAGCCCGCAGACCACGCGCAGACATGAGTATCTGCAGACTGTTTGTTTTTTCGAATAAATTTTATTAAATAGGTTTGCAGCGGGTCTTCTTGAGGCAGACATAAATTTTTAACTTCATGCATCTTCTAAACCTCTTCTCATCAATCTCAATCTATTGTGAAACCCTTCTACCATCAGCAAAATCGACCGCCTCCACCGTCCCGTTGCTGTCGTCAGATCCCCTCCACCGTTCCGTCACCGCCACAGGCCCCCGTCCACCGTTCCGTTGCCGCAAGCCTAGTCGACAGCCACCGTCGCGCAACCTGCAGCTCTACAGCCGCGCAACCTGCTGCTCTACATCCGCGCGACCTGCTGATCCACAGCCGCGCGACCTACTGCTCTACAGCCGCGCGACCTGCTGCTCTACCGCCATTGTCCCGTCGCCCACTACCATATCGCCGGAGTCACCCTATTCAGAAGGTAATTTTGTGATTTTGTACATGATTCTTTGTTTCCATGGAAGGTGTTAAACTAAGTTTGTGATTTTGTTTTCATACATGTTTTTGATTTTGTTTACACCGTTAAAAACCGAACAATTTTTTTCTTGCAGACTGTAGATGTTTGGTTCACTTTTTCGGTTCTTCTTATATAGATATCTGTAGATATGTTCGCAGACTGCAAATATTTTACCTCTGAAAAAGTTAACTGCACCTAAGTCATCATAACTAACTATTTAATTATTCTTTTATTTAACACATGAAATACATAGGTTAGTATATCATATACAAAACTTTAATCCATGTATTTATATATGAAGACTGTGATCATATACGTATTGTTTTAATTATATATTATACTCTTATGTTAAACATAAATTAACTACGTCAGATTCTATACAATTTTAAATAAATATGTTAAATAGACAAATTAACCAGGGTGCACGTGAACACAAATTAAAGGCCTATATATTCCACTGTGTGTGTTAAGTTATAAGATATTAACATTCCACAATGGCAAAACTTGCACTTGTTGCATTCAGCTTGATTACCCTGGTTGTATCTTCTGAGGTTTCTACTAGTAGAATGGTAATGGACACTATGGAAAACCCTAGACAATATTAAATATGTTAAATAGACAATATTAAAACTAATGATAGTATCTTGTTTACTTTTCATGTGACTTGGATATTCTCCCGTGACCGCCCCAAATAATATTTTGATAAATGTAAAGATATGTTAAGGTTTAGTAATATGATCATCTGACCCTTAATTGAAAAAAGAACAGAAACTTATAAGATAAAAAATAAATTTGTTAAAAATATATTTATAATAATTAAATAATAATAGTTTTGAAAACTTATATTCTTGAGATAAAAATAAGTTTGTTAAAAATATATTTATAATAATTACATAATAGAGTAAATTACTATTTACATCATTGTGATTTGTTTAAAATAACTATTCTCACCAAAAAGTTTAAAAATAACCATTTTAGTCAAATAATTTTAATTAAGTAATGATTTTCATCCACTCCGCTAACTCTTTCCATGAATTCTTTTAAAAATCCCACTTGTGCCCCCCACGTGAGGACATTCTAGTCAATTTAAATTGAAAAAACATTATTGGTTTCCACTTTCTAGACTCGATACTTATAATCAACTGTCTTCACAACATGCAATCCTGTGTCTATAGGGTTCACAAGTTGCGACTCCTCCTCAATTGTTGTCACACCCCGAAAATTGTAGCGGAAGGTCGCATGACGTGGTGGTAACGGAATTGGAGTTATTCCAACGGTCGTAGTCAAACGTTAATATTTAATGAGTTGACTATCTTCACATGACAAAGTATTTAAACATATTACATTATCAAGTTTAGATTTCAAAACAACAAGTTCATCATTAAGGATTTAAAATAGTCAACATAAAAACGTTTGGTCTTTCCAAAGACACAATTCCATCATTCCCAAATCAAGCATACCTATAACCCTGAAAAGCATGAGAAAATACTAGTCAATAATAAGTTGGTGAGCATTCGGGTTTTCATAATTTATATAACAAATCAGTTTTTCAAACCGTATTATGATGTAGCGAGATAATATACTCAACATAGACTAGCTAGGTACTATGATTAATTCAGGTCATAAGTCCATAATCAAGCCAAGAAACACGTCGTTGCCTCACAACTATCCAGACATATAAACTCCCTCGCTACAACCTGACCAGCGCGACTGGTTGCGAGAGCGGGCCCTTCTAACCCGATAGATCTACCAATATAGCCTGCGGCCTCACCCCCGAGGTTAATGATTATGAGGGGATTTAGAGCCCAATAGTATTCTCCGATACTATTACCTCACCTTATACCGTCGTAACATATATTATACTCGTTTACCCATTATATATATAAAAACAGTTAATCGATATACATGCTTTTTCCCCAAAACAGTTTAAATGAAATAATATTTTAAATGGGGCCGAAGTACTCACCTTTGTTGATTCAAATCTCCGGTTTTTAAGCGTCTCGCACCGGTTTAATCACGATCCTAGACGTGAAAGACTTTCTTTAAATAATGGCAAATTTTGCTCAAAATGCTGTTCACCCAACTTATTTGACTTTTGTTGATAAAAACGCCTTTTTGAACCGTTTGAAGATGTTTTTAAGAAATCATTTCGTTTTAAAAAGGATTATCATTTATTAGTCATTTTCCTAATAAATCTTTTAACATGAATAATTAAACTTACTAACATCTAATAATATCTTAGTTTTCTTCTATTATTTCTTATAAAGACTATTTCGATTTCTTAGACTAACCAATTAAATTATGAAATTCTAATTAGTTACCTATCGGTTTTTCATTGATTTTATACAAGATTTTAATTAAAATTTTTTATTCTAAAATATAATAATTTTTTTTTATTCTCTATTTTGATTTTACCAAGTCTTTCGTTTATAGTCATTCTTCTCAACACGTTTTAACTTAGTCGTTTTTCCAAAAATGCCATGTCCAACATATAATCCATCTTTTCCTAGTCTTGATATCTTTTTATTTCCATCTAAAATCTTAATCATCCAAGAGTTCTTAAATATTACTATTGTCCATTTGTCCATGTTCTAACTAATAATCCTTGTGAACCATAATCCATAAACTTTTTAACCTAAACCTACATTCATAACCATGTACATTCATCCTACTACATTCTCATAACCCAACATCATACAATAATAGGATTTATCATCTAATAACTACAACAACATCAAATTTTCAGATTATAATCCAAATCAAAATCCTTTTTCATCATCATGCCAACTCGGGGTCGGCCCAATAGTACAACGGGCCCACGCTAGGGCTTTGGGCCTCCAAAACTAATAAGGCCTCAAATATTATTGATCCAATACATATGTAGACTTTTGGGCCTCAAATATTGTATTCATCCTTAAGCCCTAAGCGACTTTCCCTTTTCCTCACCGCCTCTACTCACATTTTTTGTCTTTCTACAGCAGCAAATCTGCAAATGGTCGCCACTTTCATCAAGATTCAGGATAACGAAAGGTCCAATGGTTTTTCAGTAATCAACAACTCATCAAGCTTCAAGCATCAGCATGCTGCACGCCTGCACCGTTGCGCCGCTGCTAACTTGATGTCGCCCCTTCGGCCTTCCGCCTTCCAACAACATAATAGTGCTTGCGAGATCAATAACGCCCCTTCATTTGTCGCCCCTTCGACTCTTCGAGATCAATAACGCCATACCGGTAATATTATGTTGAAATCGTCCCATAAATTCTCACTCGCTCCTTTCAGTTCAACTTAAAATTTAACTATTCAAGTATTCAAGGGTTGCGAACTTGCGTTTAATGTTAGGCTGTTTTTTGCGTTTAATATTTAGTTCAACTTAGAAGTGAAAATGTGAAACTTCGATCTTGCTATAAGGCATTAAAAAGACCAGAAGGCAGAAGACCAGGAGTGAAACTTGATTTTGCAAGTGGCGATTAAGAAGCATCTAATATTAATTTGGAACTCGAGGTGCTGAATTTTCCCTCTTCAGAAGTGGAACTTGATTTTGACTTCTACACGTAAGCCCCCTCATATCATATAATATTATATCCCACACATATAACTTGTTAGGTTTAATGTGTGCAATTGTGCATACCACTTACATATGAAATGTATGTATGAATGTTGCATAAAGACGGTTATTAAGATCATAAAAAATTGAATCGGACTTGAACACATTAAAGGAAATTTCATGACGAGATATCTATTCGGGAATCTAGTTGTAACGAAAAAGATTGAACCACCCAAGCACAAGGCTGCCAAGAGTCCAATTAGTAAGATGCTTTGTTACAACTATAGTTAGTTGTTTGGTTTCAGTATTTATAGATAAACATCACTGCCTGTTGATCAATTGACTTATTTTTAGTATAAGGAGCATCATCACTAATAGTTGAAGGATACAAGTTGTTTTTAGTTTGATTTGTATAATCTGAAGTAGACTTTGTAGCTTGCTTTATATGGATCAACTATCAAGAAGTGATGCAGAATTAGTAAGTTGCACATAGAATTGAATTTATAAAACCAGATTCATTATTTATTAAGTAGACCTTGTAGCTTACTGTAGGATTAAGATTTAATTTATAAAACCAGTTTCATTATTTATTTAGTTAACCAGTAAGTTACATTAAATTGATGTGAAAAAAATGCCTGATTCAAAAATCTAATTTTTCTTTACCGAAGAAGGGCCCCAAATCTTAAATTCGCTTAGGGCCTCCAAATTTGTTGAGCCGGCCCTGTGCCAACTTTTCCAAAAACATCTAAGTGGGTGAACCAAATCATCAAGATTTCCATCTTGATCAACCATGCAAGAACATAGATACACAAATTAATCCAAATAATTATACCTCAAGCCTAAACCTACGGTTTCTAGTGTTAGCTCACGATCTTTCTAAACCCGGTTTCACCTTCAAGCCCTAAACCCAACTTTGCTTGAGAAACCCTCTTGTTTTTGACTCCAAGAACGAAAATGTAGGTTTCTTAAGGTGGTGGTGGTCTCGGCGGTTGAGGTTGATGATGGGGGTGATGGGATGGTGGTGATGAATGGTGATGGTGGTTCCGGCGGTGAGTGGCGGCCGGCGGTGGAGTGGCGGCGGTGTGGTGGTTTCGGTGGGGGGGGGGGGTATGGTGTAGTGGTGGTGACTGATGGAGAGGGAGAGGAGAGGGAGGTGAAAGGGTTGTGTGTAGGTTAGTGTGTTAAGTGTGTGTGTATGTAGTTTATATACATAGAGTGTGGGGATGAGTGTCTTGCATGCAAGACAAGGTAATCATCTCCTAGATATTGTTATTATTATTTAATTATAAATATTATTATTACTACTACTACTACTATTATTATTATTATTATTATTATTATTATTATTATTATTATTATTATTATTATTATTATTATTATTATTATTGTGACATCCGGTAATTTTCCGTTACCAAACTCCGTTAGTTCCGTTAGGTCTTGCATACACGTGTCGTGGGCACACACTAGTTGTCGTTGAACGTTGGTGACTTAATAATAATAATCTACTATAAACAATGATAATCTAATTAATAATGTTGGTTATTAGTTGTGATTATGTGATGCATGAATTTATAGAATTTTAAATGTTTATTCTACGCGATAACATGACAACGTGTTATATATATATTTCATGTGTTGTGTGACTTATTGTAAATGTTTATGATTATTATTGTTGGTTAATAATACTTGTGTTTTGTGGTTAAAAATTATAAAAATGCTACAAAGGTTAAATTTTATAAAAACATTGTTGAATGAGGGTTTAAAGGTAAATGTTAAATAAGGCAACTTTGACAAAACCCAACCCTAGCCCCTTGTCCCCCATTCGGCCGAAACCTTCACCCAAACCCCCCACCCTTGCGAATTTGATCCAAGAACAAGCACACAAGTTGAATTCCAAGTGGTTTCAAGTAGTACAAGTTGTTTGCTATTGATAATCATCATCTAAACACGTTTAAAGGTATGTTCTATCATGTTGTTCATAGTTCTTAATTCTTGATAAACCCTAGTTCGAAATTGATGATGATAATATGAAATTGATGATGGTTAGATGATTATATGATGTTAGTTAGGTTGTATGAATGCTAGATTATGTTGATTATGCAAGAAATCCATGAATTGATCATGTAGTTCATACGTTGCCTAAAGAAGAAACTTTTTCTTCATGGAATTCATGTTTTGATGATTGGACATATGTTAGATGAATTGTTATGATTGCTATGAACTAGATTAGGGATGTTATTGGTGAATTTGAGATTGAAGTTGATGAATGTATGGATTTTGGATATGACTTTCCCGAAAGGGAAACTTTATTCATATGAAAGGTATGATTTTGTGATTTGATCATTATTTGATGATTGTATGATGTTAATTGTATTGCTTTGATGTTAGTTTACATGGATTGTGCAAGAAAGATCATGAAATCTAGTGGTTGTTCATACCTTGCTATAAGTAGAAACTTTTGGATATGAGGTTTGTGAACTATGATGAATTGATGATGTTGGTCATACCTAGATGATAGCTATGAACTTGATTAGGTATAAACTTGATGAAATTATGATTGAATTAGATGCTAGATCACTTTTGGGTGTTTCTTTCCCAAAAAGGAAACTTTATTTTTGTAGAACTTTGGATGTGATGAATTGGGCATGCTTGTGATGATAAGATCATGTTAGAATGATTGTTGATGATGTTTGATATGATAGAACGTGTTAATTGAGTGGTATGAATGCTTGGTTGATCATGTAAGAAGTATAAGTTTTGATGATCATACATGATGATGAATTATGGTTAGTGATTAGGTGATCATGTTTGGGATTTGATTGATTGTCACTATGAATGTTGGTTGGAATGAATTAAGTGAAAGTATGTAATCATGATTGTCATACACACGTGCGAATCTAAGGCCCCTACTTAGTAGGATTGGCAGGGTTTAGGATGTGAAGTCGTGAGTGGCTTCACATGGCATGTGGTGCATGATTAGTCTTCGCGTATGAATTATTGTTTTGATGTATTTATATATATATTAAGCATGATGATTGTTTGAGATTTGCATAAGTGTATGATGATCTAATGTGACATGATGACTTAGGTAGAACCTAGGTTGATAATGTGGTACACATGGATAAATTGCATGATACTCTTGTATGTTAAGTTGTCATATATGATTAAACTATATTTCAACTACTATGTCACCAACGGGTCAAACGGGTCAACTAGGTTAACCTAGGATTATTAAGTTTCTCCGTGTACACGTACTTATGTACTTGTGTGTTCTAGGTAACCTTTGAAGGGTTGTCTTTGCACCTATCACCAGTCTCTTTATTCAATATCTTTACACACCAGGTGAGTTCATGCCCCTTTATTTTATAAACCTTTTTCTGGGGGAGGTAGCATACTTGTACTCAAACGCTATTTTGTTATTATTATAAGTTGTGTATGTTTTAACATAGTGCTTAATACCATGGAAAGTCCTCACACTTTCGAATCGTTAATAATGGTAACTAGCGGGGAATCTTGGGTAGTACTACTGGGTCTGACGAGCCCCACCTGTAAGACTGGAGGTTGAACAGGTGCAATATTGTCCTAGACAAAAACATTCGTCACGACCTGGTAAGTCGTGATGGGAGGCAACAAACGCAACACAGTCAGCTTCGATAACGAAATCACTATTGTTTTTACATGTGAATATAGACTAGCTATCTATTTCAATGCACTTCTTATGTTATACAACTGTTAATATTTATGATAAACGCAAACCCTTGAACTCACCAACCATTATGTTGACATTTTAGTATGCTATTCTCAAGTCGTTAACTTCGCTTGCCATTAGGAGCACTACACGAGTCCAGCATGCATTCTAAGACTCTATTTTAAAGACATCTTTGTTGGTTTTTATTTATGAGTGTTTAATCATTTGGGTTGGCGCGTGTTTTGCCATATTATGCATTTTTATACTTTGGGTTTGTCTTATTTACAAAACGCTTCCGCATGGTTTTAAAGTTTGAACTTTGGTTGGTTTTATATTAAATGTGGCATATAGAGTCGTTCTGAGTAACTATTGACTGTGATCCTGGTTTGTTGACATGCCTCGCGGTAAAACTCCACACATGGATTTTAAATGTGTGACAGATTGGTATCAGAGCCATTGGTTATAAGGAACTAGGTTGCATACACACTAGTCTATAACCACACACAGTTAGTTAGTTGCTCTTGACTTATCCTTTTACTATATACTCATTGGCATATACATCACATAGACTGCGGTATGGTATCATCATTGTCTTCATCCCCTGTTCGACACACACCGGGAAGGAAACCCGAGGTTCCTATTATTCCTTCGTCATCTACGAGTTATGGTTCTAGACTTCCCGTACTTATACTTGATGCGTACCTCATGGGCGAGCTTATGATAGAGCGAGACATGACTAATTCTGATTAGGATGCTGGAAAAGGAGGGTGTTCCATATACGACTAGTGTGATTAGAGACACCATATTATACCCCTACCCTGCACACCTCTTAGGGCTATTGCTGCTTTGGTGTAAGGCCCCGTTCCCGGGACGCTTACAGTTGGATCCTCATTGCTCATAATACTTATAATTATATTTAACTTTCATAAACAATGCAGCGGAATCATCAAAATAAACATCTCATTTCATTATATATGCTTTTGCAAGTTATACAATCGTTCATTCAAAACATCGTTCGTTCGCATTACAATGCAAAAACATTTAAACAAAAGAATGCCATCCAAAAGAGCTGAGTAGCCACCTCGTGCCATCCTCAGCAACCATCAGCTGCCAACTGGAAACACATAAAAGTCAGCGTTGCTGAGTGAGTTCTAGTTTATAATAAAACACACTTTTCTTTCATTAAAACCGTTCTTTACTTTCATGTGATCATACATCATACGTACACATAGATAATATCATTATTATCTTCATTAATCGTTCATACTTTCTTTCTTTCATTCGTACGTTCATTACTTTTGATGACATGTACATTACCCTGAACATTATGCACGAAGCGGGTATTTGAGCCCGAGGTCTTTCATAGACCTCGAACATTGTGCACGAAGCTGACTCCAGTACCTAGGGCAAGTACATTCACCATTTATCTTTATCTTTCATTTCGGATCAATGCCATATGCTATACCCTGAACATTGTGCACGAAGCGGGTAACTAGGCTTGAGGTCTTTCATAGACCTCGAACATTGTGCACGAAGCTGACTCTAGTACCTAAGGCAAGCGGCAAGGATCCCATACATATGGTCAATCACAAAGATTGGACCCCAGTGTGCATCCTTCCGGGGTAGCTAACCCGCACACCGTTGAGCTAACACCCTTCATTGGGTGTGAACCTCCATACATTTGCTTGCAAGCCTTTCTTACATTCATTCATTTATTAATGCATGCATTCATTCATCATGTTCCTCTTTTTATTATCTTCCACTTTACGTTACATAATACTTTCATTTCATTCATTAACATAACACGTAAAGCTACAGGAAAGATAAACATACGTCATAATAAGGAACATCAACATACACAGTCAACATCATTATACGGGGCATCATCATACATACATAACATACATCATGCATAATCATACAACATCATACATCCTCAACATCATCTATGCCCAACATAACCTCTATGGCCGTAAAAGTCATCTTATACGAACTCCCGGGAACCTTCCACATCAAAACTTACATCTGCACTTTCCCCCGAAAGTCAGTAAATAAACTACGTTCTTCCGGGGGTATGAGCCCTACTTGGGCGTATGGACACCCTCCAGTCGCATGGCCTTCCAGGCGACTGAACACTTAAGAGAATGGACATCAGGCGAATGGACCCTATGCGGATGGACCTATGCGGATGGACCTATGGGCGAATGGACACCTATGCGTATGGACTCTCAGTCGCATGACTTCCATGCGTATGGCCTTTAGTTGCATGACTTCAAGCGCATGGGCTTCAGTCGCATACCCTTCGTAAGAATGGACCTCAGTCGCATGGCCTCCGGGCGCATGGACCTCAGTCGCATAACCTTCAATCGCATACCTTACAGGCGCATGAACTTCAGTCGTATGACTTCCATGCGTATGGACCTCAGTCGCATGGCAAGCGCATGGACCTCAATCGCATGCCATTCGGCCGTATGACCTCCAGTCGCATGCCATTCGGTCGCCTAGCCCTAGCTGATGCAGAATGCAGTTCATCCTGAACCCAATCTGCCATTTTTGACCTCCAAGCTCTCCCAAACTCATTCTAAGCCCAAATCAACCATCCTAACCCTTAGGAATATATACCACAACACCATTCAAGCACACACAAGCCCGAAATCAAACTCCACTCGCATTACACACAAACACATACACACGGGTCAAACACACACATTTCAAAAACGGGTTTCACTATGTGCTCCAGCCCCAAATCAGTTGGAAACGTGTAAAAGAGGGGTCCTAGAACTCACACAAACAACCCCGTCGAATAGAGCTTCAATCCGACCCGCTACACTTCAACTTTCACGCTCGAATCTACAAAAAACCAAGCTTGAGATCACTTTTCTTCCTCTTTTCTCTCTAGGGCCAAAAATTATGAGTGTGGGGGAGGGTGTGGGATGCCTTCCCCCTTTTATACTCCCACTCATCCAACCTTCTCCCGTTTTGGCCAGCTTGATCCCTCGAATTTGGACTTTATTTCTTTTTCTTCTTTCGTCGGCTTTAAAGAAAATATCCGGGTGTTACATTTGGTGGCCTCGCATGATCGACTACAACGAGCGGTTGAGGATAAATTTAAAAGGTGAGATGCACGACAAGAGCACGACAGCAGAGTGTACAAGTAAATGCAAGGATGCAATGATGGTCAAACAGGAGAGATCCAGGCTTTGCGTGAACAGGATGCTGAGTTGACCGCTAATTTGAACGTGATCGTGATCAGCTTCATGAGGGTATCGTTCGTATACACGAGTCGGAAAACCAATTCGAGACTCAGGAGGCCCCAATGGAGGAGTTGCTGGTGGTGCTTGTAGTTGCCGCCTTTCCGGTGGTGGTGGTGGTTGGCGGCGGCGACGGTGGTGGTGATGGCCGGTGGTGGGGGTTGCCGGTGATGGTGGTGGCAACGGTGGTGGCCGTCAGCGGGGGCTGGTGGCGATCGATATAGGTGGCCGGTGTTGGTTGTTGTGGTGGGTGGGTGGATGGTGTTGGTGACTAAGGATGGAAGAATGATTGAAATGTAAAAAAGAAGGGGTAGTGAATAGAATGAATTTGAGGGAATGAAATCAACTATGTAATGGTTTATTTCATTACCGTCACCAACCAAAAATTATTTTTTCATTCACTCTCGATGATTCATTACATTTCGTCCCTTATTCCTGCATAACAAACGCTACATTAGTTCAAATAAAATAGTTTTTCTTTATATATAACAAATTAAGAGTTAAGTTCGCTTTTGCTCCCTAAAATTTGGCAAATATAACTATTTTTCCTTCAAAAGATTAAAAATATTAATTTACTTTCAAAAGTTTCATAAATTGTTTCAATTTCAATCCAAATGTTTTATTAATTTTTTCAACTTAATCCAATATAATGAAACTTTTAGACTGAAATTGATATAACTTATAAAACTTTAGAGGTATGTCAAACACTAGAGAGCAAAATTAAAATTAACTAAAATAATTAATGATAAAGAAAAATCTTTCATTGACAAAAAATGTAAAATTTCAAGATGCACACATGCATATTGAATCAAAAACCACATATGGACAGAAATTTTGATTAGGAAAAAAAATAATCTTGAGTGATATACAAATAACGAATCTGGCTTAGCGATTCTGGACTCTTGACATAAATCGTTTAACATACTATCCGAACATCAAAGACGGCAAATAAATTTAGTTTCTTTATATTGGTTAAAAAAGACATAATTTAAGAGTTGGATAGACAACTATGGAAGTTCACAATATATCAATTCCAGTAACCGAGATAAAAAAATATTCAAGAATATAGTAAACTTACATACCACTTTAAAATGAAAACTTATACGTAGTCCGAAAAATTTATACATATTGAGTCCAGTCCTTCTGATCATTCGGGTCTCGTGACTTTTTTCCCCTTACAAGTTTGTTCAAGCTCCACTATTGACCCGCATAAGTTAAACTATAATATTGTAAAGTTCTTGCAACTAAAAGAGGCTAATGATGCAAAATTTATATTTTTAGTTCAACTTTAATCCTAACTAGAAATTAAACCTACGCGATGCGGTGTGTTTGCAAATTATGTTATGCGTGTTGCAACGATAACATTAACATAGTTAAATACATAAAATAAACATATGCAATTGTGATGACTTAGTTATGGAGATCGATACATAGATAAAAAGAGTATTATATCTCGCATGTTGTGGCAAAACATAAGTTAACATTGAAATGATCAACTCATTAAAGAAGTGGTTACAATGAAAAAAAAACTAATGAAACAATTATAGATAAGTAATATGAAATGAATACAAAAAAGTAAGAAAAGAAATAAGAAAATTTGTTTATCACCCACTTATATTTTATATGCTATGTGTGTTGCAACAATAACATTAACGTAGTTAAATACATAAAATAAACATATGCAATTGTGGCGACTTAGTTATGAAGATCGATACATAGATAAAAAAATTATGTCTCGCATGTTGTGGACAAACATGAGTTAACATTTAAATGACCAACTCATTAAAGAAGTTAGTTACAATGAAGAAAAATTAATAAAACAACTACAGATAAGTAATTTAAAAAACGAATATAAAAAAGTAAAAAAAAAGAAGAAAATGTTGTTTATCACCCACCAAAGTTAAAGTTGCGTAGTTCAATAGAAACGTAGGCTTGCCAATGGGCTAGAAGCCACACTACATTTTTAATTCATAGAAAAATATATTAGACAAAAACTGAGTAAACATAGAAAAAAAATAGAAATCAAAGAAAAAAAATAATTTCATTTCCAGATCGAACCCTACGCATTATACTAATACTTATTTAGCAAAGTCGGTAGGGAGTCCCACCGGCATTGCCACGTGTCAAATGGTGTTGTTTCAATTTTTTTTCAATTTTTTTGCTTTGTCCGCATTTCCTATGTATTTACATATCCGCGTTTCGGCACTAATACTTGGTTGCGTGTTTGGTGCAACGGTAGAAGGCATCTTTTTTGTTTTACAATTTATGATGTTTTTACCTCTTAAAAACTTTATAATATGTCATTTTCAACTCCTTAAGTTTATAAAGTTCCAGTTAACTCCTGTATAAGTTTACCTAAAAAATTAATGTCTTACATTCGTATTTTTGTGGTGCATGTCGTTGTAATTTCGAGGCCATTTACGTTTGGACGTAATCTGAAACAACTCGGTTTAAATATAAAACGTTTTATGTGCTATTTTTATATACGTATTATTTACGATCACTTATTTTCATATTTCTTAGTTGTCTGTATTCTTATAAATATAAACACCCATGTGACTATTTTTATATATGTATTCATTTCAATCTTTGCTTAAAACAGTTTTAAAACTTTATAAAGTGCCGCTCTAACCACCTCGAGTTTTAAAGTTTTGAGTTTACTATTGTGCATTTTACTTAAAAAAGAAAATTGATACATTCATATTTCTGTATATGTTTCGGTATAAATTCGATTCCGTCTACGTATAGACGTAATTGGAAATGACTCGGGTATTGACGTAAATTTAGTTCAAAAACAAGTATGATCAATTATATTCTATGTTTTACCACAATACATATGATACCGTCGCAACACACGAGGATAACAAAACTAGTTAATTTTAAAAGTTAAAGCTACTAACCGTCGAACCAAGAAGCTTGTTATATATTATGATTGCATAGTATTTTATATGTCATGATTGAATTTGAATAAAAACAAAAAATTACATTGAACTTCATAGTATAATATATAAATTAACGCCGTATGTGTTCATAAAAAAATAATTCAACATCGTGTAATTACATGCTATGCTCATAAGGATTTAATATTATTTGTAATTTTATAAAATTTGATTTGAAACATTAGCAAACGCTTTAAAATTTATATTTTACTAGCGTTTAGATATTTTGCCTAAAAAGACGTGAAACGGGATTCGGTAAAAGTTGGTGCTAAGATAGCTACTTTTAAGAGATTAAATACATCTACGTAGTTGTTTAAACAATTTTAGATAAAACACGTGCAATATGCTCGAATAGATAAAAGATTTTAATTTAATTTATGTTTATTATCATTCTTTCAGATGCTTGTAGCTTCATATTGACACACACACATATATATTAGCTGGTCTTCTGGCTAGCTTGCAGGTATCATAATTTACTCTTATATATTAAACTTAAGATAAGATAACACATATACTATATATAACCTTAAACAATATATTATACCAAATTATTAATATGTAAATATATAAAATAAGCACCTCAACCAAGGTGCATTCAAAAACAAAATAAAGACCTATATATTCAGCATTCTTCACCAAATGTGATAGAAAACTAAAAGAGCATTAATAATGGCAAAACTTGTATTTTCTCAATTCATCTTTACGACCTTCTTAACATTTTCTATAGGAGCAACCATCATCACCACTATCGTAGAGAACAATGAATATGGAACGCTAATGGACACACTCGACAACCCTAAAACCTCCCAGAAGCAGTGCCCCAAGATATCAGGCGAGACCGCTTGCTACACACACATCAGTGATTGGTGGAATTTCCCCAAATCAACTATGGGAACTCAACAAGACGCACACGATTGTTGTACCAACATAAAGAAAGCGGTGAAGGAGTGTCAATGCAATGCAATCCAACAAGCGTATGACAAAGCTCAACAAAAAGTTGATAATGAAGTGAAAAAGCGACGGATGTTTATCAAGGCTCAGAACCTCCCCAAAAACTGCGGATTGGAAGTCAAGGATTGCCACCTTGTAGGGCCAAAGATTTGAATAAGATTTTAATTAATTAAGGTTAATCTGATATAAAAATAATGGTCGTCATTAACTATCAACTTTTTAGCTTGTGATATGAAGCGAGTTTCTAGCTTGTTGTAAAGTAAACACGTAAATCTTGTGCAACTGTAACAAGACCTTCAAAATACTATCAGCATTCTGTATGATCGTCATTACTATAAGCTAATTTGCAAGTGTAACAAGAATGTAACATTAAAATAATATAACGCCATGGACAACCATTTCTTTATGTTCGATCCATTACTTCAAAATTAATGAAAGCTTTAGAAAAATTGAGTTTTAATCTATTTATTTTATATAAAGATTGAGAAAAGCAAATACAAAATGTGGCTTGTATGCGTATGGATGCCTTAATCGTTTTGAGACCTAGAGCCTGTTGGAATTTTAGTGAAAATATGTTAATGAGCTTGTATGCGTATGGATGGAAATTTTTAATTTGTTTTGTACATTAATAATAACTTATATTTGTTAATACAATAATTATTTATTAGTGAGTTTATATTCTTCTTTGTGATCATGAGATGATCAACGAATTATATTATGTTCAAAACGGAGCTAGATGAATGAAATATTAATGCTCAAAATTGATGGAATAAATGAAAGTATTTAGTTTTATCGATCATATATCGGTGGAGTGATAAAACAAACTTTGAAGTGATAGAGTATATAAATGGTTTTTTTGTCACACATTGAAATACTAATAAACCTTTGGAATGAATGTTTAAATAATAACTAAGTACAAGATTAAATCAGTGTTAACGACGAGACTTTGGGTATAACGTTGTCACACCCCGAAAACCGCAGCGGAAAGTCGGGTGATGTGGTGGTAACGGAAGTTGGAGTTGACCCAACTTTTATAGTCAAACGTACTCAAAGATAACGTTAGTCATGAAAATCATATATTATTATCATAAAAGTATTTTGTTAACCAACGTTAAACATTTCGGTAGTAACACATAATACTGTTTTTATTACATGAACCTAATTTTATTTAAAGACGTTTGAAACGTTTGACCCTCTAAAGACATAGTTCCAAAAATCCACATAGAGCTCACCTATAACCCTGAAAAGAATGAAAGGTAATAAAGTCAACATAAAGTTGGTGAGCTTTCGGGGTTTTGTAATTCGCAAACATTCATTTTAAAAATAATATGATGAAACAAGGCATAATATATTCCACATAGACTAGCTAGGTACTATGATAATTTAGGTCATAAGTCCATAATCAAACCAAGAAACACGTCGTTGCCCCACAACTATCCAGACATATAAACTCCCTGCCACAACTGTAACATCCGTTATTTTTCCAAGTTAAAATCCAAACATGAATTCATTTTGATTTTTTTTAAACTTATTTATTCTAATGTATCTTATGATTATAAATGTAAACAATATATAAAAGAAAATAATTTTCATTTACTAAACCATTTGAACAAGTTATAATAATTTTATAGTTCATAAAGTAAAGTGTTACAAATTTACAAATAATTGTCAATTATAAATTTTAGCATGGAAGAATAATTATATATCAAAATATTTATTTCAAAACTTATAAATTTATATAAGTTTATAAGTTGTAAAGACAATTGGATTTAATTTTAAATTATTTCTTTTTATTTATAAACTCCTTAAAGTTTTAAAAGACAAATTTAATTATAAATTGGTTTAATAAGTTTGGGGCCAATTTTGTATTTTTTTAAAACTTAATTCAAAAGGGTTCAAGCATAAAATATCAACTTTTTAAAACCTCAGGGACTAAATGTGTAAACTTTAAAAACCCAAACCAACCCCCCCTCATTTGCCCGTATTTCCGGCCAAGTCGCCGGCCAACCACCGGCGACCCTCCGGCGACCACCAAAACGCATCAAAACGTCGAAATAAATGCAATTAAACCATTCTGACCCTTTCGCGACCTCGACTCGAACCTGTTGCCATGTTTAATTGTGTTTAATCGACCATTAACACAAGAAAATCAAAACCGAAAACTCTAATTCAAGTCTATAACTCGTTTGAAACGAAACTGATTGAATTAAACCTTTTGAGGAAGGGAAAATGTTACAATTAACCTATTAAAGCTCTATGTAGCATCAATTTCATATACAACACACATGAACACATCAAAGTATATCGCATAATGCTTGAACCTGCAACTTAACCGAAAGCAATCTTCTGGACTTCAATAATCAAAATTGGTTGAGGGTTAACTATCATTAACACTCTCTAAAGCTTTTCGTCTGGTTAATTTCATCAATACAACATCATATTGGAGGATTCGATCTCGTTCATGTCGCGACTTCATCTCTTATCTATTCATCCCCATTTCAATTCTAATGAGGTAATTAAACACATGTTCACACTCGTTTTCATTGGGGGATTAAAAGCCCTAACATTCCATTCCTTAACATTAATCATTTGGGGTTCAATTTGATCTAAACTGAATTAGGGTTCTTGTTGAATTGGGGGATTAAATCAATTAATGTTAAAAAGATTTTAAATGGAGTTTTAAACAAATCTGGGCTTTAGCCCGACTGGTAACAACAATCACCTTCCACACAAGGGACCCGGGTTCGAACCCGGGGTCCCTCAAATTTTTTTAACTATTGAATTTTTAGTCATTTCAACTTGCATAAAATATTAATACATTGTTTAGTTAAAATAAAAATTATTTTGTTAATAAAAATATTTCAGAAATTATTAAATTGATTTTTAAAGATTTTAAAACTTATAATTCTTAAATTTATTTATTTGTTTTAAACAATAATAAATGTTATAAAAAATATTATTAATTCTTTTATGTAATTTAAATACTATAAATCTATTATGGTTCAAATTTAGGTTATTTCAAACATTATAAATTTATATGTTAGATGATTAATTATTTAAATAATGATTTAAATATTTAATTATTCATCTATTCATTTAACCATGTTAAATCATAAATAGTTAATAAATTTATTCCTTAAACTTTTATTTAAATTCTTGAAACTTATAAAGTATATAATTTGCTATTATACTTTATTCTTATTTTTAAGGTTTCGTATTATAAAACCTTAATAATAAATCATTTAAAGGTTCGAAACTTTATAGAATGATTTTAAATAGTTTAAAGTCATTTAATTAAGTATTTAATTAATTCTCTTTAGCAAATTTTAGATAACTATTTATTAAATTAATTCTTTTCACACATTATACTTTATCTATATTAAATTCAATAAATTAAATTATTGGATCATACACTATCATTCTTAGTCTTAATTGATTTATACCATCTTTACTAAACCAAAACATAAACGATTCATTATTTTACTTAATTATTTAAACTCCCAAAATTCCAATTGAAACCCTAGTTCACGTCTCATTGTTAATCTTACTATCGAACTTAATCTTGGAATCTATACGTTTAGGCAACTTGTAAAAGAAATCGTTGGAGCCTCGTCTACATTCTTATCATCATATTATTTTCATCTTGTGAGTATTTCCATACCCCTTTTTGCTTATTTTCACACTTTGGGGTGAAACATGTTAACTTATTATCATTGCACTTGTAAACTTATCTGAGACTTGTAATCTTTATGGCAATTCATCATGCAAAGTTGTGGTTAGTTGAACTTTTATGGTTACCATGTTATGGCGTTATATGTACAATCATTAACTATTGCTAGCCCAGCGAAGTCATAGATCTATGGGCAAGACAAGCCTACTTTGGTTGATCCAAGTACACTTAGCTGATCGTATAAACTTGTAAACGTTTGAGATTTGTAAAACTTTGTCGAGGTTTGATTGTTGCATTGTTCATAACATCCCTAATCACTTTATTCACTAACTTATGACTTGAATTGCCATCTTTTATATACTTATGTATTGAAAACTATGAAATGCTCACCAACATTTTTATGTTGACCTTTATTTTTAACATGTTTCAGGAATACCTCAAGTATGTGTTCTACTCTTTGAGGCTTATCACATCTAGGATTGGACCTAGAGATAAAATGGATGATCATGTTATTTGTAGCATATGTACATGATGTATTATTTGTTGAAACTTTTGATTGTAATGTTACAATTGAATCTTATGATTAATATTTTTGGATTTAATAAATAGCGTTATGTGGCTGTGAACAATCGTAACCCTCACATCTCGACGTTTCCGCCGTCAAGGTTGGGGTGTGACAGATTGGTATCAGAACCCATAACTATAGGGATTTAGGTTATTAGAAATGGTGACCTAGACTATAGTTGCATGAACCTCATAGAAAGATCCTTATACCTTTGTGCTTACATGTTGTTTGCATGCTACATAATACTATGCCTTTTGTGTAACTTGATGCCTTAGCATAGGAATGCCTTATGTATGCTTAAACTTAGTTACTTGTCTCCCTAAACTTAACTTTAACTCTTTGACTCTCCCCGACAAATGAACTTCTTAAACATATTCTTGGCAACATGTGGAATCTACATTTATCATCGTGGGTTCAATTTCTTAGATTCTATGTCTAATCTATGAACATCTCATCAAGGTTTTGATTTCATAAACCAAAGAAACTTGTGTGACACATAGACACCTGTATTCTGGATTTCCTGGCAAAAGGCCTTCGGGCTAAGGCAAGCATATCGTATAAATCTAATTGTGAGACCAGTTATGCTTACCTGGGGATTTCTGGGATGAGTGATAAACTATGGTCAACATACACAAGTCTCTATGGCAAATGGGTCAATTTACCTTGACGTGTCAACGATTCCAAATGGTAATGCGTTACCAAATGGAACCATCCTCTTTGTATCTTAAAAATCTTTGATTTCTTGAACTGGTATCTCTTCATTCCTATCATACATAATGTTCCTGTTAATATTGAACCTAACCTACATTTCAACTCTTACGTTTAAACACCGTTACACGTTGAGCGTTTCATGTAACTATTTCTATATCTTGACCAACGTGAACATGGATCTTAATATACCCAAAGATATTGGGAATCTAAACCGAATGGTCATCAAAAACTTTAAACCGTTACTTATGGTTCTCAAGTCTTCTTAAGGATGTGTCCCATAACTAAGAACATGCGATGCTATAGGTGGAATTCCTACATCTCGAGATACTTTGTCTAGGCAAAGCGTAAATGGTGATTTGACTTGATCATTGAATCCATTTACTTGACTCGAAACCTTTGAGATGAGTGATCACTTATAAGTACGCATGTCTTTAATAAGGTTATGGCTGATCTCATATCTTGAGAAGCCCATGTATTCCTTTCGATTGTGAATCGAATGTTCACATCTCATTATGATGTCAAATCATTTTTGTCCTTGATTTTGCTTTCCTGATTTAAATTATTCAAGATTTGAACACCATCATAACAAATTCTGCTATCTCGAACTTTGATCTTAAGTTGTAAGCATGATTTTTCCTTTTGTTACATTGATGTAACTTGAAATTTTCCGAATTTCTAATTGATATTATTTTCCTTTCGTCGTTAAGTCAAACTCTGTACGGCAAATAGTTTTCTAAGTACGGCTTGCATATAATAAGATAGTACGTCATGTGCGCTTCTTATATCAGATAGTTGTCAATACTCACTTACTCAGTAGTCAAGCAGTTGCCCTTTGGAGAAGGGGTTTGTCCATATAATTGCTATATCCGATAATAAATTATGTGTGTGTTGTACTCCATAAGATCCTATGTAATTAATAAGATAGTATTTATGGTGAAATTTCTAAAAATATAAGATTGTGTTTCTTATATCGTAAAGAATAGTTTTGAGTTTAGAAAATATTATTATTCATCGGTAAATTTAGGGAAATATTGTTCAACCCTTAAATTTTTTAATATTTGTAAAGTGGTTATTAGTAGAGAAGAGAGAAAAAGTAATAATAAATGTATGAAAAATATTATTTAATTAAAAAAATAATTATTTTTAATTTAATTTTATGAATGAAAATAAATAATTCATACTCTTAATGAATAGGATTTTGTGGTCCACAGTCCACACTTGACCAACGTTTTCTCGGAGATTCGTTTTTCTTAGTTATGGGCCAAAATATTAGGTTGTCCAATCTAGGTATGGGTTTATATGGGTCAACTCGAGGATAAGGATTTAATGGTATTCATCGAATCGAATTCGAGTTAATCGAATCGAATACGTTAATTTTGAAATTTTTAAGCATGATTTGAATTCGATTTCGATTCTGAAAAAACTATAAGTCAAGTTCGATTCTTCCAATCAAATTCTACATTTTCAAACAGGATTCGAATTCGATTCGTATTCGAAAAAAATAAAATTTGAATTTTTTCAGTTGTAAAAAAATAATTAATTAAGTAATATTTTCAAAATTCATTTAAATGATCAAATTTCAAATGACCGAATAATAAATATAATTTTATAACGCACAAAATATTCTACGTTTTAGTTAAGTCAAAATATTCTACAAAATATTCTACGTTTTGAATTCTATAAGCTTAATTTCGCATATGCATATATCTAAATTAATATATGAAAGAAGCAAATCTAAGTGTATGTATTTCTAATTCGAAGTTTCAATTGAATCGAATTAAAAATTAAAAATTAAAAATTCCTAATTCGATTCCTATTCGAATTTAAAATTTTGAATCAAATTTCAATTTGATGCTTTTCGACTCGAATTAAAGCGAAGTTCAATTTTTCAAATTTAATTCGAGTATGTGTCATCTTAGAATTATTGAAAAAATACAATATATTCTTAAAGAGATGCTTTATAGATAGTAACATATAATAGATAATATAAATGCAAATTATTATTATCATCATTATTATAAAAGTATTTAGTAAGTATATAGTTAAGTATTTAAATAAGATAATACTTTTTTAAAAATTTCAATGTTAATTTAAAATGTTATAAATAACATAATATTTGATGTAGTGAATTAATAATCTCACATTATTAACTAATGTATTAATAATATATATTAATCAATGTATTAATTACAATAAGTTTATTAATGATGGGTAAAATAGGAATGATTACCTTGAGCACTTGTACCTATTGCTTAAAAAGTTGTAGTAGGTATCTTAATTTTTTTTTATAAAATTACACTTGTGTCTTAAAGTTATGCTTTATATAGTAATAATATAGATAAGCATGAAAAAAGGATAAAATTATCATTTACTCAAATTTTAAGAGACATAAACAACTTATTACGCATAAGGTGCAAGTGTTCTAAGCAATAACTCTATTTGCCCCTATTTAATAAACATATTCTAATTAATACATCACTTAATCATACTATTAATACATTATTCAATTTGATGAGATTATTTAATTTACTAAATCAAATATTATCTTATTTATAATACTTTAAGTTTATATTTATTTTTATATTATATATTTATAACCAAATGGTATTTAAATAAAATATTGATTATTTAAATACTTAAGCATCAACTATAATCTTTACTACTATATAATATATAAATTTAGGGTAATTTGATAATTTGATCTAAATTATAAGACGATAGTCCAAGAGGTTTATGCTTAAACCTAACTTTGTCATGAAACTTTTACTATTTCTACCCCTTCTATCCAAGTTCATGCTTATGATGATAATGATACTTTCATGGTTCTTGAATGTTAATCGATGAAAATCGCCATCATACCAAGAGTCCTATTGCCATAAATCAAATGAATTTTAATGTCATAAATTCAATCAATTTTAATACATAAATTAGAGTGGCAACATGGCTTATTATATTTAGTATTTTTGATTGTGTGGCTTAAGATGCATTTATGCATACTTTATGGTTTTATATTAGATAACCATTCATTTAATTTATATTTAGTTAAAGTTTATGTTAATCGTGTGAATTGTAAGTTTCTAAACTTGGTTTTTCTCTTTGCTTTCAATGCATAACATTTTCAAAAGATCATAATACACTAATACACTATTATAACGTGCATATTTTTATTTATGTTTCGATATAGATATTATTCAAATTTTACCCCAATCAAATTTTTTTTGCACCAATGTAATGTTTTTTTAAATTTCCCAAATTACCGTTAAATTTCCCAAGACATGATTACATTATGATATAAATTTAATGACAAACGGGGCCGCAACAACGCGCGTGAAATGAATGCTAGTATATATATAAAGATGAAAGAGAGATAATAAAAAGTAATTTAACCATATTTTGAAGATATCTTAGCATTTAATTTCTTTGATTCTTTTTTATAATACTAAAATTACCCATTACAAGTAATCTAAACATATTAAGCCTTCATCAAATTTTTATTTTTTTCCTTTAAGTTATTTTAATTCTATAATCACAAACTCTAATTAAATTTTATAAATGATAAATTCTCTATATATACTTTGATTTGTTCTTGTTTTATTTTTATTTGTGTGATTTTTATTTAATTAACGATTTATCAAAATCCAATATTACTATGAAATTATGAATAAATAAAATATAAGACCGTGGCTACTAAAAGGCCACGTTTCAGGATGCATACGAAAAAGACTAATCTCTTTTGCATCTCAGTCAACCCGGCCAGTAAATTTTCTTTGAAATTAATTAAATATAACTATGATATATCTATTCTTATGGTTTTTATATTTTAACTACCATAATTAAGCCTGTAAATATAAATGTTACTTTTGGTTGAGATTTGATTACTAAACATTTAATTTTACTGTTAACACATGAAATTACCCGTAGCAATGCGAGGACCTTACATACTAGTATTATAGTTATGATTGAACCACATATGTATTTGTAATTTCTAGGGTAATTAAGAAATATTCTTTGGTTAGAAAGCAGACTTTTTGTGGTGCTTGGAGATGTGTTATCGGATTTTGGATGCTTAGTGACCTAGAATGTTGTTGTCTCCAATCTGTGTATTATAATATGGGTTTATGTTTTCATGATGATTACAAGACGTAGATAAAAGCATTTATAAATTTGTTTAATTGCTCGGATATGTAGCTGTGCATTAGCATCTATTTGTCATCATATCACACATATATGAATTTGTTATTATAGTAGTTGTCACTTGACGATGGCCGGATGTGTTCAATAATATGAAACTATTCATCTTGTAACTACACAGTACATGCACACTATGCTCATTAGAATTTATGAATATTTGAAAGTTTTTATAATATTTTATTTGAAACCTTAGCAAACACTTTATGGTTTAAAAGCTATTAACATTTGATATTTTTTTTAGCTACAAAGACGTCAAACAGAATTTGGTAAAAGTTGGTGCTAACCCAACTTCTTCTAAAAGCTATAAAAAATTGAGATAAAGCACGTGCAATATGTGTGAATAAATTTATAAAAAGTCTTTATTTTCACTTTGAGTTAGTTATTATTCTTCTGTTTTTCTTAACGACCGGAATTTATACTTTGATGTTACTCAAAGCTTCATCTTCAGACACATCTTTAGTACTATGACCAATAGCTTGTCTTGATCATGATATTTTTATTTTACGTAAATTTTTTTAAAAGAAATATGGCTCATACGTGTTATATATATATATATATATATGTATATATATATATTACTCTTACATTAAGCGTAAATTAAAATAAGATATTTATATATAAGTTTAAACACTGCATTATCTCAAATTATTAACATGTAAAGATATAAAATAAGCACCTTAACTAAGGTGTACACGTTACCAATTTAGAGGTCGGCTATATATTCCGCATTCTTCATCAAACGTGATAGAAGATTAAAAAAAGCATCCCATGATGGTAAAACTTGTATCTTTTGCATTCATCCTTACAACCATCTTAACATTTTCTATGGTTTCCATCTATGAAACCACCATCATTACCACCACAGAGGACAATATACAAGAAACATTGAAGGGTACTTTGGACGACCCCATAGCCTCCCAGAAGCAGTGCCCCAAGATTTCAGACGAGAGTGTTTGCTACACACTAATCAGTAATTGGGTGGATTCATTTAAACCAATGAAATTTAATTTAACACAATATGTCTTCTGTTGTGATAGTTTAACGGAAACCAAAAAGGAATGTCAATGTGATGTAATCCAGCAAACATATAACAAAGCTAAACTAAAAGCTAAAACTGAAGCGGCCAAGGGACAAATGTTTACCAGGATACAGGGCCTCGTTAAAGAGTGTAAATTGGAAGTGAAGGAATGCCACCTCGTAGGCCCAAAGATTTATTCAAGACGATAGTTAATTAAGGTTGAATGTATTGTAAGAATAATGGTCTATCATTAGTTATTCTCTTATGATGTGAAAAGGAGTTCCTAGCTCTAATAATTAATAAATTAAACAGATACTACTTTTAAAAGTTTAAGTAAAAGAATTATTTTTAATCTAGGTATTATTAAAGTAAGATTTAGAAAATAAATCACGTGGGTGGGATTTAGGTATTGTGGTGAGTTGCATAATCAAAATGTTATGACTTCTTCGTCACATGATGCATATGTGATCGAGTTCACACTAGAAAATCTAGTGTTATTGTTAAAAATAAAATAAAATAAAATAAAGATAACAAAGCACTCGTAACATGCAAGAATAGAAACATAAAGTTTTAATTTCACTATAATTGATTTATTCTTTTATGCTACTTGCAAGTAAATGTTGTGACAATCTTTAAGTAAATGTTGTGACAATCTTTGATATGTCTAATTGTCTTGGTCGTCATGTTTTTATATTATTTAAATCGAAAAAATAAATACAGCTTATAAGTGAATGTATTATTATAATCATATGTTATACTCATTTGTGTAAGTTAAAGTTAAATTAAAGTAGAATATTATATAAAATTATATATATCCCGCTTTGTTTCATTTTTCATCAATTAAACATTTTAGAAGATACGAAACATCACACGATGGTAAAACTTGCATCTTTTGCATTCACTATGACGGTAATCATAGCATTTTCTGAAGTAATTTGTGCCTACAAAACCACGATCATCACCGCTACCCTTGCTACTTGCACCTCACTAAAGTGATCATGCCAGACGCAATGCCCCAAGATTGGTAAGACCCATTGCTACTTGCACCTCACTAAAGTGATCATGCCACCCACTGATCCAATGAAGGAAATGAATGATGAAGCCGTCCTTCGAATGTGTTGTATCGTTCTAAAGACATTGGCTAACAAGGGCGGAACCACACTATTGACTATGGGGTCAAATGACCCCATTGATCTTTGAGCGGGTAGTGTACCGTATAGTACCGACATTTTAAGTGAACCCATAGTTTTTCAGATAGTGACACCATTAGTATTTTCAGCTTCAGAAAATAATTTAAACTTGGTGTTGGTTCACTGGTTGTTCCCGCGAAGTGATGGAGGACAGGTCATGGGTTCGACCCTTAGACCTTTTTTTTATTCACTACTTATTAGTTTGTAAAATTACATTTTTACCCTTTATATACATAAAAACCCTAACCCTAAACACTCATCCCACTCGACCATTACAATCTGGAATCCATTCAAACAGCCCCCTCCCTTAATCGGCGATTGCTCAATCGCACAGTCCCTACCGCCTGCTGCCATCAACTTCGGCGAGCGGCGGGCGGTGGCTAGTACTCCGGCGAGTGGCTATTAGATACCAACTACAAACCCCCAATTCATTCAACTATTCAAGCTTTCAAGTTTCATTGTTTCAAGGTTAGTTTTCTAAAAGTTGTTTCTTTATTTATTTGTCTATAAATGAAGATTCATAATCTAGATTTTGTTTAAGTTATTGAGGTGTTTTCATTCTTGTTATTTGCTAGTTAATTTATTTGGGAAATTCAAACCCTAGATTGTGTTCAAGCTTTATTTTTGCAGGATCGGGTTTTGTCACTTAACACTTGAATTTCTCTCAAACTCACTTATACTACACTCAGATCAGATGAAGTAGAATCTCTTCTAAGAGTTGATAATAATATAATAAGTAGCAAAGAACACAAAGAAATAATTTTCAAGGCACTTGTATATTACTTCTCAACTCAAAGTATTACAAGACTCTTACAAGCATGAAGCAAGAGTTACAATGAGAAACTATATATACTAGATCCTACAGCCGGATATACTTTGATACCAGCTGGAAACCTAAGACTAAAGCATATACTACAATGCTAAAGTTAAGGTATCTTAGATAAAGTATTATCTAAGATATGGTAGTCATGACATGTCCATGACTTACCTTTTGTCACCAACTAAAGTTGGCAACTATACTAACTGATAAAGGTAAACAGTGGAATAAAGTATGGTTAACTACATGGCTTTTGAGAAAACGCCATGCAGTATCTCAGAGGTCTGCAGCGGAGTGTCAGAGAGACCATACTTATGTCCAATGGATAATAGTAGTGTCTTCCGAAGGTAAGTTGGCTTCGGAAGAACAAGTTCTTCTAAAGCCACTTATACTTCGGAAGAGGCTACTATACTTCCGAGGCTTGAGGACTTCTTTCATACTTCGAAAGTTGACTTCTGATCTTTCACTCTAAGTCTTGATCTTCAGAAGTGAATACTTTGTCTTCGGAAGTTGGAGTTTTCCTTCGGAAGTTGATCTTACACTTTGTCTTCGGAAGAACTCCTTTTCCTTCGGAAGTTCCACACTTAGCTTTGGAAGTCCTTTATTAGTTGCACCAAAATAGTCTAAGTGATTTGGTTTTGGTAGCACCAGCCTTTCTAGATCTAACAAACTCCCCCTAGGCTGATGCTACCAAAACCTTACTTGTCTTTGCTTCTCAAAACCTTCAACACCAGGGACAGAAGATATTTGAACTGTGTCCTTGTACTTCCCGGAAGTAGTGCTGAGAAGTTTGTACAAGTCATTAGTGGTATGAGATCCAGTCTATCACTCTGAATGACATGTACCTTTTGTTGTGCCCCCCTGAGAAGAGTTAGTTGACGGGAGTTATAGTCATACTCCTATCTAACTATGGATTCAAGTTCAGGACCCTCAACCATTTGTAGAAAGGCTTTGCCTTTGGTTGTTGATCCCTTTCTTTTCTCCTCCTCTCTTAGTTTCAACTCTTCTTCAATCTTGGTCCTAGCAGTCAGCTCGGCCAGATGAAGACTGCTCGGTGATTAATGATGTGAGCAGCTACTTCAGAGTTGGAGGGGTTGGAGAGTGGCTTCTCTGCTAACTCAGCAATATCAAATCTGCTTAAGTGTAGCAGAGATGAAGCATTTAGCCTGTTTAGCTCTCCACTCTCTCTCTCAACAACAAAGTTGTGAGAAGAGTCTTCGAACCTCCACTGGACAATCTTCTTCCTAGGTACAAGGGGTTGACTTGGTACCTTGTCACCTTTCTTAGTATCCAGCAAAGTCACCAGCCTTCTCCTTAGCTTCTTTTCTTCCTAATTCAGAGTATCTGAATTGAGGCCAAGGAGCTTTGCAGCTTGGTCCAATGTTCCTCTGGGCAGATCAAGAAATTGATCTCTAGTGAGGGAACATGAGGATCCATCAACATAAGTCAGTTTGACAGAATCCTCCTCACAGGAGATGTCACTCAGGGTTGTGCAGTTGATGAGCTTTGTCTTGATTGCCTTGAACTCCTCTAAGGAGAGATGTTTAGAAGGCCGAGGGGATGGTTTGGGAGGTTGTTGGATAGATTGTGGTGTTTGGGTTTTGGCGAGTGTTTTACGTTGGAGGATGGGTAGTTTAGGTGGTTGAGGTGAGGAGGTTGGTAAGGATGATGGTGTAGGTATAGGGGTGTAAGGTTCAGTGTTTGGTTCGGTTTTGATGGGAAATGGAAAAGGAATTGATTCAGGTTGTGGTTGGGTTTGAGGTTGGGGTTGAGTAGTTGGTTTGAAGATCATCCCCTGTCCCCTTCTGTACATCTCCTTCCTCTTCCCCGAGCGAATGTCAGCCTTATGTCACGGACATGTCGCTGGAGGGTCTTCTCAGACATAGGACTCACCTGCCTGCCAGAGAAGCCATGAGCCCGGAGATAGTCTTTCATCCAGGCCTTTTCACTTATCTTCTTGGCAGCAGTGAGTCCTGCTTTCTCTTCTTTTTTCCTCTTCAACATCAGCTTCTCCTTGGCAGCTTTCTTTCTCTCCTTATCCATTTGATCTTTCTCTTTGTTGAAGAGCCATAAGATCGTATCATTGTTATGTGGAGATAATTCTTTTAGAGAGAAACCAGTTAGGAAAGTTATCCTTTCCTTTCTAAGCTGCTGATCAGCTTCTCTTTTCTTCCTCTTCCTTTCTTCCTCTAAGGCCAACCTTACTACTTCTTCTTTTTGCTGTTTTTGCAACAAAGTTGCCTTTTCCAACTCAACTAACTCCTCTAGTGGTAGCAGGAGTACATCTTCATTCACGGCTCCTAGATTGACAAGTCTGTCAATGATTTCCACTCTTGTTTTATTGTTGACAGCCTCCTGGTTGGCTGCAGCTGATTTGCTACTGGCAGCTAGCAGCTTCCCAATTAGAAGTCTACCTTTTTTTAAAGCTTTTCTAACCTTGCTTCCTCCTGAAGCTCTTCCTCAGTCATCTTCCTCTTTCCTTTGACATCTTCGGAAGTGCTAGACTTTAGGGGTTCTTGGATGGAAGGTTCAGGTTGAGTGATGGAAATGGGAGCTGGAGTCAATGCTGATAGTTGAGCTAGGGGTTGGGTGAGAAAATCCTCCCTATTAACCTCAGATGCAAGTTCTAAGATTGCATCTATGACTATTAGATCATCGGATAAAGAGAATAGTCCTTCCGTAGCTGCAATCTCAGCTTCGGAAGATTGAAGTTGTTCTTCCGAGGCTTTGACTTGTGCTTCGGAAGTCTGTGAGAATGCACTATCTGTCCCAACTGTCTCAGTTGCTAGGCCATCAGTCCTTGTTTCCCCTTCGACATTAATCTCAGGTTTCACTTGGACCTTAGGTTGACCAACTTCCTCAATAGTGGTAGAAGGTGCATTTAACCTCTGAAGCTCTTGAGCTCCGAAGTAAATCACAGACAAGTCAGGACTTGGCTGTTCAATGAGAGATTCCAACAGGAACTTGTTGAAGAACCTGTTGAGATCTTGGAGCATCCTTTGATCCACTTGAATTACAATTGGAGGAGGCTCAGGAAAAACTGAAGCTTGTTGCATAAGGTATCTTGAACTTAAGGAAATGAGAGCTTGACTCTGTGTCTCTTGTCTTTGGCTTTGTCCCCGAACACTCTTCCCCTTTTTGGTAGCATCATCTTGAGAGCTTGATGAGCTGGAGGAAGAGGTCAATGAGACCTGAATTGGTACATGCCTAACAGACCTCTCAATATGTTTCTCAGCTAGTTTGGCCTTGAGATTTTCAATCTCAAGTTGCTGAGTGGCAGACCTATCCTTTAAAGTCCTAACCTTAGATTCAAGGTTTGAGACTTTAGAAAGTAGGTCTTTAATGGTGAGTTGCAGTCTTCCCTCATCTTCTTTTGAAGAATCATGGGGAGATAAGATAACATACCTAGTATGTTCATCCTCACCACCAGATGTGGTTTCTTGGCGCCCTGGTTTCCCTTGCTCAATGATGTCTCTTTCAGAGTCATCAAAGGGCATGGTTGTCGTAGATTCAGTCTCAGTAATGTTACCACTGTCCTGAAGGTCCATTGAGGCTCCTTCAGTAGTGGCAGCTGAATCTACATGAGTCCCCTCTACACTAGTGGGACTTACCTTAGTAAGGGCTTGCTGATGGGGCTAGAGATAAGAGATCTCTCTGGGCTCTGTTGATCCTTGAGAGGGTGTTATGGATCAACTTCATTTCCCTGAAGAGACATAATCTCTTCATCAGTTCCTATTAGTAGGTCAGTAAAGGATATAGAGGTTAAGCCTAATGACCCGGGACTTTGATCAATGTCTAAAGGCATTGAGCTTATGGTGGGGCTGTCCCTTTTTGGCTGCTCAGGGGAGTATAAAGACTCTCCTTGAGGGTTTTCAGCTTGGGTTTCGGGCTTATGGGTTTGAGACTGAGGAGACTCAATACCCATATTGAGGTAAATTGTGAAGGATGGTTGGACTTCAGACTGATTGGGAGCCCATTGTTCCACTCTAATCTTTTTGGATTGAACAGGAGGAGCTTGTTCAATCAGAGAAGATTGAACAAGGGTTCGTTTGGGGCGTCTTTGATATGTGATAGTGATGGGGTGAGAAGGTAGATTTGGCAGTGTGAGGGTAGTTGGTGGTGTGGGTTAATCACCTGTGGGGTTAACAGGGATGTCACCAGGAGCCATTGGCTCAGTCATACCTAGAAGAAGTGCAGTATATCTTCCGGTGAAATTGGTGGACACTCTCTTCAAAGTCTTGAAGATGGTCGGCCTCATTTGAGGAACAGTCAGAGCAGCTGCACAGACAAGCTGACTCTTGTTCAGCTCACAGTTGATTATGTGCTGAAGGAACTTGGGATACATGAAGAATGTGTCCCGCTGGAGATTCCCCATAAGATTGGTCACACAAACCTTGAGAAGTTAAAGCGGAGGCTTCTCACCAATCCATGAACTAGGCACCCTAGTTCATATGGGATTTGATCCCATCCCCCAGATTTGTTGGACAAGCAATGAAGAACAACATGCAGCAGGAACTTCCAGTTGTAAGAGAAGTTACTTTGTAGACGGTTGACCTGATTACATCTCCATCATATCCCATTTGGATATAGGTGTTGTCCAAATCTGTCTTGGGGAACTCTGTAGGAGCGCCCTCATCATGAAGCTCAAGATGCTCCCTGATGAGTTGTTCGGAAATAACCAACTCCTGGCCACAAATGCTCGATCTTATTACTCGAACCCCATTTAGGATTTCAATCTGACCATTGGCCCAAAATTCAGCCATGTGATTTGAGTGAACGGTTGGGTTAACAGTCAGAGCAGTGTAATAAGATGATTGGGTAAGAAAGGAGATGATATCAGAGAAGTCAACATCCCTTGAAGAATCAAGGAGTACGACTTGGTTGTGCTGAGGGTTAAGTGCCATTTGAGAAAGTTGCAGGAAGATAGTTTGGAATTATGTGAATTGGGGATGAAGGAAGCTTTTAGGGCAGTAAATTTGGTAAAAAGATGAAAGTGATTAGTCGGGGTTATTTAAATGGGTGAAATGACGGTTTAAGGGGTTTGGATAAGATGATGAGATGTTTCAGTGGAGGATGTGACAAGGGCGGTAAGGTTTAGTCCATTTAAATAATCCGACATCATTAACAAAATCTTTACTTTTTACAGAGTGGGGCCCAAAAGATTTCCGTTACACAGTAAAGTCTTTCTTCCGAGTATAAAGTATTTCCGAAGGTAATGTTCTTCCGAAGGCAAATTTACTTCCGAAGGTAAAGTTCTTACTTCCGAGAGTAAATATTGTTTTCCAAATGGAGAGTGTTATAAGCTTCAGAAGTAGATTTGATATGAAATCAATCGCTTCTTCTGAGACTAAATACTCTTCCGAGAATAAAATTATCCTGGGAGGAATTTGCTTCGGAAGATATGTAAAACATCTTCCGAAGGTTAATTCCTCTTCGGAAGAATTTATACTTAGTGAAAATTTCAGAGAAGGACTTTTTGTAACAGGGCTTAGATTGTTTTGACACAAGACTTTACACATTAAAAGGTTTTCAAATGAGATAGACTAATCAAGGTTTATCATCCCAATAGCTGTAATGAGATACTTAAATCTTTGTTCATCAAAAGCTTTGGTGAACAAGTCAGCATATTGTTCATTTGAGTCAACTTTGATTAGCTTAATTAGATTTTTCTCATGAATATCTCTAATGAAATGGTACCTGATATCAATGTGCTTTGTCTTGGAATGCTTCACTGAATTTTCAGTACTGGAGATAGCACTGTTGTTGTCAATGTGGATAGGAGTGCTCATGAAGTTGAATCCGTAGTCTATCATCTGGTTCTGAATCCACAGCAGCTGAGCACAACAACTAGCAGCAGCAATGTATTCAACTTCAGCAGTTGATGTAGAGACACAAGATTGCTTCTTGCATTGCTATGATATGATCCTTCCACCAAGAAATTGACATCCACCTGATGTTGATTTCTTGTTGATATTGCAGCCACCATAGTCGCTGTCAGAGTAGCCATAGAGATTGAAATCATTATTCCTAGGATACCAGAGACCTAATTTAGGTGCTCCTTTGAGGTATCTGAGGATTCTCTTGGCAACAACTAGGTGAGACACCTTTGGAGCAGCCTGATATCTTGCACAAATACAAGTTGCAAACATAATATCAGGTCTACTTGCTGTGAGATACATCAGAGAATCAATAATTGCTCTATACTGATGTTGATCAATATCCTCCCCCTCAGAGTCAGGGCAGAGATTATGGTTTCTGGGTATAGGTGTTTTGGCTGCCTTACCATCTTTCATGTCAAATCTTTCTAAGATGTCATTGACATACTTAGATTGATTGATGAAAAACCCTTCCTTTATTTGCTTTACCTGAATTCCAAGGAAAAAGTCCATTTTTCCCATGGAACTAATCTCAAACTTCTTCTTCATGATGCTCTCAAAGTCTTTACACATTTGGTCATCTGAGGAACAAAATATGATGTCATCAACATAGACTTGAAGGAGCAAGATGTCTTTCCTAGACTTCCTTATGAAAAGAGTCTTATCAATGGTACCTCTAGTGTAACCATTCTTCAGGATAAACTGAGACAATGTCTCATCCCACAACCTAGGTGCTTGGTGCAGCCCATATAAAGCTTTATCCAATTTGCACACATAGTTGGGGTGCTATGGGTCTTCAAATCCTTGAGGTTGGCACACATAGATTTCCCTATCTATATCCCCATATACAAAGGCACACTTGACATCAAGCTGGTAGACAGTAAAATTCTTGGATACAGCATAAACAAGAAAGATCCTAACTGCCTCAAGTGTTGCAACAGGTGCAAAGACATCAGTATAATCGATTCCTTCCTTTTGAGTGTATCCTTGAACCACCAGTCTTGCTTTGTTCTTGAAGATCAAGCCTCTATCATCTCTTTTGTTTCTGAAAACCCATTTAGTGCCTATAGGTACTTAACCCAGATGGTAGCGAACATAGGTTCCAAACCTTTTGTCTTTTGAATTAAAGCAGCTCCTCTTGCATCGATTCAACCCAGCTACTATCTTTCAAGACATCTTCCACCTTCTTGGGTTCCATCTGGGATAAAAAGCATGAGTACAAGCAGACATTTCCATTGCAAGTTTGTCCTCTTGTTCTCATACCTTCAGAGACTTCCCCTATGATGTTCTTTGCTGGATGAGTGTTGTGAATCCTAAGTCTAGGAATTACCTCCAGTTGCAAAGATAGATCCAGATTGGACATATTTTGCTCAGGAGCTTGAACACTTGGTCCAGCTGCTGTTTCAAACTCATTCAATGAGGACTGATTGAATGAATAAGAAACATCATCATCATTTGTTTGCTGTGAAGCAGCATTAACAGTTGCTTGTTCCTTCAAGATGTTGCTTCCATCAGCTTGGTGTTGTGCAGTGTCACCTGATGAAGTTTGAGGGTCAACAGGTGAACCGCTGGTTAAAGTTCCACTATCCCTTGAGATAGTTATACTGTCAGATCTGCCAATAGTGGGAGCTTGATTTGTTACAGCTCTTGGAGAACTTGGAATAGGTTTGGGTAGCTCAAACAGTTGGTCATCATCAGAATCACTTTGAGCATCTGTTCCAGCTGAACCATTCTCACAAGATGGTTTAGAATAGTTTGGAAACAATTCTAAATCAGAGATATGATCAGGGTCATTCCCCCTAACACAAGGAGTGTGCTCATTAACTACAATGTTAAAAGATTCCTCAAATTGTTGATTTTTAATGTTATAGACTCAATAAGCTTTAGAGTTAGAGGAATATCCAACAAAGATAGCATCATCCGACTTTTCAGCAAATTTTGCCAAATTGTCTTTTGTGTTAAGTATGGTACACCTGCTGCCAAAGGACCTTAGAAAGTCAATGAACGGTGGCCTCTTGTTCCATAGCTCATAAGGGGTTTTTCCATGTGGCTTAACTACAAGAACCTTATACTGCACATAGCATGCAGTGCTGACTACCTCTGCCCAGAATGTTAGAGGCAGCTTTGAATCAGCTAACATGGTCTGAGCAGCCTCAATAAGTGTCCAGTTCCTCCTCTCAGCAACACCATTTTGTTGAGGAGTTCTAGGAGCACTATATTGTCTGGCAATCCCTTTTAAGTTACAGAATGAGTCAAGAACGTGGTTCTTAAATTCAGTCCCTTGATCACTTCTAATCATTTTAACCTTGTGATCAATTTGATTTTCTATTTTAAGAATGAATGATTTTAAAGTTTCAGCAGTTTCATCTTTGGTTCTTAAAAAGAATACCCATGTAAATCTAGTAAAATCATCAACAATCACAAGGCAATATGATTTCCTTCCAATGCTCATTATACTTGTGGGACCAAATAGATCCATGTGCAATAAGTGTAATGGAGTGGTGATGGAGTTAACAACTTTGGATTTATGAGATATCCTGTGTTGCTTCCCTTTCAGGCATGCAACATAGTTATCTTTGCAGAAAAATTCCTTTTTAGGCAAACCATGTACCAAGTTTTTTTTAGTCAATTTATTCATTGTCTTAAAATTTACATGACACATTCGTTTATGCCATAGTGTTGACTCATCACCATCAGCTTTGGAAAGAAAGCATGATACTTCACCCATTGAGGAAGCATTGTTCATATCCAGCTTGTACATATCCCTTTTCCTGGGAGATCTAAGAAGCACCAATTCCTGAGGAATTGTCATCCCAGGTTTGAGGATAATGCACTCATGTTCTGTGAAAAGCATTTGATGCTTTTGATCACAGAACTGAGAAACACTTAACAAGTTGTGTTCAAGCTGTTTGACAAAGTGAACTTTGTCAAGTTTTAATTTTCCATTAGATATACTTCCTTTGCCAGAAATATATCCTCCGACCTCACCTCTAAACTGGACAGGACCTCCATCATAATGTTAAAATTGCTGAAGGAGAGATCTGTTCACTATCATGTGCGTGGAGCATCCACTATCCACAATCCAAACATTGTTATTCTTGTCATATGGATGTCCCTACACATAAGATGAGATGATTAGTTTTGATTGGGAACCCAAGCCTTGTTGGTCTTGGGTTCTTCCAATGATAGTGACATAATTGAACCAAAGTTTATGCATGGGGGTTCAATGGATTTCTTTGAAGAAGAGGTTTGGGCTGCAGCATCTTCCTTGATCTTCCATTCCATCCCGTGGTTGATCATGGAGGATGAGCTTGTTGAAGCTTTTGCAACATGGCATTTTCCGAAGCTTCTTTCTTTTTAGAAGAAGCCTTCACCACCTTTTCTTCCAAAGTAGTCTTCTTCTGAGATGATTTCAAGGGGACTCTTTTATTCTTTTGAGTTTTGGTAGCTCTAGCTTCCGAAGCCATCTTCCCTTCGGAAGAAGGTCTTTCTTCCGAAAGCAACCTTGCTTGGGAAAGAAGGTTTCCCTTTTTCATCACTTGAACCATTTGATATGGTCCAAATGAGAAACATCTCCTGACTCCTTCTCTTTAACATTATTTGCATAATGTGTGCTAGCAGGATTGTAGTAACAATCTTTGGTCATGTGATTTTGCAGACAACACATTATGCATGCAATGTTAATCTTTTGGGAATTTGAGGATTGCTGTTTTTTGTTCTTTTTCTCTTCATCAGCAACCTTTCCCTTTAACTTCTGATCCTTTGGTGGGACAGGAGTGCTGGTACTACACTCCTTTCCTGAACCAGAATTTCCTACCACCTGGAATCCAGCTGAGATGAATACACCCTTTTGCTTTTGGGTCTATCTTCAGCTTAGACTCAACCACTTTCTTGGCAGTTTTCTGACTGCCTTAGCTCTGCTTCTTCTGGATTTGGTGGTCAGGGGTTGATCATCACTGGTAGGAGTGGGTAAAATTACCTGGATCTTCCCTGTGATGGTTTCCATGATTGCATCACTCTTTGACTCATGAGAAGGTGGGTCAGCAGATGGAACCTCTTGCTCTTCAGTACCACACCTTGGTTGTCTTATACACTCATAAGAGTGTGGTGAAGAAATTTCATTGGTTCCCAATCCACCTTTGTTTTGGTAACAAAGTTTTGAGTGAGAGGATGATGCAAAAATGGCTTGGAAGTTTTGCTCAGAAATAGCATACTTCCTGGCTTGAGCCTCAGCTGTGACAAGCTGGGCTTGAGCCTCAGAAAATTTGGATATTAAATCATTTATTTGAGTCTTATAGTTTGTGTGTTTATGTTTTAATAAGGACACATTTTCTCCAACTCCTTAATTTTTCTTTGATAGTCAGATTCAGTCCTTTTAAAATCAGATTTTAAAACATTTAAAGACTCAATATCGGATTTAATCTCCATATTGTAGTCCTGATACAATTTAACCTTAGCACTATAGGCAGGAGTACAAAGATGTTCAAATACCTTATTCTCATCTGTTACGGTCATGAGTGCTTGAGTAGGAGTCACATCCTGTACCATGAAGCTCTAGTCAACTTCTTGAGCCATTGCAGCTGTCTCTATTGACTTTCCAATGGGCTTTGGTGTAGAGGGATGTATGGAGGCTTGTGGGGTTCCCGGATTAGACTTGGGAGCCTTATTCCCTTGCAAAATGACCAAGTTGGTTACAGTTGTAACATTTGGCCTTGGTTTTGTCAAACCCAAATTCGTTGTTGATTGGGTTCTGGGGAAATTGCCTTCCAGTTCTCTTGAAGAACTTCTTTGCTCTGTAGGTTAAAAGAGCCATTGTTGGACTATGTCCACATATTCCACGTCATCTGGGCTGAAGCACTCTAGATTATCAAAGCAATACTGATAGTCATTAGAGTACCACTTCCTGAGATAAAAGCACAGCTGTCCTGAAAGGAACTTTGCTGAGCTTGTTGAGACCTTGGAGTCTCAGGAAATGTGATGTATGGCCCAGAAGAACAGGATGGCTGCTGGGTGTAAGTCAGGTACTGTTGAGGTTGGGAGGGTCCTGAGCCTTCAGCAACCATTAAAGCGTTGCTAGCAGGAAGACTCAAGGGTCTGCTTGTCTGATGGCCTCTCTTGTTCTCCATTTCCAAACGGTATCCATCAAGGATGCCATAGAGTTCGGTCATGGTAAGGGTGTTCAAATTTTATGTTCTCTTGATAGAGACACAATAGAACGTCCACTCATTAGGGAGTGCACTCATGAACTTTCTTATGAGGTCTCTAAGTTCAAGGGCAATTCCCACAGACTGATGGGAAGAAATGAGGTCCATGTACCTGAAGTATTGTTGGCTGAGGGTCTCTCCAGCAATGTAGGAGAAGTTCTCGAACTACTGCTTCAGTGAGTCCTTCTTGGAGTCATTTGAGCTGGAGTACATATGAGCTAGTGCATCAAACAGTTCTTTGGCTGACTTGCAATGCTCAAACCCCACCATGATGGAGTTGGGAATTGCAGTCATGAGAACAGTCATAAGATTGCTGTTAATGTCCAGCTTCTTTCGGTCCTCATCAGAGTAGTCTTCAACGGCTTTCTCTATCATGGCATCGTTTCCACCTGCCACCTTTGGTTTATACGGGCCATTGACAATAGATTGCCACATCTTGCTGTCTTGATACCTGATGAAGCCTTCCATGCATCTGCTCCATGACCTGAAGTTTTCAGGGGTGATGATAGGTGCTTTAGTCATCGTCCCCATCTCTACTCCAGACTTGTTGAGGGCCATTTTGATTGTGGTGTAAAGAGGAGTGAAAAATAGGTTGATTAGGATGGTAAGATCTCACAATCAAGAGCCTAAAAAGCTCTGATACCAATTGCAGGATCGGGTTTTGTCACTTAACACTTGGATTTCTCTCAAACTCACTTATACTACACTCACATCAGATGAAGTAGAATCTCTTCTAAGAGTTGATAATAATATAATAAGTAGCAAAGAACACAAAGAAATAATTTTCAAGGCACTTGTATATATTACTTCTCAACTCAAAGTATTACAAGACTCTTACAAGTATGAAACAAGAGTTACAATGAGAAACTATATATACTAGATCCTACAGCCGGATATACTTTGATACCAGCTGAAAACCTAAGACTAAAGCATATACTACAATGCTAAAGTTAAGGTATCTTAGATAAAGTATTATCTAAGATATGGTAGTCATGACATGTCCATTACTTACCTTTTGTCACCAAATAAGTTGGTAACTGTACTAACTAATAAAGGTAAACAGTGGAATAAAGTATGGTAAAATACATAGCTTTTGAGAAAACGCCATGCAGTATCTCAGAGGTCTGCAGCGGAGTGTCAGAGAGACCATACTTATGTCCACTGGATAATATTAGTGTCTCCCGAAGGTAAGTTGGCTTCGGAAGAACAAGTTCGTCTAAAGCCACTTATACTTCGGAAGAGGCTACTATACTTCCGAGGCTTGAGGACTTCTTTCATACCTCGGAAGTTGAATCCTGATCTTTCACTCTAAGTCTTGATCTTCGGAAGTGAATACTTTGTCTTCAAAAGTTGGAGTTTTCCTTCAGAAGTTGATCTCACACTTTGTCTTCGGAAGAACTCCTTTTCCTTCGGAAGTTCCACACTTAGCTTCGGAAGTCCTTTATTAGTTGCACCAAAATAGTCTAAGTGATTTGGTTTTGGTTGCACCAGCCTTTCTAGATCCAACAATTTTTGTGTTTATGGTTTATCACAATTCATAATATGTGTATGTTAGATTTAGTGATTTTCTATTTAGTCATTTTAGTTTTTGTGTAACCTTGAATTTTAGAGAATTTGGGAGAGTTTGAGCGTGGACTTGTTATAGAAACATAGACAAATGATTTTAGGGGTTTGTTTTAATTATCAACACTACTATTTACCATGAAAGCAATATAATGCAAATCAAGCATGTAGTATGAATCATGAACTATAATAAAATATGCATTCACATAGGATTGACTCCATATAATATCAAATTGTTGTAAAGCACATATGGGATAGTAAAATTGTGAATCACCGAATCCTAAGAGTAAATTGTTAAGTCTAGTTGTTATCTAGGTAGAATTCGTATTATTAGATTTCTAGAACTCGTGGGTTAGGGTTAAGATTTGGAACGCTCATACAAAGTTATGTGTAATCTTTTCACCCTAATAAAACAGATGAAATTAGAAGAGTATACTTGACCCGACCCGATTAGACGACCCAAAATTTTTTTATGTCGTTTCGTTAAAAACCTAATCACAAAAAGTGACCCCATAGGAAATATTTTCTGGTTCCGCCACTGTTGGCTAAGCCATGCCAATGTAATGAAATCCAGCAAGCGTATGACATGGCTCGACCGAAAGCTAAAAACGAATCGGAGAAGCAAGAAATGTCAAGTCGGGTTCAGAGGCTCCCCAAGGACTGTGGATTGGAAGTCAAGGAATGCCACATTATGGGCACAAAGGTTTGATTAAGATGATAATTATGTCTGACAAATGCATGTAAAAGAATAATAATCTCCATTGATTAACGGTTTTTAGTTTATTCTAGTCAACCCAAATGGCAGATTGTATAGTATCTCTCTTTGAAGTTTCTATAATGAATGTATGAAATTAAGGATGACTTCCACACCTTTCTGTCATCGATTTAACTGAGGTTGTATATCCAAAGTTTTACACAATTAAATGAGATATTATATAGGACTAAATATGGAAAATACAACCACCATTGACTACAACAATATTAAAATAATCTCCTAATTATTAGAATTTGAAATTTCTTAAATCATATATCGGGAATGTGAGATACATGGTTCTTAATACGCTCTCGCAAGATGGATAACGTTATGATAATAAAGTTTTATTTACCTGAATTGTGTTTTCTGCTTAATGGCGTGATAAGTCGATCGGAAGTAAAAGTTTCAGATCTTCTTCGTATGTTTCGTTGTATATTTAGCACGTGATATATTTGTATTTATAAGTTATGGATTGTAACTCATGTAATTTTCTTATATCAGTATCATGCTCATTTTTACATGTTATCTCCTCATCTCCTAATAATTAATTTTTATTTTGAACGTAAATAGAGTTTTCTTTTCTTTTTTCTTTTGTTCAACATCAATTACCTTTTCATTCACGACTACTTTACGATAAGTCTAAAAAGTTTGAGAAATTACTAATTAATAACATTTCAATTTTATTTGCCAATTGCATTTAAATAATTGAAACTATAATGCATTGATCAACCGATAATAATTCATACTATTAATTTGACCGGTAACAATACTAACTTTGACTTTTATTAACAATAACAATCACAGTAGCATAATTATCAAATATTTAAGCTTTATTTGTACTCAATGAACAGAATGAAAAAAACATATAATCAAAATCGAGTGGGAAATAAATATAAAACAAGCATGAATTTATTTTAATTATGGCATTGGGATTACTATTGGAAATAAAAATAAAAGTTGAAGGTGTTACCAGCTAAATTGATAGAATCAATTATTATCGGCAATGAGTAATTGTTTGAATTATTAAAATCTAATTTATTTTTTTATTTTTAATAAATGTGTTTACATGGCTATTGAATCTATGCTTGAGACCGGGTCACGTCCTTTACGAGGTTGTTACTTATATGAGCTTTGTTACTGTATGACAAAATACACAAATTAAAGTGATAATTTTAACAGAGGAAGTAATTTTGTTTGGATTATTTTCACGCATAAGTAAAGATCAAAAGTGTAAATTTATGAATCATTGTGATGATTTGTAGCCCATTTACATAAGAAGTTTGAAAATCTAGCATATACCCATTGTTATATTAGATAATACAAAAAATAATAATATAAAATCAATGGATTGATCACTTAGCTTTGTATAGTCAAAGGTGTGAACAAAAAGGTATTGCTACACTTAACCAATTTAAATACTAAAATGATTGTACTAAATAGTATTGCTCACGATAAAAGATTTGTACGCGAGTACGCGACTTTAAGGTAAGAAATTTTCTTTGTACATTTTTTGTTTCGATATATTGGTGTACACATAATGTTTTTTTTTAAATGTGGTTTTAAGCCAACAACAAATTTAAAAATATCAATGTGTGACCGTCCAGAATTTCAAATAATTCAGAAAGATAGTAATGGCACACGTATTTTCTACATATTTTTAGTTTTTGTCTAGTGAAAGGTATGAACAGAAGATATTATTGCTACAATCTGGCCATTTGTATACTGAAATGATGGTACCCAGAATGACCAAGGAGCAGGATAACTGGATAACAACACCTATCGGAAGAAGAGCCTATCATCTGTTCATCCCACACATTCCTGCTATTATACATGTTAATTCTTTGTACAACTACATCATCAGTTGTAAGTACACAACACAAAGACGCGCTTTTGTACGAATCATACGTTACGAGAAAACATGTCTATGCTTAAAGTAATAAAAAATGCCCCGGGAAAGATCTAGTTCATGATCAAATTTCACCATTTCATACGGATAATGATGAAAGATCTATTAACTCTTCCCCCATCCATGCAAACAACAATGAAACCAAACTTTTAACCACTAAAAGCCCCCAAAAGAAGATAAGTAGTGACGTGTGTAAGGTCCTCACTTGTATGGATTGTAATATCAAATGAAAAACAAAAGCTCAAAGAAAGCGGAAACATTTACAAGGACACAATATTTTGAAATCATGCGAAAACTTTAAGAAAGCAAGAACTTCAAGACCATGCAAAAACATGTATGATACGAAAACTTCAAAGAAGTTTTTTCATGGTGTCCATTTATAAATAGTTTTTTTTTTTCAATTAGCTTTGTAACTCAAAATGCGTGTATTCATTTTGTATAGGTGCTAAGTAAGTGAGAGTATAGGGTTGTGTGGAAAGCCACCCAATGGGAGCTCACATCGGTTAGATCGACCATAAATGACGTAAACTCTTTTAGTATTGTAATCATTTGGTTATAATATACATCAGATTGAGCTTGTTTACGATTCGTTATATCCCTCACACACACACATCCATTATATCATGAAGTGCAATATTGTATGGACCTAATCGATTTTGGACCTTACAAATGGTATTAGAGCAAGGTATTGCTCTTGATACACAGATTTTCATTCCACGATCATCCGTTTAAAGACGTAAAATTGACTATCTGCATCTTTGCGCTCAATGGGTGGAACCAAAGGTAAAGAACGAGGTAATCGGCTTTGTTATTTGTTAAATTGGTTCATTGTCTTCATGTTTATATGGTGAAAAACAAAGAATTGAGATCTTAGCAATGAATCAAACTCGAAAAAAGTCGAATTGGATGAAGTTTTCGCCAAAGTAACAGTTTTTTGCAAAAACATTAGAAGTTTTCTCAATGGAAACCTTCATCTGCAGAAACATCTGGTGTGAAAGTTTCATTCTAAGTGAACAATTTGTCATCTTAATGATAACTTTGATTGATTATTAAGTTTGCGAAAACACACAATATGCAAGAACTTTAACCATATGCGAAAACTTGTTAGTTTATGAAGGGATTAGAAAAAGTGTTTCTACTTAGATCTAGAGGTATCCGGATAAAATGAAGAATGGTACTCAAACATGGGTTTTTGCCATGTTTGACCAAGTTTGTCATAAGTTTAATACAACTTAAGTCTTAATGATCAAGATAGAACGGGTTTAATCTTGACTCGGACGTGATATCATTTGAAGTTATATATATTAATAGGATGTTACTGTTGAACGAGAAGAGTGAAGTGAAAGATATCCGTAAATCTAATAACTAATGAAGATGTGTGACTGAAGTCAAACTTATTTTGATATCATAAACCAAGAAAAAATTTACAAGACCTTAACTTGTATGAATTATAATATCTAGTAAAAAAACAAAAGCTTAAGGAAAGCAAAAACATCTACAAGGACACAAATTTTTAAAACCATGCGAAAACTTCAAGACAAAGCGATAATTATTATGATGTGGAAACTTCAGGGAAGTTTTTACATGATATTCATTATATATAAATAGTTGTTTTAGTTTTGTAATACAAAATGCATGTGTTCATTTGTATTGGTGCTTAGTAGGTGAGAGCAGCGGAGAGTTGTATGATAGGCATCCAAGGGGAGCTCACATCGGGTGGATCAAACTTAAACGATATAAACTACTTTTTGTATTGTAATAATTTGGTTATAATATACATTTGATTGAGTTTTTTTTACAGTTCGTTATATCACACAAGCACACATTTGTCTTGATAATATTATCAAGTGCAATATTGTATGTATCCGATCATTTTGGACCTTACCTTGTGTTTGCCTGTTTTGAAGATTTTTGTATAATGGATCTGACTTTGGTGTTTGTGTGAAGTGTCGAGAAAATGGTAATTAAAATACGATCATTTGAACAATTTAATTATTATTTATATAAAAATATTTAGAACTTATTATTAATTAAAAAATTACGTTAATATATTATAATAATTGTTTATTATTTACTAATTTTCTGTTTATACATAATGTTGGATGCATAACGTTATAAATCATACAAAATAATTTTGAACTTAGAAATGAAGTTAGCGTCTAGCTAGACACATGGATATATAGTCACGTACAAGTTTTTAAAAAGCAATGGACAAATATTTTAGTGCTTATCGTTACTCAGGGCCGGCTCAACTGTTTTGGAGGCCTGAAGCGAAGTGTTAATTCAAGGGGCCTTTTCAACGGTTATTGCTATAAACCCTCAGGAACAACAATAATTAATTAGAAAGTTTATAGTTTGTGGAATTAAATATGTTGTCTAGTCTAATTCTCTTTTTTTCCTTTTAGAGACACTTAGTTCATATTTTAATTTTGATTTGACATGACAACAACTAATAAACTATTAACTAAAAGCAGTGTTTTCGCGACCGGATTGGACCGGCCGGTTCGACCGGGGATCGGTCCGGTGGCCGGTCCGGTTCGCTATAAATCGTTTTTGAGGGGTTGAACCGGCCGGTTCTTCCCGAGCCGGTGGTCGGACCGGGAAACCGGACCGGTTCGGACCGGTTTTTGAATAATTTTTTTTATTTTAATGGGTAAAAACGGGGTGTTAAACCATAAATTAGTGTGTTGGATATACAAATATAGTTAAGTTTTATATATAACTATAAAATATATATATAAATCATATATAAATTACTTATATTTAATTACATATATAAATATAATTAAAATATAGTTAAATCCGGTCCAACCGGTCCGACCGGTCCGACCACCAAACCAGTAAGGTGTCCGGTTCGACGTCGGATCCGGTTCTGAAAACATTGACTAAAAGTAACAATATAGTCCAAGTAACAAACTAATACTTAAATACATAAACTATAATCAAAATATCCTCCGATCATGTAATACCTTGTTAATAACCTTAATCCAATTAACCAATAATCCAAGATTGTAAATTTGTAACAACTATAAATCAACATATATGTTAAGGTTGTTGGAAGAACTTACATTGACTGATTCATAATTTCTTATTGGATACGTAATTCAAATCTCTTATTAAATCTTCAATGGTAACTCATAACCTAAACACCAAATTCACTGAACAACATATTGTAATTCAAACAACTTAGTCAATGATTACCTAAAGGCTAAAGTCCCAAACAACAATAGTGAACATATTGTAATTCAAATAAAAATACCTAATTCACTAAACACACTAAATAATAATAAAACTGATTTTAATTAAGTGATTCTATGGTAATCTTTTTAGCCTAAACACATAAGTCACTAAACATAACAGAATGTTAAATGCTTAATGTAATTTAAATCATTAAATAGTCCTAAACACTAGTCAATAAATTGTAATGCAAAACTCAACTTACTCAAAATTATGATTAACATTTCTTACGACTTGTAACTCAAATCACGATATTAATCCATACCTTAGTAGTTGCTCGCAAAACCCATTATTGAGTTCCGATGTTGTTGAAAAGAAAGTGAATCGGCAGCGAAGCGACAATGATTTTGGTGAATAATTGTTATACACTACAAAACGATTTGGTGAATTACTAGTTGATGTTCAAAGATGAGATCATGAGAAGTTTACATTTCGACTTTGAAAACCCATCCGTCACTAACCTGTTGTAATTTGGTAAACGATGAATCGATTTTTGAAGGTGCATTTCGGTAATGGATTTTGCCTGTGGTTGTACTTAGAAAATCCATCCTTCGATTTAGCTTCAGGATCAGATCAATTTCTGTTTGCTTTCTTCTTCTCCTCTGCAAGCTGTGGAATGTAAAACACACAAACCCTAAAAAATTTGGGGGCCTCTTAAACATGGGGCCCCAAGCGACCCGCTTCACTTAAGATGTACTTGGGGCGGCCCTGTTGTTACTGATAAAAAGAGGAGATGAGACTTTATTCGTTCTACATTGATACAGGTCAAAAGATTCAACTTAATCTAAGATAATAAAAGACTGAATTCATTTTATTGAATCGTTAGGTTACAATTTATAGAGATCATAAAAAACCCTATTAACCTAACTGGGCTCGTGGGCTCATATGATAAACCTAATATCTTATACTCCCCCGCAGTCGAAGCGGGAGTAACCGGACGCTAAGACTGGAAAACAAAAAAAAAAACATAAAACCAATAAGGTAAACATGGATCGACTTGACTATCCAAACTATTACCGACAAACAATATTGGGCGTGATGTTGTCATCCATATATTGGTTGATTATGCTATTCATAGTTTGTTTGATACTTCATGGTTCTTGATTCTTGAAATAATAAGTGAGACCCGATGACCTTAGTCGTTAACGATTTCTCAAGGCTAGCAAGCGGTACTCTCTTGGATCTGTAGATCAAGAGATGACATATGTAGATATAAATAAAAAAAAGAAAGCAAGACCGGTAACCGTGGTCAGGTGACGGTCTCTTGGATCCGTAGATCCAAAAATAATAGAAATATTTAATCAAACCGAAGTTTGAGATTGGTGACCATGGACCATGGTTCTTGTTGCGGCTAAAACATCAATAAACGAAAACAAAGAAAACATAGTGACCGCTGCAAATTGGGAGCTATAATCCAAAAACAAACCAAGAGAATGGATGTGAACGAACTAAGATATGGGTAATAGGTTTAAATACTCAACCAATAACGAAGCTTTATTAAACATAAACTAGAAAATAGATAAGAAACGAAACAGAAGACGAAGGTAGGACAGGCGGCGGCAGCTGTGGCGGCATACCGCCTGATCTGGTTGTCGAGACTCGATCAAAAACAATTTAATTTATCAGTCTTAGCTACCTTTATTGTGCAAGGGTAAGTAAGGTCGTCTCCACAAGGAATATGTGGAAAGTGTTTAACGAATACGACTCGATTACTAAAAGACTCAAACTTTATAATTAAAAACTGAAACTTTAAATGGATTACTAAGCAGAAGTGCATAAACAATGAACTTTAAAACGAAATTGATTAAATAATGAGAAACAATCACTTCCGGGTTTCAAGTTCTATAAGTCCAATGGTTCGTTAGATATATTCCAGGGTTTCATAACACGACTCAAGATAGTGGCTTTTGATCGAAGTGATGACCAAAGAACAATCTTTTAAGACTCGTTCATTCACAAGGTCATTAATTCATCTATATCACGTTATCTATTTTTCTCAATGAGCTAACGATGCAAGTAAACCGAAAACTGATGATAAAGCAAATAACTTTGTTTATAAACAAATTGTTTAAATCAATCAAATCCTCAAATACATTCAATCACAAAGTGTTTAATATGAAAACCCTAAACTAACCATCTCACTTGATAAGAACTCTCCACCCGAAAGTAATCACACGAACTTAGTCACGCATTATCGCCATTGAATCTTTGATCTTTGCTTGATGATGATCAATGATGATTGTTGCGATGAATTGGGAAGCTTGGAATACTCAAAAGATACTTTCAAAGCCTTTGAATTCGTCTGGAAAAAGTTAGCTTTCGAATTGGAGTTGTTGATCTTTTAATATCTTGAAATCCCATGAAAATAAAGATTAGTTGGAACACCGGCGTATGATACGCCGACACCTGGCGTATCATATGCCCAACTCCCTGTAATTTTTGGCAAATACGTCCACAGATACGCCCATCAATACGCTGACCGGCGTATGATACGCCCATACCCGGTGTATCATACGCCGGTTTAGGGTTTCTGGCCATTTTTTGCATAGTTTATGTTATTTGCCTTTTCACCCCCTGTACTTCCTTCTATGGCTTCTTTTCTTCCCGAATGAGCATCTTTTAGCTCCGATTCCCTATACATCAAAACAACTCAAGTAACTTCGTTCCACACTAACAATGATGTAAAATCACATAATTAAATCAGTTAAACCTTGAATTCTTATCACTCAATCACATTCCCACACTTAACCTTTTGTTTGTCCTCAAACAAACTTACTTGCACACTTCTCCCTAATTAAGCACACATGCCATATTATCACTACCTTAAACAAGTACAATCCCAATACATGCTTAGTTTTTAACTTCATGATGTAATGTTCATAACCTAATCATTCAATATTATTTGATTTTGAACTCTTTGGTTGGCATATACTCACCTTTTGCTTCAAACATTCATGCTTTCCCATTCCTCACAATAAACACTCCTCTCGGTTTATTTTGTGGACTAGTGATGATATAGTAGTGTTTATGGAGCTCTCAAACCATGAATGCACATACTAATCATAAGCTCGTATATTAATCAAATCGCCATCAATTGACACAATATAATACAAAAATCAAAAGGTCTTTCTTGGGTGGTAATGTTAGGCTAGAGTTTAAGGTGGGATTGAAAGGGATTTTAGAGTGGCTAAAGGAGAATGAAATCCAACTTAAACATAATAGACGTCTTATTTGTCAATGTAACTCTTCTATTTGCACTACTTGTAACAACTTCTCACACTATTTTTGTTGCTGCATATTTTGGTCATTTTAACCTCATATTTAGCTTTTGTGGTTTTTCTCTTTTTTTGATAAAGCAAATAACTTTACTATTATTGGACTACTATTGACATGACTCTTCTAGTTTGTGGATTGGATTCACCTCCTAAGGTTCTAAAACAAAGGCTTAAGGCTTGTGGGTTTATTGTTTTGGCTTGAAACGACAAGTTGGGGCTCAACATGGTATCTATAGGGAGATTGTGTTGGTATGGAATTGAAAAGAAGGGGTTACACAAATGGGTCAATCCTAATGCCTCTATCATATTTATGCACACATTGGTCTATGATAATGTATCAATTGCATGAGTTCTAACTCGGATGCACACCGTGGATTCCCTCTTTTAAGCAAAGAATAAAAGTGACTCATAGCATACTATGAGTTTCTCAATTAGGCTCAACTCTCACGGAAATGGTGGAAAGAGGTAATAAAATATGAAGCATGTATGTTATCTACAATTTACACCACCTAGGAATTTCACCTACTTTTATGAATATTTATGATTAGGATGCATTACTCAATTTTCAAAACAAACATGCCAAGGGATCCATAAGTGCACAAACTAGTAACAATAAACCATGTATGTAAAATTTTGAGTTTCATGTACAATTAAGTTTACTTAAAGGATTTTTCAAAGTTGTTCAATTTTTCAAAAAGTTCAAAAAGGTTCAAAATCAAAATTTTCTTTCAATTCTTCCCCTTATCCCCACAGTTGGGATACATTGTCCTCAATGTATGGTTTTAAAACATGAATACACATGATAATGATTAATAAGCAAGATAAGGAAGGAGTACATAGACCTGATCATTAGTGAGAGCTTTTAGTAAGGGACTTGTGCCTCCCCACACTTGAATGCTTGCGTCTCATGATTGACTATCAAAACAAAACAAAACAAAAAACACACAACTAATAGAAGAATTAAAACTCACTTTTGTAGGAATCACGATTGCATTTAGTATATGCAACAAGCCTTTAAACCCCTTAGTAGACCCGAGTGGACGAGTTGTAGTCTCGTGAGGGTTTCTAGTGAACACACCCACAAAGTTCTCGGGTTGCCTCCCGCAAGCGCTAAGTTTTAGGTCTTCAGCCGGATCTTACCTGAGACCACTTATGGTGGTCGTATTGAGCATTTTCCTGCCACATTACCAACAAATGCTCGATAGTAGACATACCGAATCTCTATTTTCTTTTTCATGGTCTCCATGCCTCTTGAATCAATGGTCGACATCCTAAATCCAGATTTTCCCATCGAGTTACCAATGTATGCATGGTAGTTGACATGTCGGGTCCACACATTCTTTCCTGTCCTTGGCATGTCTATAGAAACGTTGTGAGATCTCTTTTGAAGAAGTTGTCCGATGTTCTCTACACTCACCTTTTTTTCTTCGAACACGAGCCATTATCCCCCGCTTTGTCAAATTGCATAATAAACATTGAAGGACTATCAGAACCACATGGCAATATCTTAGTCTCTGGTTTCTTAGGAGGTGTTATGTAATCTATTAGGTTTAAACATTCAACTCTTTGCTCTAAAAGACCTATAACCTCTTTATCCACTTCATCATCAAAAGCATCAACCACCACTTGTTCTACACATGATTCTTCAACAACTGAAGGAAATTATGTGGTATTAATCTCCATGCCTCATCCTCAACTTTAAAAGATGGTGAGATTAATTCTTCTAATTCTATTTTCAACAGTAACGCGTCACGCTTGATAGTTAAGTAGTCAAATCATTGTTGATCTGAAAGATGATGTTGTGACAACAACATATCGATCTCGGGCAGCATCAACTCCAATCGAGCAATAGTTTCCTCCTCCTCATATTGATTCGTATTTTGAAATTGCATAACATTCTGGATAACATTCTTGTGTAGGGAATGGACATTGATCCTCGTATGTCACCTGAGAGTATTCTTCATGATAGTGGTTATAATTCTCCCGATGACTTGAGCTTGATGTCATCTTTGGTTTATAGTTGTTGCAATCCCAATCTTGCTCAGAGTTGTAATTCACCTCTAACTGATAATATCCTTTATAATTTGGAGAGATGACTCGTAGTCCGGATAAGATGATGGTACATCATCATAATAGACATCCAATAAATATAATTTTCTTCTCGCCTCTTCACACTTTTGCAAATACTCAGGGCAATGATCTTGCGTATGAACTGGACTTCCGCAACATGTACATGAATAATAAACTTTATTCATGTTGAGGTTTAAGTACTTCAAAATAACCTGCAAGGAATAAAATACCTAGCGTAACACCGCACAAAACAAAAGAAAAGAAAACAAAAGAAAAGTAAAAAAATAAAAAAATAACACTTTGCGCACTAATTCCCCGGCAACGGAGCCATTTTGATCTGGTTGTCGAGACTCGATCAAAAACAATTTAATTTATCGGTCTTAGCTACCTTTATTGTGCAAGGGTAAGTAAGGTCGTCTCCACAAGGAATATGTGGAAAGTGTTTAACGAATACGACTCGATTACTAAAAGACTCAAACTTTATAATTAAAAATTGAAACTTTAAATGGATTACTAAGCAAAAGTGCATAAACAATGAACTTTAAAACAAATTTGATTAAATAATGAGAAACAATCACTTCCGGGTTTCAAGTTCTATAAGTCCAATGGTTCGTTAGATATATTCCGGGGTTTTATAACACGACTCAAGATAGTGGCTTTTGATCGAAGTGATGACCAAGGAACAATCTTTTAAGACTCGTTCATTCACAAGGTCATCAATTCATCTATATCACGTTATCTACTTTTCTCAATGAGCTAACGATGCAAGTAAACCGAAAACTGATGATAAAGCAAATAACTTTGTTTATAAACAAATTGTTTAAATCAATAAAATCCTCAAATACATTCAATCACAAAGTGTTTAATATGAAAACCCTAAGTACAAGTAACCATCTCACTTGATAAGAACTCTCCACCCGAAAGCAATCACACGAACTTAGCCACACATTATCGCCATTAAATCTTCGATCTTTGCTTGATGATGATCAATGATGATTGTTGTGATGAATTGGGAAGCTTGGAATACTCAAAAGATACTTTCAAAGCCTTTGAATTCATCTGGAAAAAGTTAGGTTTCGAATTGGAGTTGTTGATCTTTTAATATCTTGAAATCCCATGAAAATAGGGATTAGTTGGAACACCGGCGTATGATACGCCGACACCCGGTGTATCATACGCCGACACCCGGCGTATCATACGCCCAACTCCATGTAATTTTTGGCAAATACGTCCACAGATACACCCATCAATACGCCGACCGGTGTATGATACGCCCATACCCGGCGTATCATACGCCGGTTTAGGGTTTCTGGCCATTTTTTGCATAGTTTTTGTTATTTGCACTTTCACCCCCTGTACTTACTTCTATGGCTTCTTTTCTTCTCGAATGTGCATCTTTTAGCTCCGATTCCCTATACATCAAAACAACTCAAAGTAACTTTGTTTCACACTAACAATGATGTAAAATCACATAATTAAATCAGTTAAACCTTGAATTCTTATCACTCGATCACCGCCCTGTCTAGTGTTTGAACTCGGTGGTGACGGCTAGGGTTTGTATATTTTTGTGGTGGTGCAACGGAGAAGAAGGTAACCAGAACTTTAAGGCTCGGATACCATGTAAGATGGTAGAAGACTAAATTTATTTTATTGAATCGTTAGGTTACAATTTATAAAGATCATAAAAAACCCTAGAAACATAACTGCGCCCGTGAGTTCATATAATAAACCTAATATCTAATACTTAATACCTGACCCCTCATTTTTTATGACAATTTTTGTCGGACAAATGCTTGTTGGAAAAACTCTTCGACAATTTTCGGAAAAAAATTATGATTCACACCTTCTAACACAAGTGTTTTGATAATAGATTATCTATCTATAACTTTGAATTTTCAAGCCACAAAATCGATGAGTTTGTTAATTAATCGTTTATCAATATTTGAAATATAAATTTTATGTACACTACTTATCACGATCGATTTTACATATTGTTACACCTGATAACCAAATTAAGATGGATGTGTGCGTGTGTGATATCAACGAACTTCAAACAAAATCAATTGAATATTATTAATCAAACAATTACAATACTAAAGGAGTTTACATCGTTGAAGCTCGATCCACCCGAGGTGAGCTCCCCTAGGCAGCCTATCACACAACCCTCTACTCTCTCACCCTTAGAGCACTTTTACAAATAACACACACATAATGAAATACAAAGGAAAAACACCTATATATACTATCCAGATGTTCTCATGCGAGAACATCAAGTTCTCGCGCGACAACTATAAGTTTTCACGAGATGAGATCTTTATCCATCATCTTTTAGTTCTCGCATCCTTGTATTTCTCGTATGATTTGATTTTTTACTTTTCACTTGATATTGTAATCTATAAAGGCTAGTTTCTTACATTTTAAATGCTTTATTTTTATTATTAAACAGGGTGATACACTAGCCACTCCTCAAAAGGTAAACACATAACCACTTGTCGTTTTAGAATCTTTAATATTGAAAATCCGGTTAACATCAGTGTATCCTTTCACAACATATGGATTATGGCCATAATGCAGTATATAATTGCTTGTGTATCTTATGTACCTCAGTAATCTTGTCATACTCTTTCAATGCTTAAAGATAGATTACTAGTATATCTACTTAGGTTACTCACAGAATATAATAAGTCTTGTTTGTTACATGTCATGAGATACATAAGAGTGCTCATGATCCTTAAGTATTTCAACTGAGTAACACCCTCGCTTTTATTCTTTTACAAATGGTGGGTAGTATCGATTTGTAGTTTGAGTTAAACTCTTGTCCTCTGCAATAAATTTTTCAAGTATCTTATTCACATATTAAGATTGACTTAACACAAGACTATCTTAGGTTTTAGTGATCTTCATTCTATAAATCACATCAGCTAAACTCATGTCTTTCAATCATGTATCACTTTCAACATGTCTTTAGTATATCCGATAATCTTATCATCAATCCTAATGATAAACATATTGTCTACATAAAGGTATAAGATAGCATAACCTCTCGATGTAAGAACACACTCATGTAATTAAAGTTCTACTTAAATTTATTTATACATGTATGTGTACAAGATGGGTTAATTACAAGTGTATAGAAAACACATACAAAACACCTATTTATACAAAATGAAACTAAACATTTAAAGTTCTCGCTTTTGCCCAAAGCACTTGCATATCAGCAGCTTTACCAAAACTATTCGCAAATTCCACCAATCTATTCAAAGTTTTCACAAAACCCATAGTTCTCATTTTATGGACAAGTTTTTGTAAAATACCAAGTTTGATTTCCCGAGCTTCTATTTGTGAACTTTACACCACCGGTAATGAAAGATCTAACAACTGATTGACCGCTCAACGTAAAAAAACAGAGCCAAAATTTAAACAGGCACAAGAGACTTTAAACACTAAAATCTCAAAATTACAAAGTAAAATATCTCCTTTATCAAATAACACACGGTCTTGGTCCATTTGCATCAAATAACATAATCACAGATAAAATGTCAATGTTATAATCTTACTTGCATAAATATGATGGTGGTATGAATAAAGTTTGTTGCTTTAGTATGAATATTAGATTTTTATTAGTATAATTCATGTTTTCTTCCAACTTATCAAAATATAAACAAGATTTGGTTTTAAGGACTCGTAAAAGTGACTTCGTCCAACCGTCGGAGTTTTAAATCTCTATTTTAATTTAGAGTAAATTATAATTTGTGTCCTTTATTAATATATAACATTGCATGTTATGTCCTTTAGTTTAATTAATTACATGAAATGTCCTTTAAAACAATTTGCACATCTATCGTTATTTATACTAACCTTCATCCAAATTCACAGTTAAGTCAGACATGTGACACTCACAGGTAAAAAAATGACTTTTGATAAATGTGTTTGACTTTGGCAAATCAATCGATCCGTGTTCGGTAATTTTGACAATCACCATTTTTCTTGAGTTTCTGCACAAAGTTGCTTGATCAGCGACGGAAGTAAGAAGCTTGGAATGGGGTCAAGTGACCCCCTAATTTTTGCATTTTATGTGGTAGGTATTGTATGGAACTTTCAAATGACCCCATTTATTTTTGAGGCTTGACCCCATAATATTATTTGTGTGAATAAAAAGAAGAATTGCATTTTGTTCAAATGTTTGCATTTTGTCCAAATGTTTCATTAAACTCCATCGTCAATGATGTTTGATTCGTTATAATTTTTTAACGCTTCTAACTGTTTATGATCAATTGTTAATATTTTTACCGGCAGACACAGACTCTCTACTCTAACACCTACTTGTCTATAAAATCATCACATGTGCATTCAAGAGGTCTTGAACCCAAAATATTAGGAATAACCATTTTATCGCTATGGTGTCCCTTTGGGGACTAGTCTATTTACTACTTCATTAGACATTCTTAGTATTTGATGTTTACTTAGGCAATTTTTATATGTTTAATGTTTAAAGTATTGATTAGTGAAAAAGTTTTCATTTCATAAAGTAAAAGCATGTTCATTGCTTTTTCAAATGGCTTTTTAAAAACAACATATGTTGCATTTTCCGTCAATTTGCTGCATTGCACGTCAAATTTCTTAATTGCAAGTCTTTGGGTATGTTCTTCTTTAATAAAACCCATACAAATTTTGCAATATATATTAAAAATTGTGTGATTGTTTTTTAATGATCCGATGTGAGTATTTTCAATGGCCCGACCCGATTCGACAAAGAAACATTTTGGTGATGCGAACCGGTAAATGTACCCCGTTATAAGCAAACGTAGACCGAGATTTGTGACCCCAGTAATAAAAATTTCTGGTTCCGCCACTGTGCTTGATGGGGTTTTGGTAATTTTAGATTTGATTTATAGAACTTTTTTTTAAATAACTCATCTTAACTTGAATTCATCCTAACCCGAATCCATCTTACCCAAACAGTCAATGACATCCTGGATTTTATTATTTTAAATGACCCATCTTGATCCAAACCAATTTTTATCCGAACTCATCATGACTCGAACACATCTTGACCTAACAACCAACACAATCCAACCCGCCTATTTTACCACCTCCATTGTTAACAAATAGATTTTTGGAAGCTTGTTGAAAGTATGATTTATCGCTAAATCATGGGTATTTTTGTTGTTATTTTATCATAATAGTATTTAACTATTTCGGTAGGATCTTTTTCCTAACAATCGAGGAAATTTGGTTGCTACTAGCCATTACCGACAAGTACAAACTCTTTTGTCAAAAATCAAGTTTTTTTTTATTTTTTTTTTTATTTTAGTGCTTGGAGATGTGATATTGGATTTTGGGCTGCTTCATGGCCTAGAATAATAATTAGTGTATATGGGTGGACTCGAGGGGTTACCTTTTCACGATGATTATAAGACGCCGTAAATAAAGGCATTTATAATGTAGCTTTGCATTAGCATCTATTCGTCATCACACGTATATGGATTTCTTGCTATAGTAGTTATCACTTGATGATGAATGTGATTAAAAAAATATGAAATTAAACATCTTGTAATAATTACACAATACACATGCTGGAGAATTTATAAATATTTGACATTTTTATTAAAATTTTATTTGAAACCTTAACAAGCACTTTATGGTTTAAAATTTAATAACAGTTCGATTTTACAAAGACGTTTAACAGAATTTGGTAAAAGTTGGTGCTAAAACAACGTCTTTTAAGCTTTAAAAATCTGTGTATATGTTTGAAAATATTTAGATAAAGCACATGCAATACGTGTGAATATATATAAAAAGTCTTTAATTTCAATTTAATGTAATTATTATTCCTTCTTTTTTCTTAACGACCATAATTTGTTTTTTGATCATACTCAGCTTCATCTTGAGACATTGATATGACCAATAGCTTGTCTTGATCATGAAGTTTTTATTTTAAGAAATTTAAAAAAATTATAGCTTGTACGTGTTATATATTACTCTTACGTTAAACTTAAATCAAAATACGACATTACATATAACTTTAAATACTACATTATCTCAAATTATTAAAATGTAAAGATATAAAATAAGCACCTTAACCAAGGTGTACACATCAACAAATTAAAGGCTGGTCTATATATTCTCCATTCTTCATCAAATATGATGGAAGAATTTAAAGAGCAACCCATGATGGTAAAACTTGTGTCTTTTGCATTCATCTTTACAACCACCTTTACATTTTCTATAGTTTTTGCCTATAAAACCACCATAATTACCACCATAGAGGACAATAGACATAAAACATTGAAGGGTACCTTGGACAACCCCATAGCCTCCCAGAAGCGCGCGCAGTGCCCCAAGATTTCAGGCGAGACCGCTTGCCACGCACTAATCAGTAAGTGGATGGATCGTAAACCAATGATGGTGGATTTAAAACAACTTCATGAGTGTTGCGACAATATAAAGAAAGCGACAAAGGAATGCCAATGTGATGTAATCCAGCAGACGTATGATAAAGTGAAACAAAATGCTACAAATGAAGTGATCAAGGGACGAATGTTCACTAAGGCGCAAAGCCTCCTCAAAGACTGTCGATTGGAAATCGGGGAATGCCACCTCATAGGCCCAAAGGTTTACTTATGATGATAGTTGATTATGGTTAATGTATTGTAAGAATAATGGTCATCATTAATTATTAGCTTATGATGTGAAAACGAGTTCCTCGCTTCTAATAATTAATAATTAAATTTAACACGTACATAATCTTGTGCATATATGTAGTTATAATCAAGATCAACTAATTTGCAGCTGTAACAAGAACATTTAAAAGTGAAATGAGACTACATACAACATCTTCTTTTGGTTTAGTCTATTATGTATATATAAATTTCATAGGTCAATGCCTACAATGTAATTTCATAACATCATAGATCGAGCTTAGCTCGCAAAGTGAAACTAAAGCTCGAGACAGCTCATCCGTCAGTCTTGAAAAGTTGGATACAAGTTTTAACGAGCAAAAGCTCGAGTCATGCTCGTTTACCAGTTAACGTTAACAAGACCATAGCAAAAGAACATTAAAAGAATCCATCCTAATGAACAAACTTTGAGAATCAGAATCAAACTAAAACAGGTTGTTGCTTGCTATGAGTAAACTATGAGAATAAAAATCAAACTAAACAATAATATATACTTCCACAAAAACCAAAAGTTCAAATCTTAAAGTCAAACCATGAAAGCAGATGCATTAATCACACAAAAGGTGACTGCATGAACAAGATAAATAAATGGATAATGACTGATGACGACGAATGGTGTGGAGGAATTAGGTAACGACTTACGATTTGTGGACTACAGGCTCAGGGAGGGAATAATGGTTTTGTCGTTTCAATTTTAAAAGTTTTATATAGAAAGTTAAAAACTTAAAAGCTGACGAAAAATTATATAAAAAAAGCAAAGTAAATTTTTGCTAAGATCTTAAAGGCTCACGAGCCTAAACAATTTTTTAGAGGACAAAGCTTGAGCTCAGGCTTGATAACTAAACGAACCATGTTTTAGGCTTGAGATCGGGCTCGAGCTTGTTAAGGCTCGACTCATTCGAGCTTTTTACCAAGCCGGTCCGAGTAGCATGCGAGCCGGCTTAACTCGTTTGCACCCCTAGTTATGCAGGTATCGGCATAGAGTACACATTATCGATCAGCGTACCTTATGGTGGGGTGTAAGTGCTACGTGCCACTTGAATTGTGATACGACGCTTTCTACGCCAACGTGTACGTTGGGTGTATTTTTGCGTGTTATGTTCTCATGTGGTTTGAGTTGGTAAGGTTTTTGTTTGGGGCCGGTTCGTAATGCCTCATGAATAATAATTACTTGATGTTGGTTATAATTACGTATGTTAATTAATCCTCACTTATCTATTGCTAACTTTTGTGATGTCAATGTGTATGTGATGTGATCAAGACTAGTGATCAGAATGGTTAACTCATATGGGATAATGAGATTCATTTGGTCAAAGGCATGTGTGATCGAATTGTTGAATTTAATCATGGAATTAACTCAAGAACATGATCAAAAGGATATACGAATTGAATCAAAACTGCAATGTTACTGATTTCTCGAAGGTTGAAAGAGTTTACAATGTGAAAAGTGTTCTCTTCCTACGCTTCCCTAATCGGTTTATATCAACAACTATTAACCGATTATTAACAGACTAACAATCGATTTGACAACAAAGACCCTTCTACTTATGCTAACTAACAATTAACTCTCTTTACTATTTACACTTCAAACATAACAAACACAACAATTACAAATGGCCCCTTTAAACTTGATTTGTATACTATTATTTCACAATCTCCACCTTAGCGTAGCAAGACAAGTAAAGATCAGCAAATAGCCAACATCTTCAAACAAGATGCAAACTTAGGCCTAGGAAGAGCCTTAGTTAGCACATTTGCTGCATTATCAATGGTATTCGCATACTCCATAATGAAATGCAACTTAACATCAATATGCTTAGACCTGTGAAAAAATACTTGATGTTTAGCCAACGGTATTGCACCTAAATTGTCACAATGAATCACAACATCATCCACTTCAGTTCCAAGCTCAGTCACTAAGGTGCTGTTTGTTTTTTCTGCAGCAAAATGTCTGCAGTCTGCGGACCACATCTGCAGACATCTGCAGGAAAAAATGTAGACCAAACGTCTGCAGTCTGCAACAAAAAGACCGTTTGTTTTTAACATCTGCAGACTACAAAAAATATATATAATTAAAAATATTAAATTCACCATCAAAATAGAGGTTATCTACCACCACTCTTGAAATAACCCTTCCTCAAAACAATAAACAATAACCCACTTCTTCAAATCCTGTGCAAACCCACTTCCAAGAAAATCCCCCTTCATAAACAATACATAAAAAGTCCCAAACGACCCATTGTCCCATTTGCTTCTTCATCTTCATCTTCAATAACACAACTCCTACCATCCCCCACATCTTCACTCGTCGGAGCAAACCCACGAACCAAATCCCAATCTGAACAAGGGTCATCTACCACCACTCTTGAAATCACCAGAGGACGAGCAAGCACAATTTGAACACAATTCCTAACGACCGGCCAATTGACTCGATTTCACCGACGGTGCCTTCACGGTGGAGGGTTGCACAGCGCAGGGAGTGGCGGCAGAGAGAGGGGCCGCCGGCGGAGAGAGGGACCGGCGGATGGAGACGAGCACAGGTGGGGGGGCACAAGTGGTGGGAGGATGGAGATGAGATGCAGGTAGATGGGTTTGGAAGGGATGTATTGTGTTAAAAGTTGAGAAGAGGTTAGAAGATTTAAGAAGTGGTAGGTCCATGTCTTCTCCACGCAGACGTCAGGAAGATATTTTTTAATAAAACATCTTCCAAAAAACAAACAATCTGCAGAGCCCAACGTCTGCGCGTGGTCTGCGCGGCACAGATAAAAGAGGCAAGAAGTGCTTTTCAGGAAAAACAAACACCCCCTAAACCTTTGAGCCATATTGCCTCTTTCATTGCTTCGTCAAAGCTATGAGAACTCAGCCTCAGTAGTTGTCAATGCAACCACCCCCTGTAATGAACCCTTCCAACTTATAGCACCACCAAGCACCTTGAACATATATCCAGTCATAGACCTACCATTTTCCCTGTCTTTAGCAAAATCTGAGTCCACATACCCATGAACTACTGACTCAGAAATACAAGTTTTGCCAAACTCCAACCCCATATCTTTAGTACCATTTGGATATCTCATAATCCATTTAACACACTCCTAGTGTTTCTTCCCTGGACTACTAAGATACCTACTTACCAAACTGACAGCATAACTCAAATTTGGTCTAGTACAAACCATCAAGTACATTAAACTTCCAACTGCACTTGAATAAGGCACATTTGTAAGGCTCCGTTCCCGGGAAACCTCACAGTTGGTTAATCATAGCATAAAATCATTTTAATAACAAAACAATGCAGCGGAATAAAATAAACATTTACTTAAAACTTGCTGTTGATATTGTGATCATACATTTGTCCTTTAATTATAAATAAAACATAGTACTTTTTCCTTTAAATTACAATAAAAAAATTTCATAAACAGGAATGCCATCCATATCCATCCAAGTAGCCTCCAACCGGTGCCATCCTCAGCATCAGCATTTACCTGCCAACTATTATGCATAAAAGTCAGCTTAGCTGAACGAGTTCTAGTTTTAAATAATATAAGAAAATATAAACTTTATCCTTCATATAATGAATATGCATACAACATAGTACATAACATTACTTGCATCATAATAAGCATGTTCATTATCTTTCATTCTTTCATTATCTTTCATTATCTTTCGCTTTCATCATAAACGAGATTGCACAAAGCAAGAGCTCCATGTTGATCGACAACAAATGCCGATCCCTGTCGGTACACATCTTCATGGTAGCTAACCCCCGACAGTTGATCCACACTGCCCAGCACATAGCCCGCTCATGAATACGGATCAATCATCATACATCAGACTCACGTAAGTGAAGTCGATCATAGTGCTTGCAAGACTTTTCATCATCAAATGGGCCCAGGGGTAACATTCAGTAAGTTTCACTTTTCATTAATATCATCTTCCACTATAACATATAATACTTTACAGATAAACAACACAACATATCAAGTACAATTCATCATAAAAACATAACTGATCCTCCGCGGAACAGCGGGGGTTCGGGGGTGGCAGCCCCTGATAGCGAGGTCCTAGGGGCAGCAGCCCCTAGTGGTCATTTAAATAGGGGATCTAGAACTCACCTGGATACTGAGACCAACTTCAAAACTAAGCTTACAAGGCTAGGATCACACTACACAGCCTGCAGATATGCTGACACTTAAAGGGGTTAATTTCTGCCTAAATTCGCTGCTAATTTCGCTGCAAGATCAGCAATTTTGCAGCTAGATTCGTCAACAGTTTCGCTGCCACCTTCGCTGGCAGTTTCGCTGCCAGTTTCGCCCAAATTTCGTTGGATAACCATGTCTGCGAAACTACCTGTGAAACTATAGTTTCGCAGGAAGTCCTCATAGTTTCGCTGTTTGAATATGCAAATTCGCTGGATGCATATACAGTTTCGCAGATCGCATAAAAATTACGAACCAGCCCATTTTTAACCCAAAATCATAACTTTTTACGTCCAAACTCTTAGTTTATCGTCCATGAGGCTAAATCTAAGCTTTATATACATAAAAATGTGTCCTTTATGCGATTCTTTACAACTTTTCAAAACCCAAAACCCTAGAACCCGGGTTTGATCTACAGAAGGGTTAGAAGTCGATTCTTACCTGGATTTGTTGGTTCTTTCTTAGGTCTTGATGCTTCAACACCCAGATCTTCAATCTCTTAACCTTTGAAGCTTCAAATCTTGAGTTTTCTTCACTTTCTCTCTCTACTTTCTCTCTCTATGAATTTTGGTGGCTAGGGTTGCAAATGATGGAGATGGAGGCTGATTTGGTTGCTTAAGGGCTGATTATGGGCCTTTAATCCCATAGGCTACTACCCAATAAGCCTAATTTAGCTCATTGCCATTTCCTTACCTTATTAAATACCCAATAATTAAGCCCATTATCCTTAATGACTCGTTTTGACTTTTCGGGGTGTTACAACATTCGACATGTAATTAACCTCTTGTTCAGAGGTTGAACAATCAACTTTAGACACCTTAAATTGCATACATAAAGGTATGCTCACCACCTTGTTATTATCCATGAAGAATTCCTTTAGCACCTTCTACATAAGTACTTTGAGTCAAACTAAGAATACCAGCAACTCTATCTCTTTTAATTTCCATGCCTAAAATCTTCTTGGCATGACCCAATTTCTTCGTATCAAATTCATTTTTTAACAATATCTTAGTGGCATTCACCTGATCAATATCTTTAGAAGCCACTAACATATCATCCACATACAACAACAAGTGACAAACTTACAAGGTTTGTATTCCTTGTAGTACAAACAACAATCATAACTACTTCTACAAAATCCACTAGATACTATATAGTCATCAAATCTTTTATACCATTGATATGGAGACTGCTTCAACCCATTTTTCAAAAGACAAACCTTATCCTCTTGACCCTCCACCTCAAATCCAAGTGGTTGTTTCATGTAAATACTCTCATCCAAATTCCCATGTAAAAAGGCAGTCTTGACATCCAATTGCTCAAACTCAAAATCATACTTAGTAGTCAATACTATCAGGACCCGAATTGAGGTATGCTTGACTACACGAGAAAATATATCATTATAGTCAATGCCTTTCCTCTGTGTATATCTCTTAGCAACCAGTCTTGCCTTATATCTAAGAGCTTCCCCTTCAAAACCTTCCTTCAACTTTAATAACCAATTACAATCAACCAACTTCTGACCACCAGGTTTATCAACTAAAACCTAACTGCTATTCTTAGTTAATGAATCCATTTCCTCATTCATGACAGCTACCCACTTGTCTTTGTCATGAGAGGTTACAGCCTGCTGATATGACAAAAGCTCATTAACAACACCACTTTCTGCAGCTATGAATGCATAAGCAGATAAGTCTTCTGAAGTTCTCAACCTCTCTGGTGGTACAATGGTCCTCCTTGGTCTGTCTTTAGCAATACTATACCCTGGTTGCATACCACCTGAATCACTAGAGTAAGTGTGTTTAGTATGACTGCTAGAACTACCTCCTTCTATAGGCAGCTCCACCTCAATCTAGCCCCATGATCTACTTGATCAACACCACTCTCTAAGATTTGTTTATTACCAACACATCCTTATAGGTAATCTCTTCTGAATACTACATCCCTGCTTATCAAGCTCCTTAGGCTTCCATTCTCCAGCTTCCACAGCCTATACCCTTTCACACCTTCAGGGTAGCCAACAAAGACACACTTGATTGCCTTTAGCTCTAACTTCTCTTGTTTAACATGACCATAAGCCAAAGTACCAAACACCCTCAGATCTCCATAATCATGTTGCTTACCTGACCACACCTCTATCATATACTTTTCCCAATCTTTTATGAAGTTTAATTTCCAATTCAATTTCAATCGAAAATAGAGAAAAATTACAATTTTGCTTATTTATTACCTTATTTATTACTTTGATTTCTTAAATAAGAACGAAATAATATAATTTATTAAATAAGAAAGAAATAATATGCTTTTTATGTTAATGGAAAAATATAGTAATACTAGATAATAGTAGAGGGGCGGATGTAGCCAAGTGGATCAAGGCAGTGGATTGTAATGCACTGATGAAGGAGACCTATTAATCAAATATGCAGCAACTGACACTGCTTCTGCCCAGAACTGTTTTAGTAGCCCAGAGCTTGACATCATTCATCTCACTTTATTCAACAATGTTCTATTCATCCTCTCTATCAAACCATACTGTTGTGGTGTGCCCGGGACTGTCAAGTGCCTAGCAATCCCACTTCTCTTGTATAACTAATTGAATTGATTACTATAAAATTCAAGGCTATTATTTGTTCTTAATTTCTTAACCTTCTTCTCTGTCTGAGTTTCCACCAGAGATTTCCAATCTACAAACTTCTCAAAGGCTTCAAACTTTGCCTTTAGTATGTACACCCACACTCTCCTTGAGAAGTCATCAATCACTAAAGGAAATAAGTTGCCCCTCCTAGTGACTTAGTCTTTGTAGGTCTCCATCCAACAAACCCTTAGATTTATGTATACTCCTATTAAACCAAACTCTATGAGCCTTACCCAAAACATAATGCTCATAAAACCCAGCATCACAACTTGTCAAATCACCAAGCAACTTTTGCTTGTTTAAATCAATAAGACCCTGATTACTGATATGACCAAGTCTACTATGCCATAACTTGGCCATAGATTCACTCTTACAGATAGCAACATTTAAACTCTCAGAACTAACTTTAGCATCAAGCAGGTAAAAATTATTTCCCTTTCTGGTCCCAGACATAACTACCATTAAACCTTTAACAATTTTTACTTTGCCAATTTTGAGACTTACATGACACCCTTCACTTTCAAACGTTCCAAGTGAAATTAGATTTCTTTTGAGATCTGGAATATACCTAACTTGTTGTAACTCAACCTTAGATCCATTATCCAAGCTAAACAGGATGGTACCAATGCCCTTTATTTTACAAGGCCTATCATCACCAAGCTTGACTGTTCCATGATCTTGTAGTGTTAGTTTCTTGAAAAACTCTTTATGAGGTGTCATATGGTAAGAACCACCTAAGTCCATGACCCACTATTTACCGGTTTGCACTTTAGTCACTACAAGAACATCAGCACTTTCATACCCATCTGAGGAGCCTTCGTGAACATGATTCGAGTGGTTCTTTGAACTTTGGAATTCTGACTTCCTATTTCTCCACTCGAGGCAATCTTTCTTGAAATGTTTTTCACAGTTACATACAAAGCATCTCCTCTTTGTCTTAGATTTCGATCTAAGAATTCCCTTACTTTTGGTGACCTTATGTTCCGGTCTTCCACTCACTAACAACCCATCTACTCCATCACTATGACCTCAGTTCTCCTCTTCAATTCTTTTGAATTCATGGCACCTAGTACTTCTTCTAGTGACAGACTATCCCTGCCATATATCAGAGTGTTAATAAAATGCTTATATGATTATGGTAATGAGGCCAAGAAAATGATAGCCTGATCTTCATCATCCAGTTTCACATCAATGTTCTCTAAATCAATGATCAATTTGTTGAATTCATCAGTATGATCATCAAGAGACTTATTTGGTGCCATCTAAAATGTATACAGTCGTTTCTTCAAATATAGCATGTTTGCTAATGACTTAATCGTGTATAGGCTTTCAAGTTTGGTCCAAATCCCTGCTGCAGTTACCTCCTTCGACACATCTCGAAGAACCTTATCTCCCAAACTGAGGATAATGGCATTGTGCGCCTTTTCCATAATTTCTTTCCTCTTCTCGTGCAACTCTTTCTTTCTTTCTTCTGTCTTTTTTTCTTGATCTGCACGTGAACGTCTAATTGATTTTCAACATTTGGTATGAATAATTTATTTTTACATGGGACTCACTTTTGACATTAATCTTCATATGCAAAAAAACTTAAACAATGATATCATCTTTGGCTTTTATAATTGATTTTCCACATTTGGTATGCATAATTTATTTTTACATGGGACTCACTTTTGACATCAATCTTCATATGCAAAAAAACTTAAACAATGATATCATCCTTGGCTTTTAGTTCATCTCCATGTGTACCTTCAAAACAAATGAAAACAATACATGTAATATTTATTTTCAACATTTGATTATAGTGAGATCCATAGTTACATATCAAAAGGGTTTTTCAAGAGGAACTTTTGAGGGCGACGACTGTTTGGAGAGAACACACAAGTGCAGCCCAAGGCTGCTGTGCAATTCATCACCATCAAGGAAGTTTTCATTATTTTTTTTCAAGTTTGATTTGTGTACTAACTAATTAGTTTGTGTATAAAGTATTATATGGCCGGTGACAACATTTAGTTTTTTATCCTTAGGTTAGTTCATCCGTGATCATTCCAAGATATATGGTTGGTTATAGAATCGTGTTTAATTTGGTGTTAATCTATTGTAGACCTAAACATTGGTTGTTTGATCATATCTTGATGTTTATATGATTGTTATTTTCAATAATTGTAACAAATTTATCAATTAGTCTAGTTGATTATTGATCAAATTATTCTTCTTTGTATTATTAATGATTGATGATTGGTATTTTCACAACTAGTATTTACTAATGATATAATCCAGTTTTGGTTTTAGTTAGTTTTACTATATAATTGACAAAACTATTTATTTAGTTGGTAATCACGTTTTAATAGCAAGCTAATCATGTATATGTGATTTCTATATTGGTAGAACCTAGGTGACTTAATTCCTTCACATACCCGAAACTCGGGCGTGATCATCTTTTAATTTTGTTTTCTTTAAATTAATTGTTTAGCTTAATTAATCACATCCACATCCATTTCAATCAAGAGACAATAGTTCAGTTTAATTAGTAAGTTAGTTAAATAATCAAATGAATCGTGTAACACTAACCACATGCTACTCGTGGATACGATACCTGACTTAACCTAACTACCTAGGTTAATTAAGTTATTGCATGATCCTAACTACACGTTATCAATATCATCCTTGAAACAACAAACAAGCAAATAAAACATAATAATCTAGAACTCACTTTTGAGATCTATTAGAACCCTACACTCGGGTCTTTTCTCATGAGAATTAGCAACAATACATAAAGGTTTAGATCTTATCATTCATGTTCATGAATGATCTCCAAAACATTGAATCATATTTAGATCTATTGATTTCAAAAGTAAATAAGGTGTAAAAACCTTACCTTTGCTTGATCTTGAAGTTTTTTTTCTCTAACCTTCGTCTCTCTCGCTAGCCAACTCTCTATCTCTCTCACTCTCTCTCTAGCCAACTCTCTCTCTATCTCTCTCTCACTTTTCCTCTTTTAGCAAACTTAGGCAACAAGTAAAGGGGATAAAGAGCGGCTATTGTCCTTATTTAGAGAGAGAATGTAGGGTTGTCACACCCTAACCCTTGATTCTTTATTTTTGACACTTTGACATTTTAAACCCAATTTAAATTTTGTTTTATTTTCTTTGAAATTTTGGGGCATTACAACAGTAGCCTGAGGTACTCGGTGGTGGAGAGCGATAGCCATGAGATGCAAGGGTTAGTCGTGGAGCTGGCGAGTGAAATAAGACTGACATACTTGTTTAAGTATCATATTATTCGATTTGATTGTTTAATTATAAAGAAAGTAAAAACTGACTTTCATTTTCCGGCTAATAACCGTTGAAAAGACTTTAAATTAATATGAAAATTTTATAGTATCTGATTTTAAAACAAAGCAAAAACACATACTAATTTAAAATTTTAATAAAGTTTCAAAAATTTTACCAACAAAGACTTGAAACAGGAATTAGGTAAAAGATGGTGTCTAAGCTAACTACTTTTAACAGGTTGAAAATTATTTATACTATATATTTTTAAAATGGAGATTGAGATAATAAAACACGTGTAACATGCAAAAATATAGACATAAAATTTTAATTTCACTTTAAATTATCTATTCATTCATGATACTTGCAGTTCCATGTTATGGCACATCTGTGATATGGCTAATAGCTTGTCATGGTCGTCGTGCTTTTATTTTAATAAAATTAAAAAAACAAAATATAGCTTTGCATGAATGTATATTATTATGATCATATATTATACTTTCATGTGTCAAAGTTAAATCGAAAAAAGATAATTTTACAAAATTTTCAATATTATATCTATAGTTATCTCAAATAGTTAATTAATATGTAAATATACAAAAGAGTAATTTTCATTTCCGTCCCCGATATTTTTTATCGTCTATCCAAAAACTTTTTTTTCCTTTATGTGTTCCAGACATTCTAAAAACTTTCTATTTTCATCCGCATTCGTTAACATTGTTTGTTTTACTCGTTAAGTGGACATCAGCTTTGAATATTAAAAGCAATCTAATAATGTTTGAATGTTTGGGGAAAATTAAACAATGTTTATTTAGGTTTTTTTCATGCTGAGGTACAAAAGTACCTAAATACCCGTCACATGATGTGCACGTGATGACTACTTAACAGGTAAATAAACAGGATTAACGAAAATTGCAAGTTTTTTAAATGTCAGGGACACACATAAGGAAAAAAGATGAGTTTTGATGAAAATGACAAAATGCACATAACCTCAGGGATGAAAATGACAATTTACTTTATATAAAATAAGTAGGTTAACTAGTTAGGTACATGCAAAAAAAGTAAAGGCTTATATACATGCATGCATACATAAATAAATATATATATATATATATATACGCACCACTTTGTCTCAAATTTTCATCAAACGTGCAAGAAGAAACAAAACATCACACGATGATAAAACTTGCACTTTTTGCATTCACCTTGACGATAATCATAGCACATTTTGAGGTTTGTCCCTACAAAACCAAAATCGGCGTCACTATCGCAGAGGATGATAAACATGAAACACTAATACCCAGCTTGGATAACCCTAGACATTCCCAGAACCAGTGCCCCAACTGGACCGATACCCATTGCTTACCGCACCTCACTGAAGTGGTCACGCCTCGTCCCCCTCATGATCTAGGGACGCCAATTCAAATGTCTATTCTTGAACTGTGTTGTTACGATCTAAAGGCGATGGCGAAGATGTGTCACTGTTTAGAAATCCAGAAAGCCTATGATAAGGCTCGACTACAAGCTAAAACCGACTCGCAGAAGCAAGAAATGTCACGTCGGGCCCAGAGCATCCCTAAGGATTGCGGGTTGGAGGTCAAGGAATGCAAAATCAAATGATAATTAAGTAAGACAAATGCATGTAAGAATAATGGTCGCTATTGATTATCGGTTTATTAAGTTAATAAATTAAACATGCATACAATCTTTGCCTTTTATCTAGTTATAACCTCAATTAATTTGCAACAATAACATGCAAGTCAACGAGAAATGACACCATGAACAATTAACATCATTGATCTGGTTTGGTCTATTGCCTTAACAATAATGAAACCAATACCAACAAATAATAATTTTGATATACACTACATGAATTAAGGCCTATGTCGACCAGCCCTGCCTATGGAGACGACATTATGTTGTCGCTGTAGGTCACCTATCATGACGACTATCGTCGCCATATAGTTTCCTGGATTTTTGGCTATAAGTAACCTATTGCGACGACAAATCATCGCCGTAGGTGACACTTTTCGCGACGACAAAATGTCGTCGGCAACGGTGGTAGCCATAGATATATTTTTCCAAATATTGATTTTTTATTATTTTGCGTACCCCAAGACGACGACTTGTCGTCGCGATAGGTCAGGACTTTTCTTTTTTGCTAGGAGTGAAAAATCCCGCATTTATGAAAACTCTATGGCGACGACATGTCATCGCCATAGGTTGGATTAATATTATTTTTTTAATATATTATCGTTATTATTATATTTTATTATTATTATTAACTATAATAATTATAATTATTATAAGTAATAATTATATTATAATATATATTATAATTATTAATTATAATCATAAACATATATAAAATTAGAGTCAAATATGTTCGATTGTGATATTTTAGCATCTATTACACACGTTCTATGATTCTATTCTAGTGATTGGTGTTAAATGACATGTGTTGACAGTAAATTATTAAAATACTATACTTATTAAGGACAGGTTAAGTTTGTTTGTTCTTAATCATCATCAGTGAGTGTTAGACAATGTCAAATGTATTCGGTTATAATAATTAACATAGATTGCATACAATAAATGTTGCTAATAATTCAATTATGATCAATAGTGTTTAATTTTATTTTATTATGATTAACACACGTCTAACAAGGTATGTTAATGATTTTATGTTACGATAATTAAGGTTTACAAATGCAAAAAATTATTATTGTCCATACATATATAAAAATATGTAATAATAGTTGTAGGAATATAATAATACACTATCGTCGATAAATCAGATAACGGTGTTCACCCTTCAAGTTATTACATGTTTTTTGTCAATTGAAATCTTAAAACCCTGGTAAGTTTGAGATCAAGGAATGAGAATACTCACCAAGATGTGGTTATCACTCCTAGCTTGATGGTGTATTTCCCAAAGTATGACTCTTAACTACCAAACGAGAGCTTGATCCTAACTCATTGTTGAGGATCCACAAGAATAAAATGAGGTAACTTACCATTAAGGTAAGGATAATCACTCCTATCTTAACAGTGAAGTTTTATAGAAACAAAATATAGCAAAATGAAAAGTTTCATCAAAGAACGGAATTCACTCCTACTTTGATGGGGTCATTTCATTTGAGGAAAAATACCATCCATAAAATTTTAAACAGGTGATATTATCATCAAGGTATGGATTTCACGCCTATCTTGATGATTGAATTTCATAATAACAAGAAAACAATCGAGAACTGACCTTTGTCATCAAAGTACGGGAATCAATCCTATTTTAGTGGGGTCATTTCGTTCGTGAAATACGAGTTCCAAAGAAAAATGATTGAAATCTATCCTCAAAACAAGGAAATCACCCCGATTCAGAGGATGAAATTTCATAAAACACACAATAAAAAAATTAAAAACCATCATCAAGATACGAAATTTTACTCCTATTTTAAGGAGGTAATTCCATTTGTAAAATACGAATGCATAAAACAAAAAAAGGAAATAGTCATCAAGGTATGAGGTTCACTTATGTCTTGACGATGAAATTTCATAAGAATAGTAATAGCGAATGGAAAGTCATCACCAAAGCAAGGGAGTCACCCCTGTTTTGATGAGATAAAATCATTTAGGGGATACGAGTGTCCATAGTCATAGGTTGACTTGTGGACTCTTGCATTGCCTACGATGCAAAACGGTTTGAAGTTTTTATAAAGCTCGACTTAGCAAACGAAGAGAATATCGGCTAGAAATTCAGAAACTTCAAATTACATCAATGTAACATTAACAGGAAAAGAAAATCATGCTTGCTAGGATTAAGGTTAAAGTTCGGGATAACGGAGTTAATTGTGTTAGGTTCTCAAATCTTGAATGGTTTAAGTCAGGAAAACAAGATCAATGACGGAAATGATTCAACACAATAATGAGATGTAAACGTTCGGTTCAAAATAAAAGGAAATGCGTTGACTTCTCAAAGTGTTACGTCAACCACAACTTTACGGTAGACACGCGTACCTATAAGCGAACACCCATCTCATGAGTTCCAGGTCAGATAAACGGATCCAACGGTCGAATCAAATTTATGTGTATACCTTGCCTAGACAAGGTATCCTGGGATGCAGGTATTCCACCTTTCGGCATTGCATGATTTCAGTTATGGGACACACTTTAAGGACATTTGAAAACCCTAAGTAACAATTTTAAGTTTTAAAAACCATTCGGTTTAGACGACCAATATCTTTAGATATATTAAGATCCATGTACACGTTGGTCAAGGTATGAAGATAGTTACATAAGGCGCACAACGTATAACGTTGTTTAAACGTAGGAATTGAGGAGTATAACGAGTTCAATATTAACGGGAACATTCTGTAAGATAGGAATGAGAAGATATTAGAGTTTCAATGATAAACCAGTCCAAGGAATCAAGGATTTTTTATATTTAAAATATAAACCGGATGGTTCCATTTGGTAACGCATTACCATTTGGAAACGTTGACACGTCAAGGTAAATTGACCCATTTGCCTTAGAAACTTGTGTATGTTGACCATAGCTTATCACTCATCCCAGAAATCCCTAGTTAAGCATAACTAGTCCCATAGGATTTATGCGAAATGCTTACCTTAGCCCGAAGGCCTTTTGCCTGGAAATCCAAGATACAGGTGTCTATGTGTCACACAATATTTCTTAGGTTCATGGAATCAAAACATTGATGAGATTTATATAGATTAGACATAACGTCTAAAGATCCAAGTCATAAGCATAAGCATAAGATTCCATGTGTCGTCGAAAATAAGATTATAAGGTTTCATGTTCGGGGAGAGTCAAAGTGTCAAAGTTAAGTTTAGGGAGACAAGTAACAATGTTTAGGCAATCCTATGCTAAGGCATCAAATTGCACATAGAAGGGCATAGCATTATGTAGCATGCAAACTATATAATATAGAATTATGATTCTATAAGGTTCATACATACTATAGTCTAGGTCACCATTTCTAATAACCTAAATCCCTATAGTTATGAGCTCTGATACCAATCTGTCACACCCTAACCTTGATGGCGGAAACGTCGAGGAGTGAGAGTTAAGATCGTTCACAGCCACATAACGGTATTATTAAACCCAAATATATTATTCATAAGTTTCAAGTTCAACGTTACAAGCATAAGTCTCAAACAAAGATAACATTATGTAAAAAAATTAAATGTGACAAGTTCATCCATTTATTTCTCTAGGTCCAATCCTAGATGTGATAAGCTTCAAAGTAGTAATCATACTTGAGTATTTCCTGAAACATGTTAAAAATAAAAGGTCAACATAATGTTGGTGAGATTTCAATAGTTTTCGATACATAAGTATATAAAAGATGGCAATTCATGTTGTAAGTTAGAGAACAAAGTAAACTAGGGATGTAAGACAGAATGCACAATCAAACCTTGACAAAGTTTTACAAGTCTCAAACGTTTACAAGCATATACGATTAGCTAAGTGTACTTGGATCAACCAAGCAGGCTTGTCAGGCCCATAGATCTATGGCGTCGCCAGGCTAGCAATAGTTAATGATTGTACATATATTTGACATTACATGGTAGCTACAAAGTTCAACTAACCACAACACACAAGTAAATTGCCATAAGTTTACAAGAATCAAACGTTTACAAGTGCAATGTTTATAAAGTAACATGTTTCACCCCAAAGTGTGAAAATATGAAAAAGGGGTATAGAAATACTCACTTGGTCAATAAATATATAATTGATGATTAATAAGAAATAATAAGCGTTGTTTCAACGTAATCCCTCACAATGCACCTAAGCATATATAATTACAAGATTTAAGTTTAATGACAAGTTTGACGAATTAACGAGTACTAGGGTTTTAAGTGGATTTTAGGGTTTGGTCAAATAATTATTTTTTAACAAAATGGAACCAATTATATTTATTAAACTCAAAGAAATTTGCTACATGTTATGTAAGATCATATGTATAAAATATAATATTTATAACAATTTGTATACATATATAATGATTAAATAAAATTTAGTAACCTCAGTTTAAAACAATAATTTGAAGATATTGGATGAAATAATATTTATGTGAACAAAATATTATCTAAAGTCTACTTTTTATAAAATTACACTATTTATATCTCTTTTTTTAGAATATTTAATAAAATATAAAAGTATTTCTTTTTAAGTAACAATTTACAGAAAATATTCATATGATTTAAAATGTTCAAAGTGTATAAAATGACTTTTTATAATTTTTATAAATTTTTAGTTTTTAATTTAAGAGCCAAAAAGGCCTAAAAAAATATGTGAGGCTCCCCGGGTTCGAACCGGGGACCTCCTAGATGTGAGGGTGAGTGGGTAACCAGTAAACCAAGGCCTTGGCCGCGGTTTACTTTGGTTTTAAAAACTTAAAAACATAATCTCAAAGAAATCCCCAAATTACATAAACCCTAGAATCAATCTTCGATCCAATTCAACATCAGATTGATTCTGTTAACGCTTACAATCATGGGGCTTTTGTTACCCATGATTAAACGAGTGTGTTCATGTAAACAATTACCCGTTTGATTAACAATTGAAGATGCACACCTCGATGAACAAGTCGCGACCGAGAGGTGAGAGGACGATGGGTAAATGTTGATGATAATTCAATTAATCTTGTGTGAAGCTTCGATTGATGTACTAGACCAAAAGCCCCTTATCAATTTCGAGTTTCAATGCTCAAACGATGGTGACCCAGTAAGTTGTAGGTTCACGACGAGAGGGGTAATCGTACAACCTTGTTTGTGTGTTTTCAGGTGCAATTGGAAGGTGTGAAAGATTAGGAATGGTTAGATGATTGTCTAGGTTCGATTAATTAGACTTTAGTTATGGTTTATTGCTCAAACGGCTCTATGATTTAAGGATGTTTCGGTTTCGTGGCGTGAATGCTCATTACAACACTTTAATCGAATTAAAGTGTGTTGATAGGTTCGATTCATGAACCTGAAACGGTTGGGAATGGTTTTTAGCTTCGAAACCAAGAGATTTTGGTGCTTTAAAGTTCGCCGGCGGCGACCGGAGTGTGACGCCGGATTTACGGGTAAAGGCGGGGGGTTTGGGTTGAAATTTTAAAAAGTTTCACATTTGACCCTTGTAATTTATATGTTATCATTTTATGCACAAAATTACCTTTTAAAGTTTATAAAATGACAAAACACACCCCATAACTTAACTAATTCCAAGTCATATATATATATATATATATATATATATATATATATATATATATATATATATATATATATATATATATATACACATATATATATATATATATATATACACATATATATATATATATATATATATATATATATATATATATATATATATATATATATATATATATATATATATATATATATACCTTATTACTTTTACAAATTATTATTATTAATAACAATATTTTTATTATTATTGTTCTTAGTTATTATTATTATTATTATTATTAGTACAATTATTATTATTATTATCATTATAGTTTTTTACTATTATTAATATTATCATTACTATTATTATTATTATTATTATTATTATTATTATTATTATTATTATTATTATTATTATTATTATTATTATTATTATTATTGTTATTATTAGGATCATTATTTATTTATTAAGTAATAATTAACATTATTAACTTTCAAACTAAAGGCTTAAAAGTAAAAAGAAAATAAGCATAAATGGTCCATAAGTTTCACATATGGCAACAATGGTCCTTACAAGAATTTAACGAAACTAACATTAAATTAACCCAAAATTACAAGATGTTACAAGTAAGCCACTGTTTGCCGTCGCACACGATGTTTTAGGGTTCAGCCACCATCATTGTTAAACTTTAAAGGTTTGTATATATACTTTTTCTAAAGTAGTTGATATTTTTGTTTTTTTACTTTTGATGATGTTGTTGGTTGTTAGATTTATAAGATAAAAGTTTAATTGTATTATTTTGGTAGAATGTAGTTGTAGGTTGTTAGATTTATATTATATAAAGTATAATCGGATTGTTTTGGTTGAATGATAATATTATAGGTTAAGATATAAAGTTTTATCGAATTGTTTTGGTTGAATGATAATGTTATAGTTTAAGATATAATGTTAGAGAATTATAATATATAAATGCTTAATTGTTTTGTTTTGATAGAATGATAGTGTTGAAAGTTGTTACAATGATAAAATATAATGTTTAATTGTATTATTTTGGTAGAATGTAATTGTAGGTTCTTAGATTTATAGGATATAAAGTATAACTAGATTGTATTGGTTGAATGATAATGTTATAGGTTAAGATATAAAATTTAATAATTTTTTTGGTTAAATGAAATATTATAGTTTAAGATATAATATTATATAAATTATAATGTATATAGAATGATAATGCTGAAAGTTGTTATAATGTAAGATATAATGTTTAATTTTAAAGATTGTTATATGATAAGATACTATTATGTGTGTGTATTTATGTTTCTTTCATGTTCATGTTTATGTACATGTATACAGTTATGGCAATTGATTAAAGCTGGATTAAAATAAAAAATCAGACGTCTCCGGTTTTCTTAGAAGGTCTTAAAAACTTTATGGAGTATCTTAAGAACTTTGTCGACAGTGATGGCAAAACAAAATGCCCGCGTATAGATTGTGTGAATGCTTTTCGGCAGGATTTAAAAATTATTAATGCTCACATACATGATCGTGGCTTTGCTCAACATTATACGAAATGGGTTTATCACGATGAGGTCTCTAGTTCTTCTAATGCAGCAAAACAATTTGCTACAATAGCATGTACTCCTCCAGCAAGTAATACGTCAAATAACGAGATGTTTGATGCAATAAAAACTGTTATCGCAGAGAATGAATAAAACATAGATGAGGATGGATATAGTTTAGACTCTGGATTTTGATGAACTCTACAATGAGCTCAACACTAAGTTATACCACAGTTGTAATTTGATATCTTCTTTAAACGTTCTAGCTAAACTGATGCATATTAAAGTAATCAACAAGTGGACAAATAGTTCGTTTGATTAACTTTTAGAGTTTTTAAAGGTTGCATTCCCAAAACAATTCGTGAGTCGCCCGTTAATGAGATGGAATGTTTAGAGCTTGCATTAGGACAAAGGCATAGTCATGCGAGAGGTGTTGGACAAAAAGTAAAAAATATCTCTCTTTATGAACCATCAAGCGGATCATCATCACATCGAGATGAAGAAATAGAAGCACTAAAGCAACAAATACGTGGCATGCAACAAAGAATGAATGAATTTGAAAGAAGAAAGTATAATCCCGATAACCATGAAGATGATGAAGACGATGGCAATTAGGAAGTTAATTTGTTTGGGTTGTAAAAACTTAAGATATGTTTACTTTGGTACTTTCGTTTTGTTTGGTATGTAATTAGCTAGAATTGTTTGATTTTCATTTAGGTATTCGTAATTTTAGTTTTCATATCTGTGTATTTGATTTGGGTTCAAAACATTGAATTTTAGGTAAAAAAAAACCTAAAAAAAAATAAAATTTTAAAAATAAAAATTTTTCCCTATGGGGACGACATTTCGTCGTCATAGGTCAAAATTATTGATTTAATTTTTTTTATTTTTGTTATTAGTATATTATAAAACATATGGTGACGAAAAGTGTTGCCATAGAGTGTATTTATTTTATAATTTTAAACTTAAAAATCACGATTAAAATAATGTTGACAATTATGTAGCGACGACTTGTCGTCGCGATAGACTGTTATTGCGACGACGTGATTTTGACCTATTGCGACGACATTGTGGCTTCTAAGTAGACGTGTACAAACCGGTTTTTCGGCCCAAACCGGTTCGGGTCCCAAACCGAAACCGGTTTGGTCAAAGTTGGTCAAAACCGGTTTGGCCCGAAACCGGTTCGGGTCCAAACCGGTTTCAAACCTAAAAAACCCAAACCACCCAAACGGGTTTGGGTCGGTTTGGAATCGGTTCGGGCCCAAACCGGTTCGGCCCAAACCGGTTTTTTTTTTTTAACTTTGGATTTTTGTTATATTGAAATAAAATTTTAAACTTTTAATTAAAACATAAACATTTATAACATTTATATAATTTATATAATTTATATAACATGTATATAATTTATATAACATTTATAACATTTATATAATTTATATAATTTGTATAACATTTAGAAACAATGTAAGCATTTTAACAATTTATATAACATTTATAAACAATTTAAACAATTTATAACATTTAAACATTTATAACAATTTATAACATTTAAAACATTTAAATAATTTAAATATTTAAAACTAAACATTTAACATAGTTGTTTCTTCGTTCGTATTACTTGTACGTTTATTCCTCGCCACCTGAACCGGAACTGTTACGAAGGTAGTCATCATATGCCGCTTCATCATCAGTCATTCCCGGTGTCAATCCGCTCTCTACCTCGTCCTCGTATAATTCTGCTTCGTATTCCAGTTCTCCTTCAAGTGAACGTTTGTCTTGTACTCTTTCCTCGGCATCCAAATAATCTTTCAAGCAAATTGACATTTCAACTGCTTGTGGAGTGAGTCGAGTTCGTCTTATTGATATAACCCTGCCACTAACAGAAAAAGCAGATTCCGAAGCTACCGTAGAAGCTTGGACGGTTAGTAAATCTCGGGCCATAATGGATAGGATGGGAAATTGATCTTCCTTACCTTTCCACCAAGCCAACAAGTCAAAATTTTTAAATTCATGTGGAGTCATGGTCGATAAAAAGTTTGTAAGACCATACCTCCCGAGTTCACTACTCGGAGTGTCACCACGTTGACGTTTATTACATTCATCCCTTAAAGTATTATATAAATCAAACATTGGATCATTATAATTTTCGGCATTTGCCGCATGCCTTAAAGCATCATGAATTTGTGATGTTTCCCCGTATTTTAATAAATAAACATCATACATTTGTTGTAATTGTTTGTTGAAATTAGCTTTTAAAGTTGTACCATACATTGGTTTACCAACTTCTAAATCCAAACTAAAAGTAATTTTATCAAGTAAAGTTTCAACTCCCGACTTGTTTAAACAAGGGTTTAAAGCTGCGGCACATGTAATAACGGGAGGCATTTCTTCAAAATACTTTTTAAGTTTTCTTTCATTGGGGGTATCATATCCGAATAAGGTCTACCCCTAAACGACAATTCATTTAATTTTGAAGTCATTAAATAAATTTGGTAAAGTACCAACGGACTCGTTGGGTAATAAACTCCAGAAAGACATGTAGTTGCATTTTTAAAAACTTGAAGCATTTTTGTTACTTCTTCGATGATGGCCCAACCCGATGGATGGTAAGAATTTGCCTTTCCCCGACTTACCAAACTATTATGAAAGGCTATTAAACTTTCTTTTTGTTCTATAGCCTTTTCAAACATGTTACATGTGGAATTCCATCGTGTTGGTACGTCCCAATTCGGACCTAAACATTTAGTATTTGCGTCTTTACAAAACTTGCGATATTTAGTATATCTTTGGTTATTACTAAAAATATCACGTAACATTCTTTTAAAACAATCTTTTTGGCCCTCAATCGTTTTTAAACCATCTTGAACGGCTAAGTTTATGATGTGCGCAACACATCGACTATGAAAAAACACACCCTCACATATTGGTTTATATTTTAATTTCAAATGATCTATCGCAAGAGTGTTGTTTGACGCATTATCAAAAGATATAGAAAATATTTTGTTTTCTAATTTATACGTTTGAATAACTTTATCAATAACATAAAAAATGTTTTGGCCGGTGTGAGGATAATCAAACAATTCAAACGCAATCGTACGTTTCATCATTTGCCACGAATCGGGTTCAACCCAATGAGCGGTGACACAAATGTACGAGTCCGGTGAACCGTGAGGTGTCGACCAAACATCACTAGTTAAGTTAACACCGGTTTGTAAATTTTCAAAATAAGATATTAATTCATTTTTAGCCTTTTTCCACATTTTTAAACAATCTCTTCGAAGAGTAGCACGACTTACATTGGTGTAACGTGGTTGGAGAGTTCGTTGAATGAGTCGAGTCAAACGTTCGTTGTCGAAATGTTTGAATGGCAAGCTTTCTTGAATTACAAATTGCGCCATTTGCTCCCGAACCGCATCAACGTTATAAGCCCAAATATTTCCTTCGTTTGTCATCGAAGCTTGACCTTGAGAAGGTTCACCTTTTAACGCTTTACAATATTTATTTGCAATATGGTTTTTCAACGTTGTGTTTGCATCTTTTTTGAAAAACTTATGACAAAACTTGCAACGAGCCTTGTGTGGACCGCTAGCCATTTGACATAAATCGTAATTGCACCATACTTCGGGGTTCCTATTCGTAGGAAGGATTGCTACCACCACGTTGCTTGAAGACGCTTCACAACCAACGGAAGATTGAGCACTTGTTGAAGCCATTTCAAGGATTTTTGTGAGAGCGTTTTTGAGAGCGTTTGAGAGTGTTTGTAGAGAGCGTTTGAGCGTTTTTGAGATTTTTGAGAGTAGAGAGTGTTATAAGTTGTTGTGATTCAACCCAAAACATCAAATACATATATATACTAACCTAGTGGGGGTATAATGGTAAAAAAACCTCCAAAAAACGGTCAAAAATGGGTTATAACGGCTATATAGCCGTTGCCCAACGGTAACCGGTTCGGTTTAAAACCGGTTTGAAAACCGGGTTGAAAACCGGTTTGAAAACCGGGTTGAAAACCGGTTTGGAAACCGGTTTGGAACCGGGTTGAAACCGGTTTCAAAACCGGTTCGGGTTGAAACCGGTTTGGGTTGGCGAAGGGGAAAACCGGTTAAGAATCGCCGGTTCGGGACCGGGTTGAAACCGGTTTGGGCCAAACCGGTTTGGGCCAAAAACCGGTTCCGGTTTTTTTGGCCGAACCGGTTCCCGAACCGGTTTTTTTGGCCACCTCTACTTCTAAGCCTATTGCATGTCGTTGCGATAGCCTATGCCAACGACATTTGTCATCTACGGTGACGACGTTTGTCATCGCGATAGGTATTAATTCTTGTAGGGATATTGATAGAACTCGACGACATTAAAGTCATGATCAAATATAATGAAATATATAATAACCGATCAACTATTCCCGTAAATACAATAAAACTAAAATTTCAACCTCCAAACACAACCCCAACCAAAGAAGATAAAGCAACTAAATATCTCTTATATTATCCTTTTTAATTTGTAAATTAAGAAAACATGACGTGTTCGCTTGTTTCAAAGATTATTGTATAATAATAGGGTAGGCTTCGGTATATTTAACCAAACTTCAATATATATATATATATATATATATATATATATATATATATATATATATTGACTTTATTATTAATTAAAAAGCTATGTTAATATATCATAGTTTATTATACTTATCTATCAAATTTAACTAGTAGTGTTTATTAATGCGCTTTACGCGAGTGTTGATTAGGTTTACGGTTTGTATGTTTGTTGTTCGTTTATTGGATATAGTTAATTTGAAAAGTTTGCGTATGTACATAGGTATTTTACTACTAACTTAGTATTTACATATCACCGAACTAGTTATCATTGTGTTTGAATCAAAAGAAGAATTTACATCACGGAAAACAAAAGATGTAAGGTTGTTGTAGCTGTTTTAGCACTGCTGTTATTTAGTTAATTTTTACAAAATGGGCTTTCTTACTAGAGTGTTGATTATTAATGGTACAAGACAGGAAGGCACGTCAAAAGCGAAGGCTTCATTGTTATTTTACATTCAGTCAGCATGCTCTTTTTCTATTTTGGTGTTGGGTATCGTCATTAGGATGTAAGTAGTGAGTAGACGACGTCTAGCTAATCTTCAAACTCTTTTGTTATCATATCATGGTTGTTATCACCATATCAGATGTGTATAAACTCCTGTAATCAAGAAAGCAAACATGTTAAATGGCCAGTCATCTACACCAATTTCACCTTCTCCATCAATATCATCATTTCCATGATTTTGATGTCTAAACATAACCAACCACGCCCAAAAATAAACAATGAATCACGAAAACACCCTTATATATACGTAGGTGTAAATCAATTTAGTAGGTATATAGTGTCAACAGCAAACTAGCGGTAACATTCACACATTAAATCAACCTTTTTTTTAGCTTCAATGCTCCTTCTAGACATGATATTTGAACATATAGCAGCCAAACTAACCCACAAAATCAACTTCTTAACTTCAAATTAAAGCATACAGTTGGACAACATAGTAATATTCCTTTGAAAGCTTTAATTCTTAGCCTCTAACTGTATATATCGACTCCAAACTTATAACCTATTAAAATCTTTTTTAGCTTCAAATTAACACTTGAAACATGCATTTTGGTGTAACACCCCGAAATCTCCAAGAAATAAAAAAAGAAGAAGGTTCTCGCATGGAAGTAAAGTTCTCGCGCGAGAACCAGGCGATATTTATTAGGAACCTATAAATAGATAATAGCACCTGTTTGTTCCCATTCTCGCGTGAGAACTATTGCTGTTAGAGAGAGAGAGAGAGACGCAAAGTAGAGAGAGAAAGCGAATGTTTGAGGTGTGTAAGGTATGTAACTCGTGTAGTGATCCATATTATGTATCAGGAAATGATTATTGATGAATATAATGCATGAATGTGTATTTTTCGTTCGAAAAGCTCTCGGGAAAGTTTGTTGTGAATTGTAATCTTCAAAAGGTGAGTTTGCAGCCCCTTTGTATGCAAGTTTTATATGTTTTTGGGGCTATTATGCGTACTACATTGCTTCTTTTATGTTTATGATGATTTTGTTTAAGGGGTTGGTTACGTTATTTCAGTCTTAGACATGATTTAGTTGTGTTTGGCAGGAAATCTGTAAGTTCTCGCGCGAGTAGGTAGCTTGTCGTGCAAGGGTTGGTTTGGATGATGTTCTCGCGCGAAAGGTATGTGCTTGTGCGAGAGGTATGATGTCACATTAGCCTAGCTCTCGCGCGACTCGTATGGACTATATGTTATCTTTTTCATGTTTAACCATTCAAACTACTAAAGTTTTGCGATAAATCTTTACTTCGTGTGCTATATATTGCCATAAGTAAGGTATTATGTAATGAAAGTGAAAGATAACGATAACAAGAAGTGAAACATAAGGAATGAATGAAAGTGAAAGATAACCATATATATTGCAAGAAAAAATGTGGATCAAACGTCTGCAGTTTACAAGAAGAAGATTGTTTGTTTTTTAATATCTGCATACTGGTAAAATATTATGTAATTAAAGTAAATCTATTTGTTTAATTTAAAAAGTATTTCAACATTACATTTTAAATAAAAGTCTTTTTTCAACTTCTAGTGTCAATACTTGCATACATATAATCTTCTAAATTGGCGGTCTACATAAGCTAAGAAGATCTTCTAACTCTATTGTATTCTAATGCACGTATTATGACCATAATATAGAACAATATGTATAAAACTACTAACCTGGTCTTGAGAGTTGTGTGAGAAGCAATATCCCTCAAAGAATACTTTTGCGAAGGACCAAAAATACGTGTTCCTACCTGTTCGTTTCCACCTTTAGAAGGTGCCCATGTAGGTCTAGCAGCCGTCGCTAGTGATGAACAAAAAAACCTGTTCGGGAACCGGTTCACCCAAGAAAACCGGAACCGGTTTGGCCCAAACCGGTCCCGAATCGACCTGAACCGCCGGTTTCTATACCGGTTTGCTAGCGCCACACCTAAAACCAGTTTATAAACCGGTTTAAAAGTTAAAAACCAGTTAAACCGGTAAGAAAAACCGGTTTGGGTAAAAAAAACCGGTTTCAAACCGGTCCGAATCGGTTTGATATGTTCGAGTTTTCGGTGACCCAAACCGGTTTGTAACCCGAACCGGTTTGAAGAAAAACCGGTTTGACCCCATTACGAAAAAACCGGTTTGGTTTTGAACCCGAGCCGGTTTGAGTATAAAAACTGGTTTGTACACCTCTAGCCGTCGCCATACTTCATCACAATTCTTTCTGAAATTAGCTGCAGATTCAAATCCATAACACAACCAATTACAAGTTTACATTGATGTGTTCTTCAATACTATAACAATTACATCGAAACCCTAAGCAGCTAAACCAACAAAATACCTAATCATAACATGAAATCAAGAGACCGATGAACGAAAACTGAATGAAATCATGAATCAACACTGATTTAATAAGATAAAACGATCAAAACAATAGATATTAGGTTAGGGTTTTACTCGGTGGCCTGCGGAGGTCCATGGTGGCCAATGGCTACAGTGGAGGGGCTGGCTGGAGGTCCGCGGTGGCCGGCGGTGGCTGTGAAGGTGGAGTTTACTCGGTGGACTTTGATGAAGGAGGAAAGGGTCAGATGTTTTTTGAGGATAGAATGAGAATGTGGTGTATGAGAAGAGGATAGAAGACTTGTGAAGACAATGGTTTATGCCTGTCTCGTGCAGATCTCAGGAATAACTTTTTTAATGAAAAGTCTTCTGGAAATCAAACAGTCTAGGCTCTCAAAACGTCTTCTCGCGTCTGCGTGCGCGTAGATGAAGAGGTTGGGAAGAGCTTTTTGAAAAAAATAACAAACTACTAATAAAACAAGGTTTTTCTATGCCACTTGTCATAATTATAGAGCTCCTAAATTTTTATTTTTCAGTCTCTCTCTCTCTTAATAAATATCACATTAACTACAAATGATATTATTTTACTCTTTTCATATTAAAAATATTTTTTATTAAAATAAAAGAAGAGATATTTCTATAAATGCAATTTGTAAAAGAATTTTTTTTATAAAATAAGGAATTTTTTTCAAAAAGAAATATCAAACATTTAAATAACACAATATATTCTAAAACCTGTGGCTTTTAAAAAATAAATTTTTTATGAAACAAAAATAATTTAATTTCAAAATTATAATAAAGAAATTATTAAATATGACGCTTTTTTAAAAACGGTTTGTTTTGAAATAATTTGTTTAAAAATCAACTTTTTTTGAAAAAAAAATTAAACAAAAGTTTAAAAAATGATATCGTCTTTTTATCACTCGTATGTAATGTCAATCATATCTTATCAAAATATCGTTCTGTAATTCATTAATTTTTATTAATAACTATTTAAAGTTTTATTTATTAAACACGTGTAATACACGGGGTACTAACCTAGTATTTTTAATAAAAGTATGACCAACTTTTATCTGACCACATTCCGACATTTTATTCATTTTTATAGTTTTTAATTTGCCGGCTAATTTACGATTAAATTATTTGGCCAAAATAATTTCCTACGAGTCACCGGAAAATTTAAAAAATTTAACAAACAAATGGTTTTCGGCGACAGAGTTTTGGTCACAAATCTTATCACTAAAGGTCATGCAGAACTTTTAATACAAAAATAGGTTGAAAGTAGAATTAAAGTATCAAACTATAAAACGACAAATACTCAACATTAATCAAATTGCTACAAATTCTTAAAATCATACAAATATACAATAAGGTATAAATGATAAAACTAACTAACTGAGGCCAGAATGTTAAATTTAGAAAAATACTTCAAATATTGTACTGAATAGAGAGGCGTCATTGTTAAATGTCAAATGCGACTAGATAATGAGGAGACGAGACTCTATTCTTGCTATGCAAGTACAGGTCAAAGGGTTCTCTCCAATATAAGAAAACTGCTCCATTTTCGAAGACAATTTTGTTCTGGAAAATGCTCGAGGGAAAAACATTTAGAGCATTTTTTGAAATAAAATTTAAAGTAAAATTTACTATTTTAATCACTGATGTTTGGTCAAAATAATCATTTTAGTTCAAAAGTTTTAAAATGGTTTTTATAGTCGAATAACTTTATTTTTGTAACTATTTTTATCCAGTCCATTAACATTGTTAGTCTTGTTCATTAATTAAATGTAAAAAAACTATAGTACTATCCCTGATAGCATAAGAAACATTAAACATTACACACACTCTAATCCCATCCTTTCTCTCTCTTCATATTCTATGTTTAACTCATTTATATGTCATTGATCAAATTTTCAATGGCCAAGATCTCTCTACTTTTTTCTTTAGTATATTTTAATAAAAAAGGGTATAAAAGTCATTTAACCAACCTCACTAAAATACAGATTCATTATAGTTTGACATGTGTCCCCTATCCTATGCCCCCTATTTCTCTTTTTTTGTTTAAAATTTTTACCCCCTTTATTTTTAAAACCCTTATAACTTTTTTATAAATTGTTATTTTTATGTAAGAATTACACCATTAAACTCATCTTATTTTTCTCTTTCATTCCAATATAGTTTCGTAAAAAAATTAAAAATATTTTACGAACATAAATACTTACGATAAATTACATCATATTGTAATTATTTACATTGCATTACATCGAAATACATATATATACAAACCTCAGAACTTTATTAAATCTCTTACCGGATGCATCATCGTTACCATTGAATTACATCATATTTGTTATTACTTACAGTAAATAAAAGCATATTTATAATTATATACAGTAAGTTAAAACATATTTATAATTACTTACAATAAATTACATCTACTACATTACACTATGTAACTACAAAACTCTAACGGAATTTCAATACTACAACGAAACCAAAATAAAAAAACTACATCACTATAAATGAAATTAAACCAATGTAAACCAATCTATAAAACAATGTAAACTAATATAAACCAAAGAAAAAAAATATTTTCTCGTTTAGGGATAGTGAAACTTGAAAACCGCCTTTTAAATATGTATCACCAATAGATCTTGTAACCTGGAAAGCGAAAACTGTTATATTAGTTGTATAATTTATCTTGTTTAGGGATAATTGAAGTTGTTGTTATAGTGTGTTAAGATATTTGAATGGTAGTAACACTGTTATTGTACTAATACATTGAAATCCTACGTGAACTGACGTTTTTTCAATGTAAACCAATGTAAAACATATTTGTAAACCCATGTAAACTAAGAACAAATGCACTAACAAAACCTAAAAATATTGTAAACCAATGTAAATTAAGAACAAATCTGAATATATACTTTGCAAAAATCTTTAAATTAAAAATGAACTGATCAAAGCCGTTGTAAAAATAACTTGATGTAAACCAATGTACTCTTCAACACAAACCAATGTAAATTGTTGGTGTTTCTTCAATGTAAATCCAATGTAAACTAACTTCTTTTCAATGTAAAACTAATGTAAAGTAAGAACAGATGCACTAACAAAACCTAAACCTGTTGTAACCCAATGTAAACTAAGAACATATGCGTTTCCTGAAATAATCCATCCCCATGACTGTTGCATTTAAGATTTAGAGAAACTACAAGGAAATACAGATACAAAATCAACGAGCATAGCTTCAAAGGTTGGATTTTGAGATTAGAAAGTGATTAAGTATATAATGTAAAATTAATTCTTATTGTTTTACGTAAAAAGAATCATATTCAAAATACAATGTATTTCATTTTAAATGACATAAAATAAATTGTTTAAGTTTTAAAACTTGGCATTTATATAAATTAAGTTATAAATTTAATGTTCTTAATTATCTACAGTAAGTTATTTTTTCAGAAACATTATCTATAAATTATTCAAAAAGTGAGCTTTTTTTATATAAACAGATGTAATTTATACTTATACCTCATGCATCAAATGTTGTATAGTTGCTACTATTGTCTTCAAGAATCAAAACCCAAACAACAAAGCACACAGAACAAGAAAATATACCTTCTTTAACACTTGTTGTCATCAATGGTCGTCGGAGATGGAAACAACTAGGACTATTCCTTCGTTGTCTTCAAATTCGTATTTTTGAAAATGGTCAAGATCCCCAAATCTGAAGCATAAACTTCCAAAGAACAAATCGGAGTCATCAACAGTGCACGTGATAATAGATTTCCCAAGCATAAATCGGACCTAAATAAAATCATGTAGAACATGAATCTGAGAAATGCTTAGAAGAATAAGGAAAATAAGGAGAAATTAACATACCTGCAGGTACAAAGACGACGACGACAACTCGAACACCTTCAATTCGCCCTTAAATCCGACGCCGAAGGTATGACTAACATCGCAGACGATCTGGAAGAGGGATCAGGCGGCGACAGCCGTGGAATCAACGCCGCCTATTGGCGATGGTGGTGGCAAAATTACGTGTAAAACACACCAAAGATGAATGTGGGTTGGGTGACGTTGAATAAAAAACAATGGTGGGTTAGTTGGATTGAAGAATAGAGGGAAAAACCATGATGAATGTGGGTTTGTGGATGTTGAATCAAAAGCAAATATCCTTACAGACACAAAGAAAGAAGATAGATGGGTTTGGGGGGTTGGTGAAAATGGTACTTGTTTTATAGATAAGATCATGAGAAAAGGAAAAAAAATTATGAAAAAAAGGTATAGAAATCAGAATATAGTAAAAGACAAAAATGCCCTCCATCTCATCTCAACCTTTCATATGGCATCTTTAATTTTTACATTTAATCAATGGTTAGATATAGGGTTAAAGAGTTCTTGTAATTTCTAAGGGTTTTCATATGAACTCAATCCTAATATATATATATATATATATATATATATATATATATATATATATATAATATGTATATATATATGTATGTATATGTATATATATATATATGTATATATGTATATACATATATATATATATATATATATATATATATATATATCTTTGTATATGTATATATATATATATGTATCTATATATACATATATATATATATGTCTATATATATATGTATATATATATATATATATGTATATATATATATATATATATATATATATATATATATATATATATATATATATATATATATCATTTCCTTTCCTTTCCTTTCTCCAACTCTTTTTCGTCGCACACCACCATCGCTTGTGAATCGCTCCATCGTAACACCGCCATCATCAACGACCCCAATTATTGCTGATTGAGACCAAACAACATCAACTGCCTCCTTTCAATTTAAAGTTTATATTTGGAGTTTCTTTACATGTAAAGTTTTTCAGTTTAAATTTGGGAATTATGTCTAGACAAAGCCACGATTTAAAGCTTCGATCGTGTTCCTCTTTCCACCATTACAGCTTGAAATATTGGTGGTGGGTGAAACCTTTTATGAAGAAGGTGATGATGATGGATGATGACCGTTTATTGTGTCAACTTTCAGTTTAGGGTTAGTGTAATTGTTGACAAATATGTCAGTTTTGTTCTCGTCGTCGATTACAATTTAAACGAATAAACGATTTGAGGTTCTCCTTGGATGGCCAACAATTTCAGTGGTGGTTTAAGGTGTGATGGATGATGGAGAGAGAGAGAGAGGGAGAGTGAAAGGAGAGAGAAGGAGGGAGAGGGAGTGGGGATGAGGGAGGGAGAGGGAGTGAGGAGGAGGGAAGGAGAGAAGGGGCGAGAGAAAGTAATTTATTTGTATTATATATAGTTTTATATTTATTTTTTAATTTTATGCTATCAGACACATTATATAGTATTTTTACATTGAATTAACATTAAGACTAATAGTGTTAATAAGCTGGATGAAAATGTACGGTTACAAAAATAAAACTATTAAACTAAAAATGTTAACTTTAAACTTTTATACTAATATGATTATTATGATCAACCTCACCGACTATAATAGTAATTTATGATTATTATGATCAACCTCACCGACTATAATATGTAAGGATCACAACTATCAGATCGATCTCATAGTAGATTATGCAAAATGTAATCGACTATGGAAAGAAGTAAGAGTAGAAAAAAATCAAACACAATGTAAATAATATTTCTTTGATATTGCTCTCTGAATTCAGTACAAATTCAGGAAATATGACAAAAGATGCTTAATTACAAAACAAACTAAGTATTTATACTAAACAGAAATGTTCTCGCGCGAAAACAACCTTTCATGCGAGAACCTAGTTCTCACGTGACTAACCCTTTTCGCGCGAAAGGTCTACTTATCACATGAACTCTTTGACTTTATCTTGATCTTGATTTGATTTCCCGAGCCTCTAGGTTCAACCCCTACATAATAGTAATTTACTCTAAAAGTTTTTTTACCAATTTCCGACAAAAATTTTCTCCGATTGATTTTTGAAGAATCAATTTTCTCATTGATTTCCAACTAAAATTATGGTTTGATTTTACAACAAAGTTTAGACTATTTTCAACTGAATTTATAAATAGTTTTTTACAGACCATTTTCAAACATAGATTATTTTCAACAAAATTAGGACCAACTTTTTTCTGATTTTTGACCATTGTTTTTATATAAACTTTTTTACAATCAAATTATTCGGTAAAATAATTTCACGATTTAACGGTAAATTAAACAAAATTAACAAATAAATGTTTTCCGGCGAAGGAGTTTTGGTCACAAATAATTAACAAATAAATGGACATTTGTTCTTTGTGACTTGTATCGGGAGTGTAATCAAGTATAATTGAAAAAAATTTAGCTTTCTTAACTTTACTAATAATTTTTGTTTTGATTTCATATGCTAATAAGCTAATTAGTTCATTTTGCATATTGTATCCAAGGTAATAATTATGAATTTCATTATCTTTTATACCTCGAATATGTTCTTGTATTACCGGAAAATACTGCAATCATCTCAATATCACCTAAAAAGTTACCATTGTTTTCTTCAAACAGTTTTTCTTTACTCTCACGAAATGATTCATTTTTCTTACCAAGTTTCTTCACATTGACAATAATTCTTTTTAGTACATTTTTCTAATGTTCCCTATCTTTATTTATTTGATCTTGAATTTTTTTATCAATTGTCTTATTTTTCACCAATCTTATCTTTAGATCCATCCATGTTCTCATATTCATAATATGTATATTACTTCTTTCATGTTCTTTAGTTTAGAATAAAAATTTCTTCAATCGTTATTAACTTCGTTTGCTAACTTACTTGTACATTGATTTAAATTAAATAACTTACAACAAAAACAAAATGCTCTATCAAACTCTATAGAACAAATCAACCATTTTCTTTCAAATTTTTCTCCATTAGGTAATTTTTTTTATATAAAAAGAATTAATAAAGCTTCTTGAAAATTCATCTTTTGGAAATTATCATTAAAAATTTTAACCGGACCTTTTTCTACAAGTAGATCTCTAAAATTATTACTAATATTATTCCATTGACTAGGATCAACATAGTTAGAGGTTTTTTAGTATGATTTTCATTTGTAACTTCATCACTATGTGTAGGCTCACGAAGGTTTTCATCAAGATTTTCAAAGTTTTCATCAAGATTTTCTAAGTTTTCATCATTATTTGTAGGTTTATCAAGGTTTTTTTATCATTATTTGTAGGTTTATCAAGGTTTTCATCAAGGATTTCATCAAGATTTTCAAAGTTTTTATCATTATTCATAGGTTCATTAAGGTTTTCATCAAGCTTTTCATCATTATTAGACGTTTGGTGGTTACGAATTTTAACATTGATCTTTTTAGTGATTCATTTAAAACTTCTCATTTAGCCTTTTTATCCCTTTTTAATGCACTGCATTCAAACTTACGGATTCGGTTTTGACATTGTTGTGAATTCTAAGAGACCAAGTTATAATTCCTAGTTGGCTAGTTTAAGTATGTAGTGTACACTAAATAAGATTCAAGAAATGTTAATGAACTAATGAAGTAATCAAACTAATCAGATTCAAGAAATGTGATAATCAAATAAACTAATAAAAAATAGAAAACTAATAACCAATGTAGATAAAAAACAATTAATCAATTCACAAACAAAATAACAAATCAATAAATCACTTAAATAAAAACTAGAAAACTAACCTGATTGATCCATAGAATCACAAATCGATCCACAGAATCACAAATCGATCCACAGCATCACAAATCGATCCACAACCAACAACCCTTCTTCTAGGCTTCCACAATTGATCCACAACCAATATGCGACAACCCTTCTTCTAGGCTTCTATTGATAAGTAATCGATCAACTGAATCACAAGTGAAAAATTGATCCACAACCAAAGCCTTCTAATCGACTAATCAATAATCACAAGTAACTTCACAAGATCAAGGGTTCTGCCCTTCTTAATCCCAAGCCTTCGTAATCACAATATCCAAACTCCAAAGTCGTAAATCATAGGTTTGTATACTTGAATAGTTGATTTGTAGGTTGAATCAAAAGGGGCGAGTGAGGATTTATTTCAACAATTTGAACCTAATGTTACCGTTATTGATCTCGGAAAGTCGCACACCATTTTGCTTCTGTTGAAAAGGGCGACTGTCGTGAGTCTCGTGACTCGCAGTCAATGTTGAAGGCTGAACTCTGAAGCCTGATAATTCATGATTGCTGATTACTGATTAGTGATTACCGAGATTAATTGAATGTTTGATGATCTCGCACTCTCGAAGAGTGAATTGAAATCGCAGAAGTGAAGAGTCGGATGCAAGACAGCAAGCCGCTGGGCACTTTTAGGGTTGTCCGCTGTTGAATCTTCTATTCTTGTGGGCTACTGGGCTTGAAATTTGAGGCCAAACATAGTATTGAGTTATTAAATTTGAAGGCCCTATATATTTGCGAGGCCCAAACACCTAGCTTGGATCAATTAGGTCCTGCTAACTTGTTGATACTAACAATTAACCACTAACATGTCTTTTAAAAAAATAAATAAAAATAATAAAGTTTAATAAGAAAAGATAAATTGAAGAACTAAATTAATTGCACACATCACGCAAACAAGATTAACAATTGCAATTTTCAACGCAAACATGACAAGTTGGCAACGGTTAGAAAACATGTCCCCTGTCATGTTTTTTTTTTCTTTTTTTTTCCTTTTTTTTGAAAAGCAGCCAAGAATTAATATATTATTAAGTAAGCATGTTCACGAGTCGAGCCGAACCGAGTGGAACTTTTGTCGTGCTTGGCTTGTTTCCAAACCGAACCGAGTCGATTGGCTCATTTACAACTGAGCGAAAAATCGAACGAGCATTTATCGAGCATTAAATTTTCAAATGAGCGTTGAGCGAGCACAAGCTAGCGGCGAATAATTTGTACAGTCCAACTATCTAATGTGTCATCAGATTTATATTGCAATGAGAGTCAGTGACAATGTTAGGTTTTAAGTTTTAATAACTTAAAAAACAATCATATTTCATGACATAACATATTAATGAATGACAATATGTTGTGGCTCACGATTAGGCTAAAGTTGTAGGCAATGAGGCGGTGAGCATACTGCAAAGAACGATGGTTGTAAGAGCGAGAGATAATTGATTAAGAGTAAGACTGGAGTCAAAATTGTCTGTTAGTAGCTTTGGATTTTATTTTTATACTTTGTGTTAAATTTTTTATTAGGTTGATTGATGTAGTATGTATAAATATAATTGTATATTTGTATACGGTGGACCAAATCTACTACAATGTTATGTATAATACACACACACACACACACACACACACACACACATATATATATATATATATATATATATATATATATATATATATATATATATATATATATATATATATATATATATATATATATATAGGGGAGGGTTCAAATAAAAACTCACTTTTTTTGTGAGAACTCTAATAACCAATCTCAGCCACTAGTTTTCAATATCAAAATGGTAATTAATAAACACATAATAAAAAAAATTATAAAATGAAAAATAATATTAAAATAAAAACACAAAAATGTTCCTCAAGTTTCCCTCTTTCATAAATTTTTTTTTAAATTTATAAAAAATAAAAAAATTCTCGTTTTTTTTACGAAATTCGTAAATCCAGTATATCAATATGGTAAGCGTTGGAAAGATTAAAAAATACTGAATTTTATGGTGAAATTTTTTTGGAAAAATGATGTCGTGAAAAAAAGTTATGAACGTTTTAAAAAATGAAAAATGACATGTGATTTGCATGTGATTAAAAATTAGTGGCTAATATTGCTTCCTAGAGTTCTCACAAAAAAAGAGTGGTTCTCAAGATATATATATATATATATAATAAAAATAATTCGAGCCGAACCGATCCGAGCAGACATGTGCTCGTGTTTGGCTCGTTTACAAACCGATCCCGCCGATCGACTCGTTTACAAACCGATTCGAGCCAATCGGCTCGTTTACAAACCGATCCAAGTCAATCGGCTTGTTTACAACCTGAGCAGAAGCTCAAACAAATATTTTTTTGAGCAAATTCCAAACGAATATCAAGCAAGCGACGAACATTTTAAACGTCCTTTAAAGTTCTACCAGAAGATAGAGGACAAGTACACCATAAAACAGAAACACTAATAATCTGGACAATAAACAATTACATTACATCTCGAAATAGCAGCCAATTATTCCATTATAATCAATGCAAACTAACCAGATAACCTGAAAACTGTATTTATGATTATTCTATTTTATGATAAAATTGTTTTTTATTATAAACTTTTTAAGTTGTTTAAAAATGGTACTAAAACTATATATCTATTAAAGAAAATTAAAACACAAATGCCTATAAATCTTTTAAAGAAACATAAAAATTTTAATAAAAGATATTATTCACTCATAATTAGTTCACTTTGTCAAGTAATGACAACCGAAACGGTAACGACACTCTCTATAGCTACTAGATAGATTTAAAAGGACAATAACTATATATTGAGATGCACATATTATAATCATCTCCTAGCTATGCTATTTAATAATAGAGTAATATAATGACAAATTATATATATACATGTATATACAATCCTAAATTATTAATATTTAAAAGATTTAAAAGATATAAAAAAAGACCAGGTGTAAGCAATAACAAAAAGCCATATCCCACTTGTTGCATTCTTTATCAAACGTGTCCTAAGCTTTTACACATGCATGACAAGTGATAATTAACCATCACCACGTACAAACTTCTTTTACCATCTTCTCCACTACTTCTGCTATAAATTATCAACCTCCTCTCCGTCACTAACCACCATCAACGACCATCAACACATCCGACAATGGCAAAACTTGCACTTATTGCACTCACCTTCACCGCCATCGTGGCCTTTTCGGCGGTGGTTTCCGCCTACAAAACCACCATCATCACCACCAGTGTAGAGGACAACGGAGTTATCATTTTAGACGGCTTGGACGACAACCGCAGAGGCTCCGAGGGGCAGTGCGGACGCCAGATCTCACCCCAGCAGCTGAACCACTGCCAGATGCACCTCACTCAGGGAGTAAGTTCCCGTAGACCGTTTCAGCAGGAGCAACAGCACCTGCAACAGTGCTGTGACCAGCTCAGGAGCGTGAGTGAGCAGTGCCAGTGCGACGCGATCCAGCAGGTGTTCGATCATGCGCGACGACAAGGCGGAGTCGGGGAGTCGAGACAGATGTTGAGCAAGGCTCAGAGGCTACCCAACGAGTGCCGATTGGAAGTTCAAAGTTGCCCACTTAGAAGCCCCAGGCTTGATTAAGATGAATGTATCTATGTATCCTAAGAATAATAATGCTGATTGATCGCCATATATGAGTGATCGAGTTTCTAGCTTGTAATAAAACGTAATTTTGTGCGTATGTATGCATGTATAAACCCAAAATTAAATGGATCCAACAATAAGAATGGATGCTTCTGATCAAACGTATATAGGTAACATACACTAGTACAAATAGTTATATAAGGTACGTATCTAAATTTTTGAAGGGACGGGTGGTCTAAAAAACCGTCCCTTATAGCCTTCTCAAAATTTAAGTGAGAATAAATTGGGTGAAACCACCCCTTATTTAACCTTTAGAGACGAGTATTATGACTGCCCTTATGTTACTTTTAAGGACAGTTTTGGACCTCCCTTATAGCCTTCTCAAAATTTAAATGAGTACAAATTGAACAGTTTCGGAACCCTATAAGCACCACAAAACCCTACGGCCAAATATATTTCACCACATCTTTAACAGCTTCTCATTTCTCCCGCACCCCGTCATTCTTCACAAGATCCCCATTTAGAGCGAGTGATGTGTTGATTTTGGAGATGTTAAGTTGTTTGATGTGATTTACGAGTCCTAACTTTTATTGATTTTATAGATCTGAAATGAGAAATTGTTGTAAAATGATGAAATCGTACTTTAGTGAGTTGGGTTTTTAAGATTCTTACGAGTTTTTGCTTTTTGGTTGGAGATTTGAGGTGTGATTGGGGATAAAAGGGTTGATGGTTGATCAAGTGTTGAAGGGTATCAACCAGTTGATCTCTCAAGGCACCCCTCCAGAATAGTTCCTACTTTTCGGTATATTCTTTTATAATTTGTCTTATGTGTGTTTATATTATTGTTACTATTGTAATTATCATGTCTTTTTATACTTGGGTAATTCAGTTTGTACTTGGTGTGTGTTCTTGGGCTTATGTGTTTAAATGCATATAATCTTGCAAATGTTGAATTGATTTTATATATATATATATATATATATATATATATATATATATATATATATATATATATATATATATATATATATATATATATATATATATATATATATATGTGTGTGTGTTCGATATAGGGGATAGAATCCATCTGCTCTTTCTCTCTCCATTTTTCTTCCCCTCTAACGCGGGCCGGACGGCGGCGGGCGCGGGAGGAAGAAAGCTAAGAGAAGACGCTCTTCTCTTAGGTCCTTTTTTTATTTATTTTATTTTATTTTTAAGTGCAGGAAAGCGCTCTCCTTTTGTCATCCCTGCAGCTTTCCTTTCCAGATTGTTTATTGAACGCATGGCGTAGCTTCCTTGTCGCCAAAGAAGAATGAGAATTGATAAAGTTTTCTTGGGGTTTCATCATCGTCTTACCATAAATTATAGGCATAAAAGGGGTGTCTCACCCCGATCTCCTCAACCAGCAAGAGAGGGATGCCCTCAGTGGGTATCCCGATCGATTCAAGCACCCCTCTTCTCTGGTAACCCGCCGCCGCATATGCCCTATATCGAACACACACACACATATATATATATATATATATATATATATATATATATATATATATATATATATATATATATATATATATATGTGTGTGTGTGTGTGTGTGTGTGTATGGCTTTTTGTCTAGATGTCGTATATTAAATTGATTTTGAACGTTTGATACACAATGTATGATGCTTTAATATATGAAACATTTGATACGCAATGTGATAATTTTTAGTTGATTGAGCGACTTGTATAAGGAATTATTTTTGGATATTAAATAATAAAATATTTTTTTCCTATCCTTTAAACATAAGGGGCAGGTTACATAGCTGCCCCTTTTGACATTTTCTTGGTCATTTAGTTAAGCCATAAAGTGGGGGGGGGGGGGGGTTTGAAAAACCGCCCATTATTGATGTACATAGGGGGTTTAAAAAACCGCCTCTTATACAACCGTCTTATGTGATAAAAAATCATAAGGTGCGTAGCCATATGGGGCGACCTAAAAACCGCCCCTTATGACCATTTCATTCGCGCACCATTTGCTTCTTTTTGTACTAGTGATAACAATGAAACCAAAGAATTGAAAAAACCAAGTTTTTGTTCTGAAAGATTATCAAATAACAACATGAAAAGATTGCAACCTACAAGAGAATAAAGAACTATGGATGAAATCTTGAACTTTAAGGAAACCCAAATTCCCCAATTGCCAAATTTTAACAACTGAATTATGTATTTAAACATTGTGTTTACCCTAAGCAAAACCATCTGTTGTAGCTGCAAACATTATGTTTATCGTGCCAGAACATCGAACATAGCTAGCCTTTATTAATTTCATCATCATAGCCTATTAAACGTACGCTATAAAAGCGGAAACACATGCAATATGCAGTTGTAAAACCACCTCCACGACATGTGCGTTAATTAATCAGCAACACACAAAGCATAAATGGTTGTATTCCGTTACTCATTTCATTGATGTATCAACATACAGTATAATGAAAATATACATTAGGTTAGAAGATTAAGAAACGACAGTTCGTTGTGGTTGATAACATTACACACACATGATGTTTTTTACGCTTTGTCATCTCCTCTTAATTCTCAAGTTCAACTGCTCAAAACCGACACGCTAATCTCCTACTCGCATATGAGTGCAAACTCACAATCACCCGGACCAACAATAGCAACAGAAGTATCCCCGAAACACAATGATTTACATACACGTTGATTAGGTTATAGATAGGCACATAGGCGGACTTACATTGGGTTGAGGGGTAGCCCCGCCACCCCTCAACTTTTTACGGGTAGTGTAAAAAAATTACGATTTTATTTTAAAAAAAGAATTTACGGTTCTACGTTACCCCTGAGAAAATATTATGTTACCCCTAAAATTTTACAAAATATAATCTTACATTTTATAAAAAACATAAATAACTAATAAGTCTGAAATACTCAATAGTCCAATACAATATTAAATAACAAACCCAAAAAAAATTTATCTTTCTTGCTCTCCCTTAGCAGCGGGAAAGGAGTCTATCTATCTGCCTAGCTTTGGTAGATTTCCCCCAACGCAATCCACAGAAATTCCACGAATCCCTTGGTGGATAAGTCCGACGACTCAGCAGCAGTGCGGAATTTTCTTTCTCGTTACCCCTGAGAAAATATTATGTTACCCCTAAAATTTTACAAAATATAATCTTACATTTTATAAAAAACATAAATAACTAATAAGTCTGAAATACTCAATAGTCCAATACAATATTAAATAACAAACCCAAAATAAAAATAAGCCCAAAAAAATAAACAACTTAAAAAGCTTAACTAGTTAGCCCAAATACCCATAACCCAATCAAACATAAAACTTAAAATAAAAAATTACATCCATTGCCCCATGCCCCCATCGACCCTTCGTCCCTTCCTACACGCCACAGCTAGACAGCCACCATCCACCCACACCGCCGATCACCCCACGTCCCCACCACCGGCAGCCGTCCGGCCGACCATCGCCGAACAGCCGCCTGTTGCGATGGCACTTGCCACCACCCACATGTGATCTTTCACCAATTTTCCGCACGGTAACATTTTTAGTTTTTTTCTCTTCTACTATGAAATCAGGAATTTATGGTTTATGTTGTTTAATTTTTAATATTTAAGGGTTATTTAAGTGTTATTTGTTATGAAAATTAATGGTTATTGGGTTCAATTTCTAATATATAGAGTTTATGCAATTACGTATACGAACTAGGGATTTGAAAGATGAATTAGATATTTGATATTGAAACTATGTATTTAAATTGTGTTATTTCTAAGTGTAATTTGTAATTATACTATGTTATTTGTTATAAAATTAGGGATTTGAAAGATGAAAAAACAAGTTATTTTCTTTTGGTAATTGCTTCGATCCCAAATGTAATTTGATTTGAATGAATATTCCTTCAGACCTCTTTATTAATGTAAATGTACATTAAAATAGTTTTTTTTACATTACCCCTGAATTTTTCTTCTAAAACCGCCACTGGATAGGCATATGCCTCAGAAGAACATCTGCTCAACATCATGAAGCTAACAATAAAAAAACACCATGAGAATGACCTAGAAGCCCCCACCCTATTATAATATATGTTAATCATCCAATCAGTAAAATCCTACATCCACGAAATACTTTTGAAGTGGTATGTGTATATAATTTTCAGAAAAATAAGTATGGGTAATCTAGGTTGCAATGGACTATTGGGGGGTGTTTGTTTTTTCTGAGAAGCATTTCATGACCTCTTTTGTATGCGTCACGCAGGCCACGCGTAGACGTTGGGTTCCGCAGATTGTTTGTTTTTTAGAAGACGTTTTATTAAAATATATCTTCCTGACATCTGCGTGAAGAAGACATGGACCTACCACTTCTTAGGTCTTCTAACCTCTTCTCAACATTACAATACATTCCCACCTCCCACCTCTTGAACCTCCTTTCCATCCTCCCTCTCAAGTCTCACCACCGCCGCCCCACCGGCCGGACCACCGCCGGCCCCCCTCACCCCACATGCGTTCGCCTCCCTGCGCACCCCAGCTGCGCCAGGGAGGCGCCTGCCTCCCTCCGCCGACACTCCCTTTCACAACCGACGACCCCCCTCTTCAAGGTTATTTTTTTTAAGTGTTGTTTGATTTGTGGTTTATGAAGTATGTTTGTGATTTGGTTTAAGTTTTTAGTTGATTTTTGTTTATGAAGTATGATTTGTGATTTGGTTAGTATGATTTGTTATTTGGTTTATGGTTTTGTTTGATTTGTGATATTAGATGGTATGATTTGTGATTTAAGTTAGAGTTTTGTTTGATTTGTGATATTAGATGGTATGATTTGTGATTTAGGTTAGGGTTTTTGTAGTATGATTTGTGATTCATATTAATGTTTTGTCTGATTTGATTTGTGATTTTAGTTTGTATGATTAGTGATTTTAGTTTGTATGGTTAGTGATTTGGTTTATGGTTAGTGACTTGGTTTAGTATTTGGTTTAATTTGTGGTTTGCATAGGTTTACTTTAATTATAGAATATTTTATCAGTCTGCAGATGTTAAAAAACAAACAGTCTTTTTCTTACAGACTGCAGACGATTGGTCCACTTCTTCTGCTGCAGATGTCTGCAGATGTGGTCCCCAGACTGCAGACGTTTTTCTGCAGAAAAAACAAACAACATCTTAGTGAATTTGTACGCTACTACAACCATTTCTGACCATCAAAAACACACAAAACAGTCCCAAGCACCTTTTGGTGATTTTTTTGTGTCCATATCAGCAGTAATTAAACCCCCTCTGTAATACCTTCTTCGACCATATTTTTGCGATCAAACATTTCCAACCAATTTTGCGATCAAAATTTCTATCTCAGATTTAGCAACCAATTTTTTGCAACCAGATTTGCAACTAGACTTTTAGTAACCAAATTTACGATCGACCCTTTATGTGACAGATTTTGCAATCAAACTGTTAGCTATTGCAATTGCGAGTGAAACTGTTTACGAGCAAGCTTTTGTGCGAACAAATATGCAACCAGTGTTAGAGTACAAACATGATTTTGCAACGGATTTAAACTACTAGAGAATTGAACCAGGTATAAAACAAGCAATAATTAGGTTACTAGACAAGTCTTAATATACACAGATGACGTCTAATTGAAAAGTCAAGTTTATGTCTAGACCTTATGTTACAAAAAGTAGTTATACTGAAACTACCCTTCGTGTCTTTTTTTTCTAAAATTTCATCACAACCAATAATCAAAAAACAAAAGAAGGGAATGGAGGAATGATTTTGGATGCTTTGAGAGAGTGAGATCGATGTTTTTGTATTTTACAGATGATTATATTCAATTGACTAGTCAAACATTTTTTTTTATTCCATCATGGTAGGGCTGACATAACGGATCATATACGACAAGATAAGATATGGCACGAAAAGACAAAATGATCTTATATGCTAGACACGAACATGACACAATAAGTTATCATGTCATTTTTTTAAACACATCATGTCATTTTTTTAAATACGAACACAAACATACTAAGAAACATGCTAACACGATATGATCTTAGAAATCTGATCAGGTACTATAAAAACCCATCACTTTTTGCTACATTTATCACTTTCTTCCATTAAAATTGATAATTTTTTTTAAGTAGATAGATAAGTAGAAGCATTAAAGGGAAAATGACAAGATCAATATTAGAAGGGAAAATGATTTTCAATATATAGAACATCGAAACCAACACTAATCATTAAACTAAAACATTAGAAGGGAAATGATAAGATCAATTAAAGAAATTATTATACGTTACATGTTGATCTAAGATAGCCTATTATGAGAGCAGCTTGTATCCCACACCAAGAGAGTAGAGATGAACTAGAGGCAACTAAACCGAACTATATGTTCCAGTTAAATACGTACCTTTTGCAGCGTTTTTTGAAAGTTGTCAAGGGATGTGGCCAGCAAGGTGTTGGAGATGAAGATGAAGATAAGTAGGCGATGGTGTCGAGATGTGGCCGGCAATGGCTCCACATCGATCGATGAAAATGAGGACATGTGTGGTGTATGACTTTCGACAGTGGTTGGAATGGTTCGATGGTGGTTGTGTGAGCTAAGTAATGGTCGCCGGGAGGTCTGGGATGTGAGAGTAGAGCATCGACAATAGGAGGTGTGGTCATGGGTATAAGCATCTGCTATATATTTAGACACGAATTTATGATGTCTTAACGTGCCAATATGGTTAAGAGATCTGTGTTATAAATTATTAGCCTTACACAATGTTTCAATCCATTCCGTCTACCGTAACTATGCATCAAACATTGCTTTAATATTTTGAATTAAACAATACTTTTAACTTAAAAAATAATATTTTATGTTTAGTATATAACAAAGGGTTATGAGTAATAAAATAATAATGTGAAATATAATTTTAGTAAAACTAATGTTTTTAGAACCATACCAAACAACAAACTACCTATTTTATAGGTCTACTGGTTGGACCCATCAGATTGAATTCATGAATCATATATGTCATAAATAGCATAAATATAAAAACTATTTTTTATATATAAATATATATGTATATATATATATATATAAATATCTATATATAGATTATAACAAAATATAAAAAATAATAAATATTTTGATGTAAATTCGTGATTTTAGTAAAATATAACTACTTAACTAAATTAAACAATGATTTTGTAATATTAAAATAATAATAAAAAACTAAAGGAAGAAAAGGTTAAAAAAATTGAAATATGGTACGATCACACGGTTTATGTTCATCTCATTCACCGCTTCGACCGGTTCAAAATTGAGGATTGTCCAGGTATAAATAACCAGAAGGCTTTTATATATATATATATATATATATATATATATATATATATATATATATATATATATATATATATATATATATATATATATATATATATATATAGGTTCTTAACAAGATTAATTTTATTTTCAGAACCAATGATAACCATTGATTAAGTTGATCAATGGTTATGATTGAATAGCGTATAAAATTTAAATAAGAATATAATTAAATAGGTAAAAATTAAGGAAAATAGCATATTAGTAATCTGATAAGGTTTCTCTCTCCAACTAAAATTAAATTAATTTATGTTCTCTTTTCTCTCATCTCTTTAACTTTTATGATTTTATACTTGCCTAAATTTCATACTATTTACATATACGATAAAATTTATTATTTCTTATAGACTATTTACAAATGGTAAAATTTTCGTTTTTAGTTTCATAATATTTACATATTGTAAATTTCATAAAAATTATTTATGTTTTTCCATATTATCTATCTATATAAAAACAAACTCTTAGCTACATGGACTTTTTATTTTTTGTGTTTTAGCCATAAAAGTTTTGTAGTTTTTATTTTTGATCCTTTTAGGTTTTCAAGTTATTTTAGTAATTACAAAAAATTATTAATACCTATTTATGTAAATTTTATCATAAAATATGTAAAAACTTGCTTTGGTTCGACACGTTTGTTAAGTTTATTTTGTTATGTTGACGTTTTTATTTATTTCGTTTGCTTGATGTCTTCGAGTTCAAAGTCGAAGTGATAGCCGTTACTATGTTTTTTGTATTTGGGTTTTCATATTCAAGTTCGTGGTGGACTTACCCGCGCATCGCGCGGGGGATCATTTCTAGTTATTTACAATCATGTAATTTTCTTATTATTTACATACGCAAATGTTCATATTCATTATACATATTTATAACATACTAAATTCCAACTTGCTTATGCTTGGTGGGTTGTATCATGTGCTATATTGGTTGTACTCACCTTTTGTGTTTTATTTTATTAATCCTAAACATTTTTGTTTTAACCCAATACTTTATATATTTTACAATTTAGCCCCAATATTCTTTTACTTTCAACTTTAGTACCCAATACTTTTCATATTTTACAAATTGTTCGTTTTACGTTCCGGTCTAAATTTTACGAGTTCACACGTCGTAACTTGCGTGTGTGGTTCATCATTTTAAGCTTATTTTTCCCCGTTTAACCAACCTGTCGTAATGCGCTGGTTCTAGATCGACTTACTTATTATTTTATATGCTTTACGTTTTGCCTGCGTGGTTTAACGTTTTTACGTCTACTTTTAGTTTGGTTTATTTTTTTTAGTGATCACTAGACGTTGTGTGCGTTGATACTACTTGGTAAGGTTTACGCCTCCCGCTGCAACGCGGAGAGCTTAATACTAGTTGTAAACTAATAGTTATTTACATATGTGTAAAATATTTTTTTCTTTCTTTTTCAAACCTATAGTTATTAATTCGCTATTTTCATATACGTATATCTTCAAACAGACCAACTATTTACATATATGTAAAAATGTAAATGTTTTATATATGTGTACATCGACTATAGATTTTAACACATGTAAAAGTAATACAATAAATGTCTATAGATGTGTAGATACTAAAAAATAATTTTTACCCATATGTAAAAGTAAATAATAGATGTTTATAAATGTTTTGATATATTAAAAAGTTGAACACTTATGTAAAAAACAGTTTATGTTTATAAACTTGTAGATACCAAAAAATAGATATCATACATTTGCCTATAAACAAAACTAAATTAAATTAGTTTAATAATCAAGAATGAAACCACACAAAATGATGGATAAAATGACAAAATTGTTGGATATAAATGTTACCAACAAATGTTGTTAAAATCCACTTTGGAATCCTCACAGGTCATAATTTGCGATAAATGGATGTGAAAGAAGATAGATACAAAATCAAGCCTTCTTAATCCTCCTGCTTTGAACAAGAAATACATTTAATCAAGCCTTTTGCTATATATTTAGGTTACGAACACAAACCTCAATACAAAAAATGGAAGATTCCTCGGTTCTTGAACATTAAAAATGAAAGCTGTTCCAAAAATTGCCAGCAAAGGATTCACAATTTGGATGTTACGATGGATTTTTAGCTTTTAGGTTACCCCATCAATTCATCATGATACAAACAAACGGAACAAGTGACAATGAATTCTTATCTTGGTTCAATCGAACCCTAATCGTACTTGCTTCGTGAAACGACATCTCTATCAAATTAACCCGGTAGCAAATAACCATCAAATCACTGGAGCCTTGGTGACATAAAATTCAAATCCTTTCTTTGCTTGATTTGATCGTGAAAGCAAATCCGAATTTCATTGTTTCAATATTGAATGTAGGTTGATAATCAAAATGAAGTTTATTGATTTTGAATATGATTTGGCAAATCAATGGTCATAAAAATCGTATATATTGAGTTTAGTTTTGTTTGGAATGTTCCATTAATTATGTATTTTTTGAATTCTAAAACTCCCTAATAAAAGGGAAACAAATTAGGCAGTTACACTCATTCAATTTGTTAATTTACATCTTTACCCTTCTATAAATAATAAATAATAAATAAAATATATTGCAATCAATGGTTGATATTAGTTTTCGCGGTTCTCACGATCTTTAAAAGTCCTGAAAAAATCTAAAGTAAGAAAAAGTGCAAAAAATAAAATCCGATCTAACCACACAGTCTCTTATGTTCACCTATTCACCAGTCCGAGCGGCTCAAACTGAAACTGTTCAGATACACATAACCGCACGCCCAGTTCTATAGCCAGTTTTCTAGTTTTCTGTTCAACCGGTCTTCGATCTCCGGCTCTAAAAATACCAGTTCAAATTTCAAAACATATTATAATGTCACATTATTAATATTCAAAAGATACAAAATGATCACCAGGTGTAAGCAAACACAAAAGGTCACATCCCACTTGTTGCATTCTTCTCAAAACGTGTCACAAATGTTATACACACATGACAAGTAAAACTTCAACCATCACCACGTACGTACATCTTTTAATTACCATGCATCTTCTCATATCCACTGCTTCTACTATAAATTAGCAACCTCCTCCTCCGTCACTAACCACCATCAACGACCATCAACACATCCGACAATGGCAAAACTTGCACTTTTTGCACTCACCTTCACCGCCATCGTCGCGTTTTCCGCGGTGGTTTCCGCCTACAGAACCACCATCATCACCACCAGTGTAGAGGACAACGGAGTTCTATTCTATGACAGCTTGGACGACAACCGCAGAGGCTCCGAGGGGCAGTGCGGACGCCAGATCTCACCCCAGCAGCTGAACCACTGCCAGATGCACCTAGCTCAGGGAGTCAGCTCCCGTAGACCGTTTCAGCAGGAGCAGCAGCACCTCCAACAGTGCTGTGACCAGCTCAGGAGCGTGAGTGAGCAGTGCCAGTGCGACGCGATCCAGCAGGTGTTCGATCAAGCGCGACGACAAGGCGGAGTCGGGGAGTCGAGACAGATGTTGAGCAAGGCTCAGAGGCTACCCAACGAGTGCCGATTGGAAGTTCAAAGTTGCCCACTTAGAAGCCCCAGGCTTGATTAAGATGAATGTATCTATGTATCCTAAGAATAATAATGCTGATTGATCGCCATATATGAGTGATCGAGTTTCTAGCTTGTAATAAAACGTAATTTTGTGCGTATGTATGCATGTATAAACCCAAAATTAAATGGATCCAACAATAAGAATGGATGCTTCTGATCAAACGTATATAGGTAACATACACTAGTACAAATAGTTATATAAGGTACGTATCTAAAATTTTGAAGGGACGGGTGGTCTAAAAAACCGTCCCTTATAGCCTTCTTAAAATTTAAGTGAGAATAAATTGGGTGAAACCACCCCTTATTTAACCTTTAGAGACGAGTATTATGACTGCCCTTATGTTACTTTTAAGGATAGTTTTGGACCTCCCTTATAGCCTTCTCAAAATTTAAATGAGTACAAATTGAACAGTTTCGGAACCCTATAAGCACCACAAAACCCTACGGCCAAATATATTTCACCACATCTTCAACAGCTTCTCATTTCTCCCGCACCCCATCATTAAAACACAATTTACAGCGGTATCAATTTTGTAAACGCTGTAAAATAATTTGAATATGTTTAGTAAAGAAAATATTTTGAAACCAACACCCCTATTACAACGTTTTTTTAAAACACAACGTTTTACAGCAATATCTCAAAGAAAATACCCATATCATTTACAGCTACACAACATTTACAGCGCTCTAAAATGAATATAATATATATTAATTGAAAATTTAATCAATATTTTTAAAAAATAACCAATTGACAGTTTTTTTCTCACACATTTTACAGCGCTCTAGGAGCTTCCCTATAATTTACAACTCTCTAAACATAAATATAATATATATTAATCGAAAAATAAATTTATATTTTAATAAGATAACCATTTACACGGCTTTATCTCACTTTTAACTGCCTAATAGTTAGAAGAGATAGCATCTTTGATAAAATTTATAATATATCTTGTATATCTGATCATTCTTCGTTTGGTTCATTCTTAGTATGGTTCATATCCTTTAGATCAATCTCATTCTCTCTCAATCAATTATTGAAGAAACAAAGAAGTGAAGGTCAAAATAAGATATTTTTTTCGTCCATTACTTCTCTTGGATCGATTCATATAACTTAAGGTAATTATTGTTATTTCTTTTTCTTTTCAACATCGATTTAGAAATTATTTCATATGTTTTTTTGCATCTACATATTTATAAAATCATATAAGAAACCTTTTAGTTGTGCCCGTCTAAAGTTAATCTATTAGAGATTAATTTTAGATTGTCCCCTTTTCGGGACTGCTTTTTATTATTTTATCTCATTTAGGATGTATATACATTTTTAGAGATTGATTATTTATAAAAAATCGAGGAATTTCTCTTTACACTCCATTGAGTATGTTGTTTATATGCATACTTGAGGAGTTAAAGGGAAATGCTGTCGATTTTTTTTAAATAATAAATCTCTAAAAATGTATATATATATGAGATAGAATAATAAAAAGTGGGTTAGGGTCCACAACCCTAGATTAATTTAGGTTTGTTGAATTACATCATATATATGAATTCATATTTTGTTATTTATAAATTTAAGATGGATCGTAGTCATTGGATGTACGAAGTTGGACGTTATCACCCGACATATTCGAGCGGCGTGCAAAGTTTTCTTAAGTTTGTTGAAGATGATCGTGTGATAAAAAGAAAAGAGTCTATACCATGTCCTTGTATGGAATGCAAAAATTTTACTGAATTTAAGGATATAAAAGATATCTAGTATCATCTGTTTAGACATGGTTTTATGTATAATTATACATGTTGGTCAAAACACGGGGAATCACTTGCAAATCGTAGCATGACATCAACAAATATAGTTGGTAATAATGATGAGAATAATGATCTAGACATTAGTGATGAAAATTATGATTTAAATGAGAATAATGATGAGGACATTGCTGATGATAATGACAATTTAAATAAGAACAATGATAATTTAAATGACATGTTTAATGATTTAGAAACCAATATTATTGACAATGATCAAGAAAAGCTACAACAGATGTTTGCTGATTCAGAAAAGCCGTTATATGCTGGTTGTGAAACTTTTCCAAACTTAGTGCTGTGTTGAAACTGTTTAACTTAAAGTCAAACTACGGATGGAGCGATAAGAGTTTTACAAGTCTATTAGTGATATTGCATGACATGCTTCCAAAAGACAACGAGTTACCCATATCCTTATACCAAGCTAAAAACTTAATGTGTCCAATGGGATTGAAAGTCAAAAGAATACATGCATGTTCGAATGATTGTATGTTATATAGAAATGAATTCGAGAATATTCATAAATGTGTTACGTGTGGTGCATCGAGGTACAAGCAAAAAAATGCAACTGAAGAATATGATGATGATGTGACAAAAAATGGACCACCGGCAAAATTATTATGGTATTTCCCCATTATACCAAGACTAAAACGTTTATTTGCTAATGCTAAAGAATCAAAATGGTTACGTTGGCATTCTGATGAGCGTAAAGTTGATGGAAAGTTAAGACATGTGGCAGATTCACCTTAGTGGAGAAATATTGATTATAAATTCCTAGATTTTGGTAAAGAGATTAGAAATATACGATTTGGTCTTAGTTCAGACGGTATCAACCCTTTTGGGAACATGAGTAGTCGTCATAGTATCTGGCCAGTTCTTTTATACATCTACAACCTTCCACCGTGGTTATGCATGAAACGAAAGTACATAATGATGTCATTGTTAATTCAAGGTCCAAAACAACCTAGTAATGATATTGACGTTTATTTATCTCCTCTGGTCGATGACTTGAAAACACTATGGAGTACAGGCATTAACGTGTACGATGCGTATAAAAAGGAGAACTTTAAGTTAAGAGCCATGATTTTTTGCACTATAAGTGATTTTCCAGCGTACGGAAATTTGTCAGGATATAGTACGAAAGGTAAACAAGCATGTCCTGTATGTGAAGATGAAACAAGTTCAATATGGTTAAATAAATGCAAAAAAACAGTGTATATGGGTCATCGGCGATTTCTACCAAATAATCACCATTATCGAAGAAAAACGAAAGAGTTTGACGGAAAGACAGAGCTCAGAAATGTTAGGAGAAGTTTTGATGCATTTTCACGAGTTGAAAATATTAATGTTGTATTGGGAAAAAGAACTCGTAACGAGAAAGGAGGCTATTGTAAAAAGAGGTCTATCTTTTGGGATCTACCTTATTGGAAATGTTTGGAAGTTCGACATTGTCTAGATGTCATGCATATTGAAAGATGTCATGCATATTGAAAAAAATGTATGTGATAGTTTGTTGGGCTTGTTGTTAAACATTCCTGGAAAAACTAAGGATGGTATTAACGTTCGTAGGGACATGGAAGAAATGGGAATACGTAAAGAGCTTGCCCCTGTTGAAAAAGCCAAAGGTGTTTATCTGCCACCTGCGTGTTATACTATGTCAAAAGCTGAAAAAATAAAGTTTTGTAAATGTTTACATGATATTAAAGTTCCATCTAACTATTCTGCAAATATTAAAAGATTGTTCTCGATGAAAGACTGTAAATTGCTTGGTATGAAGTCTCATGATTGTCATGTTTTAATGACACATATGATCCCTATTGCAATTCGTGGATTGTTACCGGAGAACATCCGACATACAATCACAAAACTTTGTTTGTTTTTAAACATGATTCACTCAAAGGTTATTGATCCGGAAGTCTTGGATGAATGGCAAAAGGATATTATCATTACCCTATGTGAACTAGAAATGTACTTTCCACCATCTTTTTTTGATATCATGGTTCATCTAGTAATTCATATTATACGAGAGGTTAAGACTTGTGGTCTTGTGTTCCTACGTTACATGTACCCTTTCGAATGATATTTGGGTTTTTTAAAAGGTTACGTAAGAAATCGTAATCGACCCGAGGGCAGTATTATTGAAGGATATACTTCTGAAGAGGTGACTGAGTTCTGCACAGGTAATCATATCATAATATTTATAATATAATATTATTTTGTTAAATATAAGTATCAATGAAATAATTAATTGTTGCACAGGTTATTTGAAAGGTGTCAAAAGTATTGGTGTTCCTACAACTCGTCATTCTGGTCGACTTGCTGGTGTGGGGGTAGTTGGTCTGAAATTAATTGTCCCTAGTCGTGAGAATCTACAACTTGCACATTTTGTTGTTCTACAACATATGACATGTATTTATTCGTATGTTGAAGAACACATGGAGATATTACGGTCGACACATTTGGAAAAGACAGAAAAATGGTATCAAACAAAACACAACGAGGAGTTTTCCGAGTGGATGAAAAATAAGGTGGCAAAAACTTATGGTCAACCTAATGTTGATGAAACAGTGGCAAAATTAGGGCAGGGTCCGGATTTTAGAGTAAGATCTTACCAAGGGTATGATATTAACGGCTATACATTTTACACTAAAAATGAAGATGAAAAAAGTGTGACACAAAATAGCGGAGTTACAATAACCGCCTCAACTACAGAATTTGATAGAATGAATCATGATACAAGACTAAGAATTGCTACAAACTCATATTATGGTGTTATTGAAGAAATTTGGGAGTTAAATTATTGTTCATTCACTATACCTTTGTTTAAATGTAAGTGGGTCAATAAATGTACCGGTGTTAAAGAGGACGAACATGGTTTTACAGTTGTTGACCTTACAACAAATGGGTATAAATCAGAACCATTCATTCTTGCAAGTCAAGCTACACAAGTATTTTTTGTCGATGACCCGAGCAAACCAAGATATCACATCGTACTTCAAGGTAAACGACGTATACTTGGTGTTGATAATGTCGTCGATGAGGAAGAGTATGACCAATTTGATGAGTTGCCGCCATTTTCTATCGGTATTCAACCGATAAATGACTCCGGTTCTACCACATACTTACGGTCCGACCACGACGAAGGAATATATGTTGATAAAACATGTAAAGCTAAATAACTGAGGTTGATATTATGATATATTTGTATTTTTTTACTATTAATTTCTTAAAGCCAGATTATTAATATAGATTTTATATATTGCAGGAATAAAAGCCCACTTTGAAGAAATTATGAGAAGCTCATGCTTTTTTTGAATAACTTTTTAATAATATGTGTAGTTTTAATATCAACAAATAATAAACTTCGAACATATTTAATCTGTGTTTATTTATATCTAGTATACTCTACTAAAGTTGCAAAACCATATCGTGTAGTGATATCTTGATATTAAGGAGTGTATAGTTAAAATTTTAAATTAAAGAATTTAGAAAAACAACATTACAAGGTCGGAGTTATAATCTAATAAATAATAATGATGTAGATATTATGCCTCATAAAATATAGATTAAACTTGTTAGTATGTCTCAAATTTTAATATTAGATATTTATATTTGTTAAAGTTTTTAATTAAAAAACATTTGGGAACAACTCCTCCTTATCTGATGGATAGAAAGTTTTTCACCACTAGGGGTAAATAGTTATTCACACTAGCAGCAGTTTTTGTTTTTCCTCTGTTATCTCTTTCCTATGAAACCCTAGGTCCTCCTTCACCATGAAAAACATCGACCACCACCATAAATAACCTGCACTATTCAAAACCATCTTCAAATGCAGCTACACCAAACCACCTGTTCGGTCCTCGTCAACAGTCATCGTCGACCAATCTATCGTCACATTCGTGTAATCGGCCTTCAAAGCTACCCACTGGTCATCGCCATTTAATTGTCATCGTCTCCCAACCACCTTTGCGGCCCTCGTCAACCGTCATCGTTGGCCAATCAACCAGTGCATTCATTTAATCGACCATCAAAGCTACCCAATGGTCATCACCGTTTAACCGCCATCGTCGCCCAACTACCTGTTCGGTCGTCGTCAATTGATTTCTTTTGAAATTGGTTCGTCACCTATTATGATGGTTTGATCCACTAACTTACTTTCACATTGTTTATTAGTTTTATTGAATATTATTTTTACGAGTTTTTCCAAGAGTATAGATACATGAGTTTTAGGTGGGTCTGCTCTTTTTTGTTTGGCATATTTATATGACTTTTAGTTTGATTTGTTTATTATTTTGCACGTTTATGTGAATCTCAGGTAAATATTTAGTTAAAATGGAAGATTGAGATGTGTTCGTTGTGTAGAAATAAACCAGTAAAATTCATAATAACTTATATTTGTATATTCTTTATTTCCAAGCACACTTTAGACTAATATTGAGAAGGATAGAGAGTGTGAAACATTGTTTGAGTAGATAACTTTTGATAACAGATGGTAAACATTAAAGTCTAGGAACTTGGATTTTGCATAAGCTATTGCTTTGCCTCTTGCAACTAACACTGCTATTCAAGTATTTTTATTTTGTTTTGAGTGGTACTGCAGTGTCTGATCATTCGATATTCAGGTATTTATTCTTTTAAATTTGCATAATTTTCACCATATTTCATGTCAATTTATAGTTATTTTCTGTAGTGAATTTTAGTTTCTTTCCAATGTTAATTTGTTACTTATCTTTATTTTATTTATAGTAAAAATGTCTAGCAAGGGCAAACGAGGAGTTAGTAAGTGCAAAAAGAAGTTTAAAGATCCAAACAAATTTACAATTGAGTTCGATAAGAATGGTTTAGCGATCGGGGATAATGTAGCGCTTTTTAAGTCATGGATTGGAATTGAGTTTAGGAAAAGCATTCCTTACCATCAACTTGCTAAAGACGTAGACAAAAAATTATATGATGATTTATGGGAGTACATTAAGGTATAGTTTTTTACTTGCAATCTCTTATAGAATATTTTTTACATTTTATGCTTAACTTTTTCTAAAAATATGTAGGTATCATGGAGTATATGTAATGATGATGCAAAAAATACAGTATTAAAAGAAGGAAAAACCATAATGAGAAACTTTCGAAGTACACTTGCACGTAATTACGTTAGAAAAGGCAAATCTCCTTTTGAAGAGTATGAATATCTCGACAGGAGTAATTGGGATTCTTCTGTATCAAAAGTTCTATCAGAAGATTACGAGGTATTTTTGGATTAATTAATTAAATAATTACATGTTGTGGTTACTACTAATTGGTTATTAATGTTTTATGAAGGTGAAAAGTAAAAAAGCCAAGATGAGTGCAAAACAAAATATTGAGCCTTCTCATCTAGGACGCATGGGGATTGTTGGATTGATGAAGTCATGGGTAGAAAGATGGAATCAACTTGTTTCAAGCTACCCACATCTATCTTCTACACTAGACGAACGTTTAAAAATGTTAATTGCTAGCAAAGCACATTACAATCCTGTTACAAAGTTATTTGAACTTCCACCACATCTATTATCAGAAGGCGTATTGACGGGAACACTACACGAGTTGGTAAATAAGCATCATCATTTTATATATATATATATATATATATATATATATATATATATATATATATATATATATATATATATATATATATTAATATAGTTGTAACAGTAATATATTTTTTTCTAATAGCATGCTAAAGAGAGAGAAAAGAAGAAAGATGGTAAGGTAGTTGGGGCGAGACGTCAGCGTGGTGGGCATACACGCTTAGTTTCTAGTTTGATTGGTTCTGAAGAGAGCTTGCCTTCAAGAAAGAAAAATAAGACTAAAGAGGCGGAAAGAGTAAGAGAGGATATAAATGCCATGCAGGGAGACCAGCATCTAGTTGTTCCAGCAGTTCAGGTGAGCTCGCCTATTCAATTACCAGAAATCAAGGTAAAAACTTTGTTTACTAATTATTTTAAAAAATGGTATATTTACTAAAAATGTATACGTGTTTGCAGTCAATAAGTAAATGTGAACTTATATGGCCATTCGACGATGAGTGTCCCGATTTGGTTCTGGGACATGGAATGGTCTATCCTGATAGGATTTTACATGGAAACCCGATACATGATGATTACGTGAAAGTACATGTAGATCTTGTAGACAACGATTACAAAAAAGTCCCTGTCCCGCGACACACAAAGAGTGATGAAGTAACAGATATGGAAAGTACACAAGGAACGTATATTCAATGGCCTAGAAAAGCAATAAAGGTATTATATTTTATATAAGCAATCGTATATTGCTTTATTTATTGTTATATTGATATTTTTTTTATAATGTATAGCTTTTACACAACTTTTCTTCACGGGAATCGTTTGCCCAAGATAAAAAACCACGCCAACATTTTGAGGGTTATAGACCGGTACATTATGAGGGTTTTGGGCCAATACATTCTGAGGGTTGTATGTTGTCACAGGTAATAATTTTTCTTTCTAATTTATAGTTAGTTGAAATAAAAACATGTTTTTTGTCAATGTTGTTTGACGAGAGATACATGGTATTGCAAGATGAAGATTCGAGTTTCTTGGATATGGTAATCATTTTATTCTTTTTATTTACTTTTAATAGCTTGGTATAATTAATGGTTTGATAACGTCATTTGTTAATTTAGTTGAACAACGAGTTTCCGATACAATCGATGATACAACCGACTCATACTAAACATGTTCAGTTTTCTGATCCTAAAACTAAGAAGGATGTTCCCGGTCCTAGTGTTACTAAGGATGTTCCCGGTCCTAGTGTTACTAAGGATGTCCCGGTCCTAGTGTTACTAAGGATGTTCTCGGTGCTAGTGCTACTAAATATGTTTTCGAGCCTAATGCTACTATGGATATTAGTGATCTTAATGCTACAAAGGATGCTCCTAATCCTAATGTTAACAAGGTTGCTCAAAAAATAACTCAACTTTTGAGAGAGACGGAGAAAATACCTGAAAACATATATAGGCTTGCAAAGCAACTGGTGCATGTATTTACTCAAAGCCACAAAATATATGTTACTTCGCCCAGTGGGATGCATAAGAAAGAAATTTCTGAGACCGTTGAAGTAGAGTCGATAATGCAATTATGTCTTAATGGTTTTGTTGGTATCGAAGTTTTGAATTGGTATACAATGTAAGTTTGAAAATTTTTTGGTTAATATTTTATGTTAACATTTATGTTTAAATATAAGATAGAGTTATTAACCTTTGTTTCTTTTTTTTAAATAATTTTCAGGTATTTATATCAATATGGGAGAAGTCAAGGTCTTGATCAAACAACATACTTAAATCCTCGAACGATTCAACTTAGTGTCTGTAAAAATAATGAAGGTTTGGTCGTTAATTACATTAAAGATTTCATGACACATCATAAGAACAAACATTTTTTCATGGCACCGTATTTAGCCGGGTATTACATTTATTATTGCTACTTATGGTACTTTTATTTGTTACATTTATTTTAAAAATGAGGCATTAATTCTTCTTAAGATTTTCATTTATGCAGACATATTATGATTCGTCACGATCTGAAATATCATTAATGTTATGGATTTATTATCGACTCAACTAGAAAAGGAAAAAATTCTTCGTGTTATGTCATTACGAAGCTATTCGAACAAGTTACGGGAAAGAAAATTTCGTGGCAAATGGTTAAGGTATGTTTTCTTTTCTCTTTTTGTACAATTTGTTTATTTTTTATTTTAATTAGTAAATAGTTAATTCATTGTATACAGTGCCATCAACAAGTTGAAACATGGGAATGTGGATATTATGTAATGAAGGCCATGTATGATTTTGTGATTATTTGCAAAGAACATATTGTAAGTATTTTTTATGTATATTTTTTATTAAAAACTATATATATATAATATGTGCGTGCGTGCTTGCGCGTGTTGAATTGTAATCTAACTTTTATTTATTTACTATTTTAGATGATGGATGATATGAGGCCTCTTCGTCAACATGAAATTGACTCATTTGTTGAAGATACATTAGAGAATTTTATGCTATTGATTAAGGATTGATGATACTTAGTTTACCCGTTTCAGCTTTTTGGTTTTTATTTAATGATATATGTATTCGAATTCTTCACCTGACAATTTTTTATTTTAAAAGCACATGAAACATTGTTTGGGTTTTGTAAGTGCTTTATTTGTAAATATAAGTTTATGTGATCTATCTATAAATATATGTTTTTGTTTGGTTATTAAATTAAAAAAATACAAAGCAATAAATAGAAACAAATAATATATAAAAAAGGATGTAAAAGAGAGTAAAAAATCCCTGTAAATATTATTATTTAAGAGCTAATTGAAAAAGAAAAAAAGTAAAAAAACGCTGTAAAATATATATTTAGCAAGCGTTGTAAAAACAATATTAAAAATTCAATTTAAAAAAGATTATTAAAAATTCAATTTAAAAAAGAATATTAATTTACAGCACTTTATCTTGTTTATCTTTACGCTGTAAAAATAATTTTAAAAAAATTATTAATTTTACAGCGCTTTAAGTTTACGCTGTAAAAAGAATTTTTATTTTAAACAGCATATAGTTATACAGCGCTTCACTAAACGCTGTATATATTATGTATAAACGTTGTAAAAGATTATTTTTATGTACTAGTGATATTCTTCACAAGATCCCCATTTAGAGCGAGTGATGTGTTGATTTTGGAGATGTTAAGTTGTTTGATGTGATTTACGAGTCCTAACTTTTATTGATTTTATAGATCTGAAATGAGAAATTGTTGCAAAATGATGAAATCGTACTTTAGTAAGTTGGGTTTTTAAGATTCTTACGAGTTTTTGCTTTTTGGTTGGAGATTTGAGGTGTGATTGGGATAAAAGGGTTGATGGTTGATCAAGTGTTGAAGGGTATCAACCAGTTGATCTCTCAAGGCACCCCTCCAGAATAGTTCCTACTTTTCGGTATATTCTTTTATAATTTGTCTTATGTGTGTTTATATTATTGTTACTATTGTAATTATCATGTCTTTTTATACTTGGGTAATTCAGTTTGTACTTGATGTGTGTTTTTGGGCTTATGTGTTTAAATGCATATAATCTTGCAAATGTTGAATTGATTTTGTGTATATATATATATATATATATGTGTGTGTGTGTGTGTGTGTATGGCTTTTTGTCTAGATGTCGTATATTAGATTGATTTTGAACGTTTGATACACAATGTATGATGCTTTAATATATGAAACATTTGATACGCAATGTGATAATTTTTAGTTGATTGAGCGACTTGTATAAGGAATTATTTTTGGATATTAAATAATAAAATATATTTTTCCTATCCTTTAAACATAAGGGGCAGGTTACATAACTGCCCATTTTGACATTTTCTTGGTCATTTAGTTAAGCCATAAGGGGGGGGGGGGTTTCAAAAACCGCCCCTTATTGATGTACATAGGGGGGTTTCAAAAACCGCCTCTTATGCAACCGCCTTATGTGATAAAAAATCATAAGGTGCGTAGCCATATGGGGCGACCTAAAAACCGCCCCTTATGACCATTTCATTCGCGCACCATTTGCTTCTTTTTGTACTAGTGATAACAATGAAACCAAAGAATTGAACAAACCAAGTTTTTGTTCTGAAAGATTATCAAATAACAACATGAAAAGATTGCAACCTACAAGAGAATAAAGAACTATGGATGAAATCTTGAACTTTAAGGAAACCCAAATTCCCCAATTGCCAAATTTTAACAACTGAATTATGTATTTAAACATTGTGTTTACCCTAAGCAAAACCATCTGTTGTAGCTGCAAACATTATGTTTATCGTGCCAAAACATCGAACATAGCTAGCCTTTATTAATTTCATCATCATAGCCTATTAAACGTACGCTATAAAAGGGGAAACACATGCAATGTGCAGTTGTAAAACCACCTCCACGACATGTGCGTTAATTAATCAGCAACACACAAAGCATAAATGGTTGTATTCTGTTACTCATTTCATTGATGTATCAACATACAGTATAATTAAAATATACATTAGGTTAGAAGATTAAGAAACGACAGTTCGTTGTGGTTGATAACATTACACACATGATGTTTTTTAAGCTTTGTCATCTCCTCTTAATTCTCAAGTTCAACTGCTCAAAACCGACACGCTAATCTCCTACTCGCAGATGAGTGCAAACTCACAATCACCCGGACCAACAATAGCAACAGAAGTATCCCCGAAACACAATGATTTACATACACGTTGATTAGGTTATAGATAGGCACATAGGCGGACTTACATTGGGCTGAGGGGTAGCCCCGCCACCCCTCAACTTTTTACGGGTGATGTAAAAAAATTACGATTTTATTTTAAAAAAAGAATTTACGGTTCTATGTTACCCTTGAGAAAATATTATGTTACCCCTAAAATTTTACAAAATATAATCTTACATTTTATAAAAAACATAAATAACTAATAAGTCTGAAATACTCAATAGTCCAATACAATATTAAATAACAAACCCAAAAAAAAAATTAATCTTTCTTGCTCTCCCTTAGCAGCGGGAAAGGAGTCTATCTATCTGCCTAGCTTTGGTAGATTTCCCCCAACGCAATCCACAGTAATTCCACGAATCCCTTGGTGGATAAGTCCGACGACTCAGCAGTAGTGCGGAATTTTCTTTCTCGTTACCCCTGAGAAAATATTATGTTACCCCTAAAATTTTACAAAATATAATCTTACATTTTATAAAAACCATAAATAACTAATAAGTCTGAAATACTCAATAGTCCAATACAATATTAAATAACAAACCCAAAATAAAAATAAGCCCAAAAAAATAAACAACTTAAAAAGCTTAACTTATTAGCCCAAATACCCATAACCCAATCAAACATAAAACTTAAAATAAAAAAATTACATCCATTGCCCCATGCCCCCATCGACCCTTCGTCCCTTCCTACACGCCACAGCTAGACAGCCACCATCCACCCACACCGCCGATCACCCCACGTCCCCACCACCGGCAGCTGTCCGGCCGACCATCGCCGAACAGCCGCCTGTTGCGACGGCACTTGCCACCGCCCACATGTGATCTTTCACTAATTTTCCGCACGGTAACATTTTTAGTTTTTTTTCTCTTCTACTATGAAATCAGGGATTTATGGTTTATGTTGTTTAATTTTTAATATTTAAGGGTTATTTAAGTGTTATTTGTTATGAAAATTAATGGTTATTGGGTTCAATTTCTAATATATAGAGTTTATGCAATTACGTATACGAACTAGGGATTTGAAAGATGAATTAGATATTTGATATTGAAACTATGTATTTAAATTGTGTTATATCTAAGTGTAATTTGTAATTATACTATGTTATTTGTTACAAAATTAGGGATTTGAAAGATGAAAGTTATTTTCTTTTGGTAATTTCTTCGATCCCAAATGTAATTTTGATTTGAATGAATATTCCTTCAGACCTCTTTATTAATGTAAATGTACATTAAAATAGTTTTTTTTACATTACCATTGAATTTTTCTTCTAGAACCGCCACTGGATAGGCATATGCCTCAGAAGAACATCTGCTCAACATCATGAAGCTAACAATAAAAAAACACCATGAGAATGACCTAGAAGCCCCCACCCTATTATAATATATGTTAATCATCCAATTAGTAAAATCCTACATCCACGAAATACTTTTGAAGTAGTATGTGTATATAATTTTCAGAAAAATAAGTATGGGTAATCTAGGTTGCAATGGACTATTGGGGGTGTTTGTTTTTTCTGAGAAGTACTTCCTGACCTCTTTTGTATGCGTCGCGCAGACAACGCGTAGACGTTGGGTTCCGCAGATTGTTTGTTTTTTAGAAGACGTTTCATTAAAATACATCTTCCCGACATCTGCGTGGAGAAGACATGGACCTACCACTTCTTAGATCTTCTAACCTCTTCTCAACATTACAATACATTCCCACCTCCCACCTCTTGAACCTCCTTTCCATCCTCCCTCTCAAGTCTCACCACCGCCGCCCCACCTCCCCCCACCGGCCGGCCCACCGCCGGCCCCCTCACCCCACACGCGTTCGCCTCCCTGCGCACCCCACCTGCGCCAGGGAGGCGCCTGCCTCCCTACGCCGCCACTCCCTCCGCAGGACACTCCCTCCGCCAGCCCCTACCTCCGCCGCCACTCCCTTTCACAACCGACGGCCCCCCTCTTCAAGGTTATTTTTTTTAAGTTTTGTTTGATTTGTGGTTTATGAAGTATGTTTGTGATTTGGTTTAAGTTTTTAGTTGATTGTTGTTTATGTAGTATGATTTGTGATTTGGTTAGTATGATTTGTTATTTGGTTTAGGGTTTTGTTTGATTTGTGATATTAGATGGTATGATTTGTGATTTAAGTTAGAGTTTTGTTTGATTTGTGATATTAGATGGTATGATTTGTGATTAAGGTTAGGGTTTTTGTAGTATGATTTGTGATTCATATTAATGTTTTGTCTGATTTGATTTGTGATTTTAGTTTGTATGATTAGTGATTTTAGTTTGTATGGTTAGTGATTTGGTTTATGGTTAGTGACTTTGTTTAGTATTTTGTTTAATTTGTGGTTTGCATAGGTTTACTTTAATTATAGAATATTTTATCAGTCTGCAGATGTTAAAAAACAAACAGTCTTTTTCTTACAGACTGCAGACGATTGGTCCACTTCTTCTATTGAAGATGTCTGCAGATGTGGTCCCCAGACTGCAGACGTTTTTCTGCAGAAAAAACAAACAACATCTTAGTGAATTTGTACGTTACTACAACCATTTCTGACCATCAAAAACACACAAAACAGTCCCAAGCACTTTTTGGTGATTTTTTTGTGTCCATATCAACAGTAATTAAACCCCTTCTGTAATACCTTCTTCGACCATATTTTTGCGATCAAACATTTCCAACCAATTTTGCGATCAAAATTTCTATCTCAGATTTAGCAACCAATTTTTTGCAACCAGATTTGCAACTAGACTTTTAGTAACCAAATTTACGATCGACCCTTTTTGTGACAGATTTTGCAATCAAACTGTTAGCTATTGCAATTGCGAGTGAAACTGTTTACGAGCAAGCTTTTGTGCGAACAATTATGCAACCAGTGTTAGAGTACAAACACGATTTTGCAACGGATCTAAACTACTAGAGAATTGAACCAGGTATAAAACAAGCAATAATTAGGTTACTAGACAAGTCTTAATATACACAGATGACGTCTAATTGAAAAGTCAAGTTTATGTCTAGACCTTATGTTACAAAAAGTAGTTATACTGAAACTACCCTTCGTGTCTTTTTTTTTCTAAAAGTTCATCACAACCAATAATCAAAAAACAAAAGAAGGGAATGGAGGAATGATTTTGGATGCTTTGAGAGAGTGAGATCGATGTTTTTGTATTTTACAGATGATTATATTCAATTGACTAGTCAAACATTTTTTTTTTCATTCCATCATGGTAGGGCTGACATAACGGATCATATACGACAAGATAAGATATGGCACAAAAAGACAAAATGATCTTATATGCTAGACACGAACATGACACAATAAGTTATCATGTCATTTTTTTTAAACACATCATGTCATTTTTTTAAATACGAACACAAACATACTAAGAAACATGCTAACACGATATGATCTTAGAAATCTGATTAGGTACTATAAAAACCCATCACTTTTTGCTACATTTATCACTTTCTTCCATTAAAATTGATAATTTTTTTAAGTAGATAGATAAGTAGAAGCATTAAAGGGAAAATGACAAGATCAATATTAGAAGGGAAAATGATTTTCAATATATAGAAAATCGAAACCCACACTAATCATTAAACTAAAACATTAGAAGAGAAATGATAAGATCAATTAAAGAAATTATTATACGTTACATGTTGATCTAAGATAGCCTATTATGAGAGCAACTTGTATCCCACACCAAGAGAGTAGAGATGAACTAGAGGCAACTAAACCGAACTATATGTTCCAGTTAAATACGTACCTTTTGCAGCGTTTTTTGAAAGTTGTCAAGGGATGTGGCCAGCAAGGTGTTAGAGATGAAGATGAAGATAAGTAGGCGATGGTGTCGAGATGTGGCCGGCAATGGCTCCACATCGATCGATGAAAATGAGGACATGTGTGGTGTATGACTTTCGACAGTGGTTGGAATGGTTTCGATGGTGGTTGTGTGAGCTAAGTAATGGTCGCCGGGAGGTCTGGGATGTGAGAGTTAAGCATCGACAATAGGAGGTGTGGTCATGGGTATAAGCATCTGCTATATATTTAGACACGAATTTTATGATGTCTTAACGTGCCAATATGATTAAGAGATCTGTGTTATAAATTATTAGCCTTACACAATGTTTCAATCCATTCCGTCTACCGTAACTATGCATCAAACATTGCTTTAATATTTTGAATTAAACAATACTTTTAACTTAAAAAATAATATTTTATGTTTAGTATATAACAAAGGGTTATGAGTAATAAAATAATAATGTGAAATATAATTTTAGTAAAACTAATGTTTTTAGAACCATACCAAACAACAAACTACCTATTTTATAGGTCTACTGGTTGGACCCATCCGATTGAATTCATGAATCATATAATGTCATAAATAGCATAAATATGAAAACTATTTTTTATATATAAATATATATAGATTATAACAAAATATAAAAAATAATAAATATTTTGATGTAAATTCGTGATTTTAGTAAAATATAACTACTTAACTAAATAAAACAATGATTTTGTAATATTAAAATAATAATAAAAACTAAAGGAAGAAAAGGTTAAAAAAATTGAAATATGGTACGATCACACGGTTTATGTTCATCTCATTCACCGGTTCGACCGGTTCAAAATTGAATTGATTGTCCAGGTATAAATAACCAGAAGGCTTATATATATATATATATATATATATATATATATATATATATATATATATATATATATATACATATATATACATATATATATATATACATATACATATATATATATATATACATATATATATATATATACATATATATATATATATATATATATATATATATATATATATATATATATATATATATCTATATATATATCTATATATATCTATATATATATATATACATACATATATATATATATCTGTATATATATATCTCTATATATATATATATATATATATATATATATATATATATATATATATATATATATATATATATAGTTAGGTTCTTTACAAGATTAACTTTATTTTCAGAACCAATGATAACCATTGATTAAGTTGATCAATGGTTATGATTGAATAGGGTATAAAATTTAAATAAGAATATAATTAAATAGGTAAAAATTAAGGAAAATAGCATATTAGTAATCTGATAAGGTTTCTCTCTCCAACTAAAATTAAATTAATTTATGTTCTTTTTTCTCTCATCTCTTTAACTTTTATGATTTTATACTTGTCTAAATTTCATACTATTTACATATACGATAAAATGTATTATTTCTTATAGACTATTTACAAATGGTAAAATTTTCGTTTTTAGTTTCATAATATTTACATATTGTAAATTTCATAAAAATTATTTATGTTTTTCCATATTATCTATCTATATAAAAGCAAACTTTTAGCTACATGGACTTTTTGTTTTATGTGTTTTAGTCATAAAAGTTTTGTGGTTTTTATTTTTGGTCCTTTTAGGTTTTCAAGTTATTTTAGTAATTAAAAATATTTTTAATACCTATTTATGTAAATTTTATCATAAAATATGTAAAAACTTGCTTTGGTTCGACACGTTTGTTAAGTTTATTTTGTTATGTTGACGTTTTTATTTCTTTCGTTTGCTTGATGTATTCGAGTTCAAAGTCGAAGTGACAGCCGTTACTATGTTTTTTGTATTTGGGTTTTCATATTCAAGTTCGTGGTGGACTTACCCGCGCATCGCGCGGGGGATCATTTCTAGTTATTTACAATCATGTAATTTTCTTATTATTTACATACGCAAATGTTCATATTCATTATACATATTTATAACATACTAAATTCCAACTTGCTTATGCTTGTACTCACCTTTTGTTTTTTATTTTATTAATCCTAAACATTTTTGTTTTAACCCAATACTTTATATATTTTACAATTTGGCCCCAATATTCTTTTACTTTCAACTTTAGTACCCAATACTTTTCATATTTTACAAATTATTCGTTTTACGTTCCGGTCTAAATTTTACGAGTTCACACGTCGTAACTTGCGTGTGTGGTTCATCATTTTAAGCTTATTTTTCCCCGTTTAACCAACCTGTCGCAATGCGCTGGTTCTAGATCGACTTACTTATTATTTTATATGCTTTACGTTTTGCCTGCGTGGTTTAACGTTTTTACGTCTACTTTTTGTTTGTTTTATTTTTTTTAGTGATCACTAGACGTTGTGTGCTTTGATACTACTTGGTAAGGTTTACGCCTCCCGCTGCAACGCGAAGAGCTTAATACTAGTTGTAAACTAATAGTTATTTACATATGTGTAAAATATTTTTTTCTTTCTTTTTCAAACCTATAGTTATTAATTCGCTATTTCCATATACGTATATCTTCAAACAGACCAACTATTTACATATATGTAAAAATGTAAATGTTTTATATATGTGTACATCGACTATAGATTTTAACACATGTAAAAGTAATACAATAAATGTCTATAGATGTGTAGATACTAAAAAATAATTTTTACCCATATGTAAAAACAAATAATAGATGTTTATAAATGTTTTGATATATTAAAAAGTTGAACACTTATGTAAAAAATAATTTATGTTTATAAACTTGTAGATACCAAAAATAGATATCATACATTTGCCTATATCTAAATCCTTCGACATACATGCCAACAAAACTAAATTAAATTGGTTTAATAATCAAGAATGTTACCACACAAAATGATGGATAAAATGACAAAATGGTTGGATAAAAATGTTACAAACAAATGTTGTTAAAATCCACTTTGGAATCCTCACAGGTCATAATTTGTGATAAATGGATGTGAAAGAAGCTAGATGCAAAATCAAGCCTTTTTAATCCTCCTGCTTTGAACAAGAAATACATTTAATCGAGCCTTTTGCTATATATTTAGGTTACGAACACAAACCTCAATACAGAAAATGGAAGATTCCTCGGTTCTTGAACATTAAAAATGAAAGCTGTTCCAAAAATTGCAAAGCAAAGGATTCACAATTTGGATGTTACGATGGATTTTTAGCTTTTAGGTTACCCATCAATTCATCATGATACAAACAAACGGAACAAGTGACAGTGAATTCTTATCTTGGTTCGATCGAACCCTAATAGTACTTGCTTCGTTCAAACGACATCTCTATCAAATTAACCCGGTAGCAAATAGCCATCAAATCACTAGAGCCTTGGTGACATAAAATTCAAATCCTTTCTTCGCTTGATTGATCGTGAAAGCAAACCCGAATTTCATTGTTTCAATATTGAATGCAGGTTGATAATCAAAATGAAGTCTATTGATTTTGAATATGATCTGGCAAATCAATGGTCATAAAAATCGTATATATTGAGTTTAGTTTTGTTTGGAATGTTCCATTAATTTTGTATTTTTTGAATTCTAAAAATCCCTAATAAAAAGAAAACATGTAGGCAGTTACACTCATTCAATTTGTTAATTTACATCTTTACCCTTCTATAAATAATAAATAATAAATAAAATATATTGCAATCAATGGTTGATATTAGTTCTCGCGGTTCTTACGATCTTTAGAAGTCCTGAAAAGATCCTAATTATATATATATATATATATATATATATATATATATATATATATATATATATATATATATATATATAGTTAGTTAGTTAGTTTTCAGTTCAACCGGGTATCTCCAAACTCTGTTTCTAAAAATACCGTTCAATTTTTAAATTATTGTAAATAAGAGATAAACAAGAGAAAATATAGAGAAGGAAAACTGATTTCATTCATTAGGGTTATCACAGACAATACATACAACATATATTTATAGAAAATGCTCAAACCTTAAAGCCTATAAACATTAAGCCGGGCTTAAAATAGTTTGCATTTATAACACAAATAACATATTATGCAACATTATTAATATTCAAAAGTTATAACATTATCACGAGGTGTAAGCAAAAGCGAGTGTCACATACCACTTGTTGCATTCTTCTCAAACGTGTTGCAAATGTTATACATGCATGACTACTAATCTTCAACCATCACCACGTATGTACATTACCTTGAATATGTGTAGTATGTAATTTTCAACCAAGAATGAGAGAAATAAGATGCAAAGATACGATTAAAGTTGTAAATTTCATAGTTTAAGTACAAGTTTTTATTATGTTATGAAACATATCAGGAATTCGTGTAGTTCAAGTTTAAGGCATATATAAAAATCCACATATAATGTCTCAATTCATAAGTCAAGACGTGTGATTGTGACTCTGATGTTACAAAAAGTAGCTATACTAAAACTAGCCTTTCTTTCTTTTGTTTTCTAAACTTTTCTCATAACCGATAACTAATAAAACAAGGGGTGACAGATGAATGATTTTGAATGTTTACAGAGAAAAAAAATACTTGTATAATAGATGATTATATTCCATTGACGAATCAAATACGTGATTATATTCTATTGACGAATCAAATACGTTTTTTCCTTTCATTACAATAGTTAATTTCATTCGCCTACCATTACAACATAATATATACTACTCTAAAGTTTTGAACTAAACAACATTCTAAAATAATATATAATATTTTATGTTTGATATCAAACATATGATTTGAGTATTAACGAGTTTTTTTACCCGCCGCGCGTTGCGGCGGGTTCGTACGCAACATGATTTTCAAACTAATATTACATCAATACGCGTCTCATTTCCGATTACGTTCAAACATAAACTTACTTAAACTTATACAGACACACATACAAAAATATTAACATAAGAAAGTATTATTTCAAGTGAATTGTATAGGAGTAAATTTGAAACTTTAGAAATATATTTTATAAAGTTTTTAAAAAATGTTAGCATTTGAAAGTTTACAGATTGAAAGTAAGACATGTATAAAAGTAAGCACAAACGTGACTATGTGTTGCATCGCATTTGTAAACTTTGCTACATAGGTTACGGTATGAACACTAATGAACCTAAGTATATAAAGAAAAGATTAAATATATTAAGATGATATAATGCATCGTCCGTTACGGCATAAAGATGCGCGCGTTGTCGCGGAATCGTATAATGACATTAACGTGGTTAATAGCACGTTGTAACGTGTATACGAACTCTGTTACGTGTGTATAAAAGTAAAGTATATATGATAATTATTAGAACATAAAAAGAAACAAATTTGTTTTAATTAAAAAATAGAAAAATAAAAGAAAATTAATACTTTAAATTAAAAATCATAAAAGAAATGAATCCGCATCTCCTACATATAAGCATAGGACTCCTAGCGCAAGTCTTGTATTTGTGTTAGTTTTCAGAGAAAAATTATTTAACATTAGTTAGACGCGGACAAAAAAGGTAGAAGTTTGTGGCCTAATAAGAGGTAAACATGTCGCAAAGCCGGTGGACCACGTTCAATAATAGTTCGGCACGTGGGCTCGACCTTGCTAAATGAGTGATAGCTACTACTTGTACCCGCCACGTGTTGCGGCGGCATCGTACGCAACATAATAAAATATAGAATACAATCGACCCGACTTGTTTACGAACTAAATTTACGTCAAATACTTGAGTCGTTTTCAATTACGTCAAACGTAGATAAGCGTGATTTTACACCGATGTGTATACAAAAATATAGATGTAAGAAATTTTTTGAAGTGACATTTTAGATAATTTTTAAAAGGTTTTAACGGGTGAAAGTGAAAAGATTTATATCAAAATTGACACATAGACGTTTTATATTTAACCGAGTCAATTCTGATTTGAATTTAAAAATATAGACAACTAAAAATATGAAAATTAATGGTTTTAAGTAAGACGTATATAAAAATAGATACATAAGGGTATTATATTTGATCAGAGTAGTTTTCAATTACATTTAAAAATAGACGGGCTCGAAATTATAAGAAATTATATTTTAGATAAACTTGAATAGGAGTAAATCGGAACTTTAGAAACTTGAAGGGTTTAAAATGACATAATTTTTAAATAGTAAAAAAACATAATTTTAAAAAGAAGCTTGTTGTAGGTTTCGAACCAAGTACCTCCCATGAGGAAACCAACGGATCTAACCACTGCACCAAATATACATTTGACAAAAATGAACAAGCAAATTATATATATGCAAGTATAACTAAGGTGATGGTGGCCATGATTGGTCACCGACGTTGCCTTTTGAGTTATAGTTAATATAAAAAACTACTTTTTTAGAACATTATCAAACTACGAAAAAGATGCTTTAATGGTCTACTTGTGGGACCCGTCACGATAACATCATATATAGCAAAATATTAAAACTGTTTTTATATATAAATATATCTAGCTTATAACATAATATGGAAAATAATATATTGTTTTGAACTATATTTATAATTATAATAAAATATTAAATAAATAAAATAAGGATTATCTAATACTAAAATAATTATTAAAAAATTAAAAGTAAGAAAAAGTGAAAAAAATAAAGTCCGATCTAACCACACGGTCCCTTACGATCACCTATTCACCAGTCCGAGCGGCTCAAACTGCAACTGTTCAGATACACATAATCGCACGGCCAGTTCTATAACCAGTTTCTGTTCAACCGGTCTTCGATCTCCAGCTCTAAAAATACCAGTTCAAATTTCAAAATAACATATTATAATGTCACATTATTAATATTCAAAAGATACAAAATGATCACCAGGTGTAAGCAAACACAAAAGGTCACATCCCACTTGTTGCATTCTTCTCAAAACGTGTCACAAATGTTATACACACATGACAAGTAAAACTTCAACCATCACCACGTACGTACATCTTTTAATTACCATGCATCTTCTCATATCCACTGCTTCTACTATAAATTAGCAGCCTCATCATCCGTCACTAACCACCATCAACGACCATCAACACATCCGACAATGGCAAAACTTGCACTTTTTGCACTCACCTTCACCGCCATCGTCGCGTTTTCCGCGGTGGTTTCCGCCTACAGAACCACCATCATCACCACCAGTGTAGAGGACAACGGAGGTCGATACTTTGACAGCTTGGACGACAACCGCAGAGGCTCCGAGGGCCAGTGCGGACGCCAGATCTCACCCCAGCAGCTGAACCACTGCCAGATGCACCTAGCTCAGGGAGTCAGCTCCCGTAGACCGTTTCAGCAGGAGCAGCAGCACCTCCAACAGTGCTGTGACCAGCTCAGGAGCGTGAGCGAGCAGTGCCAGTGCGACGCGATCCAGCAGGTGTTCGATCAAGCGCGACGACAAGGCGGAGTCGGGGAGTCGAGACAGATGTTGAGCAAGGCTCAGAGGCTACCCACCGAGTGCCGGTTGGAGGTTCAGAGTTGCCCACTTAGAAGCCCCAGGCTTGATTAGGATAAATGTATCTGAAGAAAAAATAATATTGCTGATCGATCGCACGCTGTATGCGATCGATCAGCTTGTAGGTTGTAATAAAACACATGCACAACTGTACGTGTGCCTATGTAATGTGTGCTTGTACGAAGTCGCTAATTAATCTAGTTATGTTTCTTGCACCGAAGTATTTAATCTTTTAATAAGAGTATTTTAAATATTATTCAATATTTTGTACATGATCAGAGGACGATAGAGCGAATCTAGGGATCAAACTCATTTTGACTGTAAAATGTAAAACTAAACAAAAAAAAAGCCATTTAGCCTCACTATTTCACCTATGCGAGGTGCTAAGTTCGAGTCATGCCGGTATCAATATGTTATCGGTGAGCTGAATTTTATCATAGTGAGCATTTGGGCGGCAGGTTTTCTTTGGAATTGATGTTGGTAGGCTTTGACTACCCAACGCAGTGTGCGATCGCAAGCACATGAGTAGCCTTTTGCCATTGGTTACCTCGAATAAACAGACTTTATTAGTTGGTCGTTAAAAAGAACATAAATCAATTGTAAATTGTATAACATCAATTATCAGAGGTTGATTTGGGTAAAAATGTAGATAATCTAGAATTTAGATAGATGTTTGTTTGACTTTCAAAAAGAGTTCTCATACTTGAGACATGTCTGTTTCAAGAATCTTACCATTTGTTCTTTTGATCATTTGCCATATAACTAGATCGTTTTCATTAGTACATATTTAGTTTTTTGCCCCTCCGCGGAGCGCGGTGGTTAACAATATAGTTGTAAATATTTGGGACAAGTAGCTTGTTGGTACTAAATTCATGTTGATTGTAAAATGTAACTTGATTGTTAAAAAGAAATTACTTTTAGAGTTCAGATTAGATTGTGTATGAACTTCATATTTAATAATAAACCTACAAGCATACAATAATTTTTTTCATGGAGGCGGATTTTTTGAAAGGTATTTTAGCTATCAGTGAATTTTTTGATCCGGTTCGGGTGGGATTCGTTTTATTGTTAAGAAAAATCGTTAATAAAGTTTCCAAACTCTTGCTTTATATATATATATATATATATATATACATATAGAGAGAGATATAGATATATCTAGAGATAGATAGATATAGATATATATATATATATAATATATATATATAGAGAGAGAGAATATATAGAGATAGATATATATATATATATAGATATCTATATATATATGTATATATGTATATATGTATATATCTGTATATATATATATCTATATATATATATATATATGTATATATATATCTATATATATATGTATACATATACATATATATATATATATATGTATACATATACATATATCTATATATATATGTATACATATATGTATATATATACATGTATGTATACATATATATATATATATATATATATATATATATATATATATATATATATATATATATATATATACATGTATGTCTGTATGTATATATATATATATATATCTATATATATATATATATATATATCTGATATGATATATATATATTGTAGTATATATATATATGTGATATATATATGTATATATATATGTATATATATATATATATATATATGTATATATATATGTGTATATATATATATATATATATATATATACAGATATATGTATACATATATATACATATATGTATATATACATATATATATATATATATATATATATATATATATATATATATATATATATATATATATATATATATGTATGTATATATATATATATAGGATTGGGTTCATGTGAGAACCCTTAGTTTTTGTGAGAACCTTTTAACTCAATTATCAACCTTTGATTTGGCATCTAAAAGGGAATATTTCATTTCCATGGTTCTTATTAGATTAAGGGTAAAATGGTAAACTTGAGTTTGGTACTTTTCTTTTGAGTGTCAGATACCCATCACATCAAAAAGTAATCTTATCTCTTCTATACTTTGAAATACAAATCTCTTATCATTTTTTTAGATCAAGAATACAAGCACTACCAGATCTGAACACACCACTATCACATATATCCGTTCTTGAATGACACCACCACCACCACATCTGCAATACTAACATTGACCACCATCGCACCACTAGTCTTCTTCGTCAAAACTCACTAGATCCAGAAGCGTTCAGTTGATTTTATTTCTGAAAGGTTCGTATTGATTTGAGGGATAATGTTATATCTTTGTTATATCTTTGTAATTTAATAAGGATGCAAACCCATAACTTTCTCTTTTGTTCTTGTGGGTTTTGATTTCGGAATTTCTTGGAATCTTTCCTTAAAAGCTTTGCAAACCCATTTGAATCTTGTTAGTAACTTTTAAAGAAATGATACTTTTTTTACAGGATACTAACAATTTCATTCAAGCTTTCAAGTATTTTTACAGAGTGGTAGAAGACACACAAGAGAAAAATATTATTTTTTCTTTAGTTACAGTAGTTTACATTGATTCACATTGAAAAAATGTTAGTGGTGTAATTACAATGGTTTACAGATTGGTCTACGTTATTTTATATATTGGTTTACATTAGGTTAATTTTGTTACAGTGGAGCAGTTTTGTTTATTTGATTTCTTTATGGTTTTTGAAATTTGGTTACAGTGGCGTAGTTACATGATTTAATGTCGTTTGGTTGTTGGGTTGTTGTAATGATGGTATTACTATAAGTTTGAATGGTGTAATGTCGGGTGTAATGACGATTTGTTTGTTTTACATTGGTTAATATTGGTTTACATTAGTTTACAATGGTTTACACTGATGTAATGACGTTTGATTGTTGTAATGATTGTGCTACTTTTAGTTGGAGTGGTGCAATATCATGTATTTAACAGTATAACTAGATGTTTTCGTTACAACTTTGCTCGAGATTACATTAGTATAACATGGTGTAATGTCGCTTGGTTGTTAGGTTGTCGTAATGTAGATGATATTGTTAGTTGGAGTGGTGTAATATCGGGTCAGTAAGTTTGGTACAGTAGTGTAAGATTATATGGTCTAATTTCGTTTGCAAGTTTACATGGGAATTAACATTGTAACATGTTGTATTTGTTATAGCTTTGCTACATGGTAAAACAGTGTAACATTGTAATATGATGTAACTACGTACGAATGAAACTTTTTTGCAATACTATAGTATAATTAAAGACAAAATCTGTAGTATACCATTTTACCTCGAAGTTACAGATTTGTTTACATTAGTTTACATTGTATTACAATAGTTTACATTGGTTTACAATCTGATTTTCATGATAATTTTGCTATAAGTCACAGTACTATAACAGTGTAACTTGATGTAACTGTGTATGAGTAATACTTTTTTTTATTTACATTGGTTAATATTTTGGGTTATTTTGTTCCAGATGTAGTGCTAAATCATTAAGACATGATGTAATGTTGTATGGTTTACATTAAAAAAACGTTTAATTTACATTGGTTAATGATTTGTTTGTGTTTACAAATCGTTTTACATTAGTTAATATTAATTTACATTAGTTTGCATTGGTTTATATTGATGTAATGTCGTTTGGTTGTTGTAATGATTATGCTACTTTTAGTTAGAGTGATGTAATATCATGTATTTAACAGTGTAACTAGATTTTTTTGTTACAACTTTGCTAAAGATTACATTAGTAACATGATGTAATGTCGTTTGGTTGTTAGGTTGTCGTAATGAGGATGTTAGTGTTAGTTGGAGTGGTGTAATATCGGGTGTAAAAGTTTGGTACAATAGTGCAATATTATATGATCTATTGTCATTCGCAAGATAACATGGAAATTAATATTGTAACTTGTTGTTTTTGTTATAGCTTTGTTGCTTGTTACAATAGTGTAACGTTGTAATATGATGTAACTATGTACATGTGAAACTTTTTTTGCAATACTATAGTAGAATTAAAGAGAAAAATATGATGAGTTTAATGGTGTAATTTTTATAGAAAAATAATAATTTATAAAAAAGTTATGAGTGTTTAAATAAAAAGGGGGTAAAGTTTTTAAATATAAAAAGAAAAGAAATAGGAGGGTATAGGGATGACACTTGTCATAATCCTGTTAAATCTGAATTTTGATGGATTTGTTAAATGACCTTTATGCCCTTTTTTATTAAAAAAAAATTTGAAAGATCTTATCCATCCATTTTTTGATCTATGGTTAGGATTTGGTTAAAGGGTTCTCACAAAAATAGAGGGTTCTCATAATAACCAAACCCTATATATATATATATATATATATATATATATATATATATACATATATATATATATATATATACATATATATATATATATATATATATATATATATATATATATATATATATATATATATATATATATATACATATATATATAGATATATATACATATATATGGGAGAGATCATATATATATAAGTTTTAGTGGGTATTACTTACTCTTGATTTTTCTCCTTAATTTCAACCCCAATACTTTTACATATTTTACTACTTAAGCCCTAAAAATTTTTACTTTCAGTTTTGGTTCCCTATACTTTTCATCTTCTGCACATTTTTCATTTTATGTTACAGTTTAAATTTTATGAGTTAACACGCCGTAACGTGCACGTATGGTTCAATATTTTTATGCATGTTTTTTACCCGTTTAACGACCCGTCACAATGATGTGAGTGTGTTGGGATGGTATATTAAGTATCTAAACATTAAATATTAAGTATGATTACTTGTGTTTATCCATTTGATTGTGTTGAATAAGTTAACTAGGAGTTAAAGTGATTTTATAGGTAGAATGATCAAGTTGGAAGGTTACATGGTAAAGAAAGGCATTGGATGTGTCGAGACACGAAGATTTCATATGCAATAGAAAGGCTCCCACCGTATGTAACACCTGGTTAATTACTATTTTAAAGCCGACGAATGAAGAAAAAGAAATAAAGTCCAAAGTCGAGGGACCAAACTCGCCAACGAAAGAGTCTGGCGAGTGGGAGTATATAAGGGAGAGGGCAGCCCTTACCCTCTCCCCCACACTCACAAATCAGCCATCTAGAGAGGAGAAGAGGGAAAGAAGAAGAAAAGAGGAAGAAAGGGTCGGTTCGGGTGGTTCGAGTAGCCAAAATTGTCGTGTAGCAAGCCAAATCGAAGCCCTTGTCGCTGTGCTCATTTGTGTGAGTTCTAGGACCCCACTTTTACTTGTTTTCAACTGATTTTGGGGCTGGAAAGTATCAAAAACCTGTTTTTGTATGTGTATGTGTTTGACCCATTTGGGTGTGATGTGTGTGATGCGTTTCGAGTATGTTTCTGGGCTTGTGTGTGCTTGTATGGTGTTGTGGTATGCATTCCTAAGGTCTAGGATGGTTGATTTAGGATTAGAATGGGTTTGGATGGCTTGGAGGCCGAAAATGGCAGATTGGGTTCGGGATGAACTCCATTCTGCATCAGCTAGGGCTATGCGACCGAATGAAGGCCATACGGCCGAATGAGAGGCGATTGAGGTTCATTCGCACGATTGGGATTCATTCGCACGATTGAGGGTTCAATCGTACGACTAAGTGTTCATTCGCACGATTGGGAGTCCAGTCGCATGGGGAGTCATACGACTGAGGGTCCAGTCGCATAGGTGTTTAGTCGCATGAGTCCATTCGCATGAGGTTAGTCACAGGTGCTCATTCGCATTAGTTCCATCCGCATGAGGTCCATACGCACGACTGGATGTCCATTCGCATAGATGTTCATCCGCATGAGTCCAATCGCATGATGTTCAGTCGCATGGAGGCCATACGACTGAAGGGTGTCCATACGCCCGAATAGGGCTGTTGCACTCGAAGGAAAGTGTAGTTCGACTTCTGGCTTTTGGGGGAAAGTGCAGATGTAAGTTTTGACGTAATGTTTCCCGTAAGAGCATGTAAGATGACTGTTATGGCCTTAGAGAGTATGTTGGGCATGATGATAATGATGTTGCATGTTATGTATGTATGATGTTGTCCTGTATGATGATGATTACTATGACTGTGTATGATATGTTCCTTATCATGATGTATGTTTATCTTTCTTGTGGCTTTACGTGTCATGTTAATGAATGAATGAAGTATTATGTAACGTAAAGTGAAAGATAATGAAAGAGGAACATGAAGTAAGAATGCATGCATTAATGAATGATGAATGAACGAAGGAAAGGCTTGCAAGCACATATATGAGGTGAGCAACTCTGTGTTGCAAGAGACTCGAATGACGTGCAATCGTTGAGGTTGCCCATGGGGTGAGCAACCTTGTTGTTGCAAGAGACTCGAATAGCGTGCTATCGTGATGTTGCCATGAGGTGAGCAACCTTGTTGTTGCAAGAGACTCGGATAGCGTGCTATCGTTGAGATTGGCAATGAGGTGAGCAACCCTATGGTTGTAACAGACTCGGATAGCGTGCAATCGTTGAGATTGCTATTGAGGTGAGTGACTCTGTCGTCGCAACAGACTCGGAAGAATGAACGTATGAAAAGAATGAAAGTTAACGAATGTGATGAAAGATAATAATGACATTATCTGTGTATACGTATGATGAATGATCGCATGAGAAAAGGAATAGTTTTTATGAAAGTAAAGTATGTTCTATTATAAAACTAGAACTCACTCATCAACGCTGACTTTTTATATGTTTTCCAGTTGGCAGGTAATGATTGCTGAGGATGGCATTGCAAGGCTACTTGGCTCTTTTGGGATGGCATCCATTTATAATGCTTTTGTGATGTAATGCAAACATGTATTTTGTAAACGGATAATGATGTATTATTTGGCAAAAGTGTTTATAATGAAATGAGATGTCATTTTTGAATGTTTCCGCTGCAATATTTTCATGAGGCAAATGTAATTATATGTTTTATGTGCGATGAATGACCAACTGTAGGCGTCCCGTGAACGGGGCCTTACAAGTTGGTATCAGAGCCCAAAGTTTAAGTGAAATGGGTAAATTTTCAAAATAAAACCTTAAATTAAACTGAAAATGGGACGAAAAGGGAATCGGATGCCAATCTGAGTAGCTGCGTGCCATCAGGTATTTTCTTAAAGTTAGCCGGTTTTATGTGTGCATGGTATGTGGTTATGTGTTGTATGTAGATTTAAATACTGATGTAGTCAGGACAGGTAATACTTGAGGTATGAAGAGTAAAGTAAGTGGCTAATCACAACTGGCCACTGTAATTAGAGACTTACTATACTTGACATAAACTGAGCTGTTTCATTGAATGACCGTGTTGGTGTTTGAATCTTTCAGTGTGATAGAGAATGGCTGGTGGTAGATCTTCTAGAGCTTCTAGGGGTGGAGGCCGTGGTGGTCCTGATGCGGAACCGCGACCTAAAAGAGGAAGGCCTAGAGCTGAGAAGGAGGTTCCTGAAGAACCTGAGACCCCTCATCCGGAGGCGGGGGATGAGAGTGCAAACTTGAGGGCCTCGGTAAAGGAGGCTATTGTTGAAGAAGTACATTAGGTCATGCAGACAATCTTACCGTCTGTGGTGACCGAAGTCATCAAGGCTGTGAAAGAGGGAGAAAGAAAGGTGAGGAATAGGGCCTCTGGGGAGCGGGAGCGACCGGAGCCTAAAACGATTTTCTCCAATAATGAGGAAGAGGAAGAAGATGAGCCCGTGCAAGGGGTGGTACGAGGCTGTAACTATGGGGCGTTTATGCAAGCCCCTAACTTTTGATGGAAACGGCACTGCTGCTGCTGCTCAACGGTGGGTGAGGGAAATGGAGGCCGTTCTGGATATCAGCGAATGTCGTGAAGACCAGAAGGTGAAGTTTGCTACCCACTCTTTTGTGGATTCGGCTCTGTGTTGGTGGGACAACATTGTCCAAGCCGAGGGTAGCAGGGCCATTGGGAGGATGAGATGGTCTGAGCTGAAAAAGTTGGTGATTGAGGAGTTTTGTCCTCATCGGGAAATGGACAAGGTCGAAAGGGAGTTCTTGCAACTGGAGGCGGGGACCATGACTCATCAACAGTACACCACGAAATTCAACGAGATGACACGTCTGGTGCCGGATTAGGTGACACCTCTGTCCCGAAAGATCAAGAGGTATATACAGGGTTTGCCAGCGGATATTCGCAGGCACATGATCGCTGCCCGGCCGAGCACGTTTAGGTCGGCGGTGGATTTGGCGGGAAGATTGTATGATGAGAGAACGGTGGTGGTGACTGAAGGTGGCAGAAAGAACGGTGGTGATCGAAACTGGCAGAGGAAGAGGTTTGGTCGGGGTGATGCCTCGACGGGTAATAAGAAGGCACGGGTGGATGAACGCCGTGTTGTCACGTCGGGTGCGGGATCGAGAAGGTGTGGCAAGTGCGGAAGGGAGCATAGTGGGGAGTGCAGGTTTGGGTCGAACTTGTGCTTCAAGTGTGGGAAAGCAGGGCACATGGCAAAGGACTGTCGAATAGTCCGATGCTATAACTGTGGTGAAGAGGGTCATATGAGCAAAGATTGTAAGAGGCCGAGGGCTGAGAGCTCCGGGACGAAGAAGACAGGAGGGAAGGACCGAGGGCGAACGCCAGGGCATTCACCATGACACAGGAGGAAGCTAGAACGGACCCCGATGTCATGTCCGGTACGTTTCTGGTGAACCAAACTTTAGCTTCTGTGTTATTTGATTGGGTGCCAGTAAAAGTTTTATTTCTGCTGCTTTCTGTGCTAAGCTGCCTGTTAGTAGTAGACGTGTTGAAGCGCCCTTTGATGTAGAAACTGCCATAGGTAAGTCTACCAGGATTTCTGAGATGATAGAGAACTGTGATATGGAGCTAGAGGGTCATAAGTTTCCTGTTAGACCGTTTGTGATGACCTTAGGTGGTTTCGATTTGGTTCTTGGGATGGATTGGTTGGTGGACTACGAGGCGAACATTGTGTGTCGCAAGAAGAAGATTCAGTTGTTAGCACCTGACGGTAGTTCAGTAACGGTTTATGGTGATCGGGTTACTACGATTCCGAAGGTGATCTCGATGGCAGTGACGGGAAAGTGTATGAGGCGTGATTGTAGTGCTTACTTGGCCTATGTAAAGGATGTGGATACGCCAACATCACAACTAGCCGATGTACTGGTTGTGTGTGACTTTCCAGACGTGTTCCTAGAAGACTTATCAGGAGTGCCACCTGACAGAGAGATCGAATTTCAGATTGATCTGATACCGGGTGCCCAACCTGTCGCCAAAGCACCGTATCGGTTGGCTCCGACCGAGATGAAAGAGTTTATGGAGCAGTTGCAAGAGCTGCTTGATAAAGGGTTCATTAGACCGAGTATCTCTCCTTGGGGGTGCTCCGGTATTGTTTGTGAAGAAGAAAGACGGAAGTATGAGGATGTGTATTGATTATCGTGAGCTGAACAAGTTGACGATTAAGAACCGATACCCCTTACCGGGGATAGATGATTTGTTCGATTAGCTTCAGGGTGCCAGTTGGTTTTCGAGGATAGATCTTCGATCTGGTTATCATCAGTTGAAGGTGAAGGAACAAGATATCCCTAAAACAGCTTTCCGCATGCACTATGGTCACTACGAGTTCCTCGTCATGTCTTTTGGTTTGACCAATGCGCCAGCTGCTTTTATGGATCTAATGAATCGAGTGTGTCGGCCGATGTTGGATAAATCAGTGATCGTGTTTATTGATGATATCCTGATTTACTCGAGGAGCGAGGCAGAGCATGCCGGTCACATTCGGGAAGTTCTAGAGACGTTGAGAAGGGAGAAGTTGTACGCCAAGTTCTCCAAGTGCGCGTTCTGGTTGCGCGAGGTTCAATTCTTGGGTCATGTGGTAAATCCTGACGGGATTATGGTGGACCCGACAAAGGTGGAGGCGGTCATGCAGTGGAAGTCACCAAAGACGCCATCCGAGATTCGTAGCTTCTTGGGTTTGGCGGGCTACTACAGAAGATTCATCCAAGACTTTTCCAAAATCGCTTCTCCACTAACTAAGTTGACCCGAAAAGATGTGAAGTTCATATGGGGTCAAGCTCAAGAGAAGGCGTTCGAGGAACTGAAGGCGAGGTTGACTCAAGCTCCAGTTCTGTCCTTACCCGATGGAAGTGAAGATCTGGTGGTTTATTCTGATGCTTCCTACTCGGGGTTAGGGTGCGTGTTAATGCAAAGAGGAAAGGTTATAGCTTATGCATCCCGACAGTTGAAACTTCATGAGGTCAATTATCCTACTCATGACTTGGAGCTGGCAGCCGTGGTCTTTGCGTTAAAGATTTGGAGGCACTATCTTTACGGGACGAAGTGCACCATATTCACTGACCACAAGAGTCTGAAGTACTTCTTCAAATAGAAGGATCTGAACATGAGGCAGAGACGGTGGTTGGAACTTATAAAGGATTATGATTGTGAGATCCACTACCATCCGGGCAAGGCCAATGTGGTGGCTGATGCCCTTAGCCGGAAGGAGAGGCCCGAGCCGATTCGGATGAAAGCATATCAACTGATCATGACTTCTGATGTGATGAAGCAGGTCAAAGAGTTTTAAGATGAGGCATTGAAGGAAGATCATCTTAACTCTGAAAGAATGAGAGGTCTGGTTGGGGAATTGGGTGAAAACACACTCGGTGTTAGAACCCGATTTGGTCGTGTGTGGATCCCTCGTTTTGGGGACCTACGGGTGAAGATAATGGATGAAGCTCACAAGACTCGATACTCCATTCACCCAGGTGCCACGAAAATGTACCATGATATGAAGAAAGATTATTGGTGGCCGGGTGTAACATCCTGTATTTTCTTTTTACCTTATTTATTTATGTTGTGTGTGGCCTTTTGGTAAAAATTTCATTAATAATAAAAATATTAATAGTGATGACAACATTAATAATAATCTTAATAACAATAATAATAATAATAATAATAATAATAATAATAATAATAATAATAATAATAATAATAATAATAATAATAATAATAATAATAATAGTAACATTAAAAGTAATAATAACTTTGAAAGTAACCATAATAATTATAATAATAATAATGACAATAAATGATAATAATAATAACTATAGTCATAATAATAATGATTTTAATAATAATAATAATAATAATAATAATAATAATAATAATTATTGTTATTATAGTAATAATAATAATAATAATAATTGAAATAATAATAAATTTCTTTAAAATTTAAAGTTCGGGGGGGGGGGTGTTTTGTAATTTGTAAAACTTAAAAACTTAAGTTTGGACTGTTTTAATAAACAGCCCAAACTTCAGGGGCAGAAAGTGTACAATTTGTGTTCTTTACCCCGTTTTTCCGGTGGCCTTTGGCCGGAGCTCCGGCCGAGCTCCGGCAAGGCCCCGAACCATCGGTTCTATGCGCTTCGACCCAATTAAACCACACAACCCCCTCGGCCCTGCGAATTGAACTCGAACCCTATCCTAATTCGAGTTCCCACTCGGGCAAACTTTCCAAATCAAACCGAGGCTAACCATGTAAAAATCCGAATCAAATCTTGTCCAAATTCACAATTTCGACCAAATTAATTACTCCTAAACTTAATACGCGGCCTAACCAATCAATTAATCAATCATCATTGCAAATTAACAGCTCGAAATCCCTCAATTTTAGTAAACTTCGAACGCGGTTTCAATTGAGCGTGTTAAGCCCGAAACCGTGAAATCAAAGCTATAAATTGAGGGCTTCGGATTCATTTTGAAACTCTCTAAACTCTCTAAACTCTCAATTTCGCAAGAAAATCTCCCAATTATAAAGCCCTAATTCGCGAACGCCCGAAGCTGAGTTGATCTTGAAATCACTCAAAACTTAATCAAAACAGGTAATTAGAACCTGTTAACTACTCGTTTTAGTCCAAGGATCAAAAGCCCTATGACGATTTGGGTGTCTAACATCGAATCGAGGGTCAATTGTGGATCGGTTGAAATTAGGGTTTATCGGATTTGGGGGAAAACCGGGGAAGCTTTGTTTAAAATTAAAACAAACCGAAGTGAACCAAGGCCACGGCCCTGGTTCACTGGTTCCCGCATCCCATCTCCTAGGGGAGACCCGGGTTCGACCCCGGGCAAACCCCCGTTCCCCTTTTTATTTTTCTGTTCTTTTCTTTTCTTTTTCTTTTTGTTATTATTTATTTCTTTTAATATTTCAATTCTGAAAAATTTCGAAGAAATTTATTTTTTCAGAATTTATTTAAACAATTTTTTTATATTTTTTTAATTAAATCAAAGGTTTATAAATATGTTTGAATTTAAAATACATTGTGGTATTATTTCTTATTTTGAATTATTTAAAATAATGTTGTTATGTGAAAAGATAATACTTGTGTAAAAATATTTTTAAATTATTTAAAATATATGCATGTATATATATATGCATTTATATATTGGCAAACAATTTGAATGATTACTTATTCTTACCTATATACATATATTGTAATATATAAATATATATATATATATATATATATATATATATATACATATATATATATATATATGTATATATATATGCATGTATATATATTGTCAAACAATTAGAATGATTAATTACTTATACATATATACTTATATTTATATAAACATATCAAAGTATGTATATATATATATATATTTCTTCACTTATTATAATCAATATATACAACCTTTATAAATCGGTTTAGCGTGTGATTAGTTTTCTTTATTTATATTAACCTTTCTCTTACGCGCAATAATTCTATTTATCCTTTCGTTCCATTAACCTGATCATTAATAATATAAAATAAATGTGAATAGTTGTCAACCTCTATTCAATTTATAATTGAGAACCTTAAAACATAATAATTAATCATCAAATCAATTATAACGCGTTACCTTATTCGTATTTAGGTGTCTTGTGACGTTTGTGTTGGAAATCTTATTCGTGGTTATTCTTATTTCATCTTCAAGTCTTCTTATTATCATGTGAGTTCTTATGCCCCATTTTACATTTATTGTACACCTTTCGGGGTGAAACATGTTGGTTATACAAACATACTCATACACGTTTTGGTACTTATTATGCACGTGCAATTCTTTACATAGTCGTGGTTATTTGTATATGTTAAGTTGTATATGAGATGTGACATACGTGTGTAATCATTAACTATAACTAGCCTGGCGAAGTCTTAGATCTTTGGGCCTGACAAGCCTATTTGGTGCTAAAGCCGAGGGATTGCCGGCTCCTAGGAGCCGTATGCTTGTGCACTAGGGAACCAAATACACTTAGCTAATCATGCTTATTCATATTATTCAGTCACGGTTTGATTGTAACTATGCATGTTCTATATACTTACTATCTTGTTACCATTGACTAGAATTGCCACATTCTTTCTCTTGTTACGTATTTATGGTATTTAAAATCATAAGAACTCACCAATTTGCTAGTTGACTTTATTTTCAACATGTTTCAGGTAATGTGTAAGTTTAATGATGACTGAAGAAACGCTTAAGCTTAGGATATGGACCTAGACTTAAATGAACATTTGGATTCCTATTTTTGTTTATTTATTTTTCTTGTAAGACGTGGATGTATGTGATGTTTGAAAACAATCGATTAATGGCATTTATATTTTAACATAGCGTTATGTGGCTGTGAACAATCTTAACCCTCACACTTCGACGTTTCCGCCGTCATGGTTGGGGTGTGACAGATTGGTATCAGAGCCCATAACTATAGGGAACTAGGTTATTAGTAATGGTGACCTAGACTATAGTTTATGCATGATCCTTATAGGATGGTATTCTCATGAATACATACATATTGTTTTGCATGTTGCCTAACGCTATGCCTTATGTGCAATGTGATGCCTTAGTATAGGTGCCTCTTTGCATAAATACGTATTGTTACCCATCTCCCCTAGACTTATCTTAAACATTGATTCTCCCCGACAATTGCTACTCCTTAAATCTTTCTTCATCTCAAAGTGGAACTTATTGATAGAAATTCCTTAGACTTAAGCTCTAATCCTATAAATATCTCATCAAGATTTTTGATCCCATGAACCATAGAACTAGTGTGGTACGTAGACACCTGTATCCTGGTTTTCCTGGCAAAAGGCCCTCGGGCTAAGGTAAGCATTTCGTATAAATCCTACGGGACCAGTCATGCTTACCTGGGGATTTCCGGGATGAGTGATAAACTATGGCCAACATACACCAGTTTCTGAGGCGAATGGGTCAATTCATCTTGACGTGTCAACGTTTCCAAATGGTGATGCGTCATCAAATGGAATCATTCCGTACAACCCATGATTCTTACTTTAACTGTCCATCCTTATTACCCTTTTAACCGATCCTAATCCAATTTATATTTTTCCAGCATGTCTCGTTACCATGGAACCCGAGGAAGATCCGGCCGTAAGCTTGCCGCCATGATTGCCCGGCAAATGGCTGCGGTCATCCCGACTATGGTGGCTGAACTCAGCAGCACCATGATCGCCAACGTCACAAGCAACAGCAACGGCCAAGGGGAAAAAAGTGCAAACCAAGGCCGTAACAACTAGACGTGCACTTTCAAACACTTTAGTTCGTGCAAGCCTCCTAGTTTCAGTGGCAAGGAAGGTGCCACCGATCTCCTGGAATGGTTTGAAGGAATGGAGAACACCTTCGTCAACTGTGAGTGTCCTGAAGCACTCAAGGTGAGCTATGCCACCAGTATATTGCAGCAAAGGGCCTTAACATGGTGGAACAGTGAAAAGAGGAACTAGGTCCCGACGCGATCTTGGCTTTAACTTGGGAGGAATTCAAAAACATAGCCATTGCCAAGTTTTGCCCGAGAAGTGAAATCCAGAAATTGGAGGAGGAATTCTGGAACCTGAAACAGGATGGCGGGAACCATCTAGCATATTCTACCCGTCATCACGAACTGAGTATACTGCTGCCACACATGGTGGATACTGTTTCACAGAATGTGGAAAAATTCATTAAGGGTGTGCCGCCCCAGATCCACGATGCCGTGGTGGGTAGCCGACCCGCAACTCTAGAGGAAGCTATCACTATCACTGCACAGCTGACAGAGAACCACATCCGAGCAGGCACCATGTCTGCAAAGGGTGCCAAGAAAACTGAGAAGACGGTCCCCGAGGAGATCAAGGAGGTTAAGGTTGATAACAAAAAGAGGAAGTTTGTACCGGCACGGAACTACGCCGTGGCCGCTCCTAAGCCACCCCAGAGACAGTGTGTTCCCGGGGCTGCACTGGCAGCACAAGTGCCCGTGGCAAGGACTTATGCAGGCCCTCTGCCTATGTGCAACACATGTAAGTACCATCATCCGGGGAATCTCCCGTGTCGCATCTGCACACTATGCGGCAAGTATGGGCATCTCGTGGCAACGTGTCGCCGAGCAATGGGGAACGCAGTGACGGAACCAAACCGGGCCTGCTACAATTGCGGAGAATCGGGTCACTACCGACCCCAATGCCCTCGTCGTGTGGGCAATGTTCCACAAGCTCGTGGACGTGCCTTCAACATCAACGCAAACTAAGCTCAGGCGAACAACGATGTGGTGAACGGTACGTAACTTTCAACCCTATCTCTGTAGAATTTCTCTAAAAAAACTCCTGGTTTATGCCCTAAGTGCCTTTTAAACCTACACAGGTATGTTTCTTATTAATGATACATATGCTTACGTACTATTTGATTCGGGTGCCGATAAGAGTTTCGTTTCTTTAGAATTCGAACCGACACTTGCTAAACCTCGTGCGAATTTGGAAAGACCTCTCACCGTTGAAGTTGCCGATGGGGAACCGATCACCGTCGACGTGGTCATCCGCGATTGCTTATTGTGTCTCGACGATCATAAATTTCTTATCGACCTCATTCCTATGAAGCTCGGTAGTTTCGACGTCATTATTGGCATGGATTGGTTATCGAAGAATCATGCTGAGATCGTTTGTTTTGAGAAGTGTATTCGCATGCCCTTACCCTCCGGTGACACGATGAAGGTGTTCGGTGAACGGTCTTCCAAAGGACTCAAGCTTATGTCATGCACTCAAGCTCGAAAGTGCCTGAGTAAGAGTTATCCGGCATTCTTGGCTTACGTAGTCAACACCAAAGTCAAAGGGAAGGAACTCAAGGATGTTCCAGTTGTACGAGAATTCCCTGAAGTTTTTCCCGACGACCTTAGTGGGTTACCTCCTGTACGGGAAGTTGAATTCAAAATCGACTTGATCCCGGGAGCGAGCCCCGTGGCCAAATCACCTTACCGACTCGCATCATCTGAAATGCAAGAACTCTCTAGCCAACTCCAGGAATTATCCGAGAAGGGTTTTATCCGCCCTAGTTCTTCTCCTTGGGGTGCACCTGTCTTATTTGTGAAGAAGAAAGACGGGTCATTTCGCATGTGTATCGATTACCGGGAGCTCAACAAGTTAACCGTCAAGAACCGGTATCCCCTTCCTCGTATCGACGACCTCTTCGATCAACTTCAAGGAGCTGCAATCTTTTCAAAAATCGACTTGCGTTCGGGTTATCACCAACTGCGAGTCCACGATGACGATATCCCAAAGACTGCATTCCGCACTCGGTACGGGCATTTCGAGTTTATGGTTATGCCTTTCGGCTTAACCAATGCTCCTGCGGTCTTCATGGACCTTATGAACCGAGTGTGCAAGCCATACCTAGATAAATTTGTCATTGTGTTCATCGATGACATTCTTATCTGTTCCAAATCCCGCACCGATCATGGACTTCATCTCCGCCAAATCCTCGATCTGTTGAAGAAGGAACAGTTGTACGCAAAATTTTCAAAATGCGAATTTTGGATTGAGGAAGTACAATTCCTAGGTCACGTGGTGAATAGACAAGGAATTCACGTCGATCCTGCAAAGGTAGAAGCCGTAATGAATTGGAGTGCTCCCACGACTCCGACGGAAGTTCGATCATTTCTTGGTCTAGCCGGGTATTATCGACGGTTCATTGCCAATTTCTCAAAAATCGCAAAGCCACTCACGGCCTTAACCCAGAAGAGCAAGCCTTTCGAGTGGAAAGCCGAACAAGAAGAGGCGTTTGAGACATTGAAGCATAAACTATGCAATGCTCCTGTTTTAACGCTACCAGATGGAAACGACGATTTCACAGTATACTGTGACGCGTCGAGACAAGGTCTTGGTTGCGTCCTCATGCAACGGGGAAAGGTAATAGGCTACGCCTCGAGGCAATTGAAGGTTCATGAGGTAAATTACACAACGCACGATCTTGAGCTCGGAGCGGTGGTCTTCGCCTTGAAAGTTTGGAGACACTATTTATATGGCACACAATGTATAGTGTACACGGACCACAAGAGCCTCCATCATGTTTTCAATCAGAAGGATCTGAATATGAGGCAACGTCGCTGGGTGGAACTAATTAGTGACTACGACTGCGACATCCGATACCATCCCGGCAAGGCAAATGTAGTAGCTGATGCGTTCAGTCGGAAGACGCACTGAAAGACGGTTTCCGTTCAAGAGATTCGCGACCGCCGGCAATGGTTCGATACATTGGGAGAATTTGACACTGAAGTCCGAATTGATGTCAACAATACTATAGTTTTACTGCAAAATTTGAGGATCGATTGTGACATCGAGTCAAGCATCCGAGAAGCCCAGCAGGCAGTGCAAGTCGAAGAGAGTATGAAAGATGAACTTGAGCCCAATCTTGTAGCCCAACTGGAAGCAAAAGCCAATGGGTTGATGTATTTCGCAAACCGAATCTGTGTCCCCAAACGCAATAACCTCCGGACTTTTATCATGAACGAAGCACATCGAACTCGTTATTCTATCCACCCGGGCTCCGATAAGATGTACATGGACTTACGTAGTCAATATTGGTGGCCCGGAATGAAACGAGACATAGCAACCTACGTTGCTAAGTGCCTTACATGCACGAAGGTTAAAGCGGAGCACCAACGTCCAAGTGGATTACTTGAACAACCCGAAATTCCCATGTGGAAATGGGAGCATATATCCATGGACTTCATAACTAAGCTACCTCGGACATCTCGCGGGCACGATAGCATATGGGTAATCGTCGACCGACTGACCAAGTCGGCACACTTCATACCCATACGCGACACTTATAAGACATCGAGATTAGCACGAATTTACATCGACGAGATCGTAAGCCGTCACGGAGTGCCCCTTCATATCATATCCGACCGAGACGCTCGATTTACTTCTCACTTCTGGTCTTCCATGCAAGAACTTCTGGGTACGCAATTGGATTTAAGCACGGCTTACCATCCCCAAACCAATGGTCAAACGGAGCGGACAATCCAAACTCTGGAAGACCTGTTGCGTCTCTGTGTTCTCGATTTTGGTGGCGACTGGGATATGCATCTACCACTCGCAGAGTTCTCCTACAATAATAGTTACCATTCAAGCATCCAAATGGCACCATTTGAGGCACTTTATGGTCGTAAGTGTCGTTCCCCGATTTGCTGGACCGACATGGGCAAAAATCTTATCACTGGTCCCGAACTCATACAAGAGACGACCGATAAAGTTGCTATCATCCGCAAGAACTTGGAAACGGCTAGGAGTCGACAGAAGAGCTACGCCGATAAACGTCGCAAGCCACTAGAATTCCAAGTTGGGGAGATGGTCCTTCTCAAGGTCTCGCCATGGAAGGGTGTAGTTCGTTTTGGAAGAAAGGGCAAGTTAGCTCTGAGATTTGTAGGACCTTTCAAGATCCTGAAAAGGGTCGGGAAAGTAGCCTATAAACTCGAACTACCCCCCGATCTTAGCGGAATTCACCCGGTCTTCCATGTCTCGAATCTGAGGAAGTGTTTGGCCGACGATAATTTATATGTGCCTTTGGAAGACATTCAGATCGACGAGTCATTGCATTTCGTGGAGAAACCAGTCGAAATCATGGATCGCATTATGAAGAAGACTAGGACCTCTACGACCCCAATTGTAAAGGTTCGGTGGGAGAACAACCCCCTCGGCCCTGCGAATTGAACTCGAACCCTATCCTAATTCGAGTTCCCACTCGGGCAAACTTTCCAAATCAAACCGAGGCTAACCATGTAAAAATCCGAATCAAATCTTGTCCAAATTCACAATTTCGACCAAATTAATTACTCCTAAACTTAATACGCGGCCTAACCAATCAATTAATCAATCAACATCGCAAATTAACAGCTCGAAATCTCTCAATTTTGGTAAACTTCGAACGCGGTTTCAATCGAGCGTGTTAAGCCCGAAACCGTGAAATCAAAGCTATAAATTGAGGGCTTCGGATTCATTTTGAAGTTCCTAAACTCTCTAAACTCTCAATTTCGCAAGAAAATCTCCCAATTATAAAGCCCTAATTCGCGAACGCCCGAAGCTGAGTTGATCTTGAAATCACTCAAAACTTAATCAAAACAGGTAATTAGAACCTGTTAACTACTCGTTTTAGTCCAAGGATCAAAAGCCCTATGACGATTTGGGTGTCTAACATCGAATCGAGGGTCAATTGTGGATCGGTTGAAATTAGGGTTTATCGGATTTGGGGGAAAACCGGGGAAGCTTTGTTTAAAATTAAAACAAACCGAAGTGAACCAAGGCCACGGCCCTGGTTCACTGGTTCCCGCATCCCATCTCCTAGGGGAGACCCGGGTTCGACCCCGGGCAAACCCCCTTTCCCCTTTTTATTTTTCTGTTCTTTTCTTTTCTTTTTCTTTTTGTTATTATTTATTTCTTTTAATATTTCAATTCTGAAAAATTTTGAAGAAATTTATTTTTTCAGAATTTATTTAAACATTTTTTTAATATTTTTTTTAATTAAATCAAAGGTTTATAAATATGTTTGAATTTAAAATACATTGTGGTATTATTCCTTATTTTGAATTATTTAAAATAATGTTGTTATGTGAAAAGATAATACTTGTGTAAAAATATTTTAAATTATTTAAAATATATGCATGTATATATATATGTATATATATATGCATGTATATATTGGCAAACAATTTGAATGATTACTTATTCTTACCTATATATATATTGTAATATATATATATATATATATATATATATATATATATATATATATATATATATATATATATATATATGTATATATATATATGCATGTATATATATTGTCAAACAATTAGAATGATTAATTACTTATACATATATACTTATATTTATATAAACATATCAAAGTATGTATATATATATATATATATATATATATATATATATATATATATATATATATATATATATATATGTGTGTGTGTGTGTATATATATATATATTTCTTCACTTATTATAATCAATTTATACAACCTTTATAAATCGGTTTAGCGTGCGATTAGTTTTCTTTATTTATATTAACCTTTCTCTTACGCGCAATAATTCTATTTATCCTTTCGTTCCATTAACCTGATCATTAATAATATAAAATAAATGTGAATAGTTGTCAACCTCTATTCAATTTATAATTGAGAACCTTAAAACATAATAATTAATCATCAAATCAATTATAACGCGTTACCTTATTCGTATTTAGGTGCCTTGTGACGTTTGTGTTGGAAATCTTATTCGTGGTTATTCTTATTTCATCTTCAAGTCTTCTTATTATCATGTGAGTTCTTATGCCCCATTTTACATTTATTGTACACCTTTCGGGGTGAAACATGTTGGTTATACAAACATACTCATACACGTTTTGGTACTTATTATGCACGTGCAATTCTTTACATAGTTGTGGTTATTTGTATATGCTAAGTTGTATATGAGATGTGACATACGTGTGCAATCATTAACTATAACTAGCCTGGCGAAGTCTTAGATCTTTGGGGCTGACAAGCCTATTTGGTGCTAAAGCCGAGGGATTGCCGGCTCCTAGGAGTTGTATGCTTGTGCACTAGGGAACCAAATACACTTAGCTAATCATGCTTATTCATATTATTCAGTCAAGGTTTGATTGTAACTATGCATGTTCTATATACTTACTATCTTGTGACCATTGACTAGAATTGCCACATTCTTTCTCTTGTTACGTATTTATGGTATTTAAAATCATGAGAACTCACCAACTTGTTAGTTGACTTTATTTTCAACATGTTTTAGGTAATGTGCAAGTTTAATGATGACTGAAGAAACGCTTAAGCTTAGGATATGGACCTAGACTTAAATGAACATTTGGATTCCTATTTTTGTTTATTTATTTTTCTTGTAAGACGTGGATGTATGTGATGTTTGAAAACAATTGATTAATGGCATTTATATTTTAACATAGCGTTATGTGGCTGTGAACAATCTTAACCCTCACACTTCGACGTTTCCGCCGTCATGGTTGGGGTGTGACACCGGGTATGAAGCGCGACGTGGTGGAGTATGTGAGTAAGTGCCTTACTTGCTTACAGGTGAAGGCCGAGCATCAGAAACCGTATGGAAAGATCCAACCTTTGGATATACCGGAATGGAAGTGGGAGCACATCACCATGGATTTCATTACGAAGTTGCCGCGTACCCCGAAAGGGTACGATGCCATATGGGTGATAGTGGACCGTTTGACGAAGAGTGCTCACTTTCTACCGATCCGCGAGACATATTCATCTGAGAGGTTGGCTGATCTGTTCATCAAGGAAATTGTAACTCGTCATGGTGTGCCGGTGTCCATTGTGTCAGATCGCGACACTCGGTTTACATCTAAATTTTGGAAGAAATTCCACGACGCTATAGGGACGAGGTTACATATTAGCACGGCTTATCATCCCCAGACTGATGGTCAGTCAGAAAGGACCATTCAGACACTGGAAGACATGCTTCGGGCATGTGTGATTGACTTTGGTGGAAGTTGGGATGACCACCTACCGTTAGCCGAATTCTCATACAACAACAGCTATCATGCCAGCATTGGTATGCCTCCATACGAGATGCTATACGGTAGGAGATGCAGAACACCCGTTTGTTGGGGTGATATTGGTCAGAAGGAATTGGGGAGCGTCGAGGTAATCGAGGCTACGACTGAGAAGCTTGAGAAGATTAAAGCCTTCATGAAGGCAGCCAAAGACAGACAGAAGTCGTATGCTGATAAACGACGCAGGCCGATTGATTTCCAGGTGGGTGACAAGGTTATGTTGAAGGTCTCACCTTGGAAGGGTATCATCCGCTTTCAAAAGCGGGGTAAGTTGAGCCCAAGGTATATAGGCCCTTTCCGAATCATCGCTCGAGTAGGAGAGGTGGCCTATAGACTGGAGTTACCGGATGAGTTAAGTGGAATTCACCCGACATTCCATGTATCTCATTTAAGGAAGTGCTTAGCTGATGAAGATATGATTGTTCCACTGGAGGATATCGAAGTAGACGAACGGCTCAATTATGTGGAGCAACCAGTGGCAATCATCGACCGAAAGGAGAAAAGGCTGAGAAATAAAGTGGTTCCTCTTGTGCGTGTACAGTGGAAGCACAGGAAGGGATCCGAGTCAACGTGGGAGACTGAGGAAGAAATGAGACAACATTATCCATGTTTGTTCGAAGAATAACAGGTTTCGGGGACGAAACCTATTTAAGGGGGGTGGATTTGTAACACCCGGTTAATTACTATTTTGAAGTCGACGAATGAAGAAAAAGAAATAAAGTCCAAATTCGAGGGACCAAACTCGCCAACGAAAGAAAGTCGGGCGAGTGGGAGTATATAAGGGAGAGGGCAGCCCTTACCCTCTCCCCCACACTCACAAATCAGCCATCTAGAGAGGAGAAGAGGGAAAGAAGAAGAAAAGAGGAAGAAAGGGTCGGTTCGGGTGGTTCGAGTGGCCAAAATTGTCGTGTAGCAAGCCAAATCGAAGCCCTTGTCGTTGTGCTCGTTTGTGTGAGTTCTAGGACCCCACTTTTACTTGTTTTCAACCGATTTTGGGGCTGGAAAGCATCAAAACGCTGTTTTTGTATGTGTATGTGTTTGACCCATTTGGGTGTGATGTGTGTGATGCGTTTTGAGTATGTTTCCAGGCTTGTGTGTGCTTGTATGGTGTTGTGGTATGCATTCATAAGGTCTAGAATGGTTGATTTAGGCTTAGAATGGGTTTGGATGAGCTTGGAGGCCGAAAATGGCAGATTGGGTTCGGTATGAACTCCATTCTGCATCAGCTAGGGCTATGCGACCGAATGAAGGCCATACGGACGAATGAGAGGCGATTGAGGTTCATTCGCACGATTGGGATTCATTCGCACGATTGAGGGTTCAATCGTACGACTAAGTGTTCATTCGCACGATTGGGAGTCCAGTCACATGGGGAGTCATACGACTGAGGGTCCAGTCGCATAGGTGTTTAGTCGCATGAGTCCATTCGCATGAGGTCAGTCGCATAGGTGCTCATTCGCATTAGTTCCATCCGCATGAGGTCCATACGCACGACTGGATGTCCATTCGCATAGATGTTCATCCGCATGAGTCCAATCGCATGACGTTCAATCGCATGGAGGCCATACGACTGAAGGGTGTCCATACGCCCGAATAGAGTTGTTGCACTCGAAGGAAAGTGTAGTTCGACTTCTGGCTTTCAGGGGAAAGTGCAGATTTAAGTTTTGACGTAATGTTTCCCGTAAGAGCATGTAAGATGACTGTTATGGCCTTAGAGAGTATGTTGGGCATGATGATGATGATGTTGCATGTTTATGCATGTTATGTATGTATGATGTTGCCCTGTATGATGATGATGACTATGACTGTGTATGATATGTTCCTTATTATGATATATGTTTATCTTTCTTGTGGCTTTACGTGTCATGTTAATGAAGTATTATGTAACGTAAAGTGAAAGATAATGAAAGAGGAACATGAAGTAAGAATGCATGCATTAATGAATGATGAATGAACGAAGGAAAGGCTTGCAAGCACATATATGAGGTGAGCAACTCTGTGTTGCAAGAGACTTGGATGACGTGCAATCGTTGAGGTTGCCCATGGGGTGAGCAACCTTGTTGTTGCAAGAGACTCGAATAGCGTGCTATCGTGATGTTGCCATGAGGTGAGCAACCTTGTTGTTGCAAGAGACTCGGATAGTGTGCTATCGTTGAGATTGGCAATGAGGTGAGCAACCCTATGGTTGTAACAGACTCGGATAGCGTGCAATCATTGAGATTGCTATTGAGGTGAGCGACTCTGTCATCGCAACAGACTCGGAACAATGAACGTATGAAAAGAACGAAAGTTAACGAATGTGATGAAAGATAATAATGACATTATCTGTGTATACGTATGATGAATGATCGCATAAGAAAAGGAATAGTTAAAGTAAAGTATGTTTTATTATAAAACTAGAACTCACTCAGCAACGCTGACTTTTTATATGTTTTCCAGTTGGCAGGTAATGATTGCTAAGGATGGCATTGCAAGGCTACTCGGCTCTTTTGGGATGGCATCCATTTATAATGCTTTTATGATGTAATGCAAACATGTATTTTGTAAACGGATAATGATGTATTATTTGGCAAAAGTGCTTATAATTAAATGAGATGTCATTTTTGAATTTTTCCGCTGCAATATTTTCATGAGGCAAATGTAATTATATGTTTTATATGCGATGAATGACCAACTGTAGGCGTCCCGGGAACGGGGCCTTACACCGTAGCCTACCGTGGCCACTGTAGGCTACGCCAGCTTCAATTGTAATAGCAGTAGAAAGGCCCCAGCGTAGCTTACACTGGCCATCATAGGCTATGCCAGGGCTAACGGGAAATTCTATAAAACCGTATTTTTGTTATTTTTAGCTACCACTTGCCCCCCATTCGATCTAAGATGACTGTTGATGAATTTTGGGAGTTTCTAGGCCATTGATTCACCATTCCATCTCTCCAACAACATACAATCATCCATTATGCAGTTCAACAATAATTTTAAAGATCATTCAAGAACGATGAGCGGCTAATCTTCTCGTGATCTACTTTGGGTAATAGGTTTTGTGTGATTAGGTTTTTGTTTGTGTTTAACTTGTGTTGAGATTAAACTTTAGAACCCGTTAAAATTTTTTATAAGTTTAACTTGTGTTTTGTTGATTTAAACAATTGTTTTGATTAACCTCAATCTGAATATCATATAATCTTACACGAATTGTATGGTTGTAAGGTTTTGATTACAAATGAAATTAGTATTGTGTACTAGACACGTTAAGTCTTGGTTATCTATATCACTTAATCATTGCACGCATAGAATCCTCGTCATTGTTTTTCTAACCAAGTTTTATCATTTGCAATTTGTTTTCCTAGTAGATTTGTTAATCAATTCAAAATCTGATTTTAACAGCTAAGAGGTAATAGTTTTTAGTATTTCAATAATTAAATTATTTTCTTATATATCAAAGTACAACACACTGACCACTAATTCCACGATGATCAACAACTCTACTTACCCTAATTAGTTTAAGGTGAATAGGACACAATTTTAACATATTATTTGCTTGATACTTCAAAATTGATCAAATTTTAAATCTACCATTTTCTTCAAGTCCACACGCTTATCCTTGTCATACTCAAAACCATTCTCAAAAGTGATGTTCTTGCTTTATTTCTTTTATTTCTTTTTTACGCTGGGTGTGTTTTAAGTGTGCAGGTGACAGGGTGGCATGCATATCCGATATTCGGGTAGGAAATCACCATTAGTGTCCAATCCAATTATAGAGAAGTCCGCAAGGTATAATTGTGTTCTGCATCGATCACGGATAGCAACTACATCAATTTCACAAGCTAGCAAATAGTTCATCAGATTCGACTCAAATGGAGAATCCAGACAACCAAATACCACGCGCTTAACAAACACCAAATCAACCACCACCCCAACATTCAAACCCTCATCCATATAACCAAAATCAAAGCCAACCCACAAATCAAAACCCACCACACAATCCTAATAATGGAATTCAAAATTAGAACCAACCTCATTTCTAAGTTTGTGATAACTTCAACCCAAAACAAAACCAAAGAGGACCACATAATTTGAATCAACGTGGTGAGCGTGATTATAAAAATCATGTGAGTATGCAAAATGTTCATATGGGTAATGAGGACGATGAAGATGATTGGGATAACAATGATAATGACCATTACGATGATGGTTATGGTAATTGGGCGGTAATATGGATGGCAATAAAGGGCATGCGAGGGATGACAACAATCGGGGTTATGATCAACATGACTGGAATGCACAACTGCCTTTCCACCAACAAAGGGGTAGGGTTGATGTCACACCCGACCCCTCATATCAAAAATATTATCCGATTTGCCCATGATGAGCTCACAAATTTGCTTTTAGTTGTTTAGGTGAAAACCTCCCTGGGAGGTCACCCATCCTTGGATTGCTCCCACCTGAGCACGCTTAACTGTGGAGTTCTCTCATTCACAGCCAATATGCCCAAAACACGTTGTTTATATTAGAGATCGGACATTCCTTATGAACCAGGAATCTCTCCCGTCCACAGCCGATGTGAGATTTATGTAGGGTGTCACAATCACCCCCCATTTGGACTCATCGTCCTCGATGAGCCCGAGAAGTCACCATCCTCGGTGAGGTATGTCCCACATCCCGAACGGCATAGGAGTGGCTCTGATACCATTCTGTCACACCCGACCCCTCATATCAACAATATTGTCCGCTTTGCCCACGAGGAGCTCACGGATTTGCTTTTGGTTGACCAGGTGAAAACTTTCCAGGGAGGTCACCCATCCCTGGATTGCTCCCACCTGAGCACGCTTAACTGTGGAGTTCTCCTCTCATCCGCAGCCAATACGCCCAAAATGCGTTGTTGATATTAGAGACTGGACATTCCTTATGAACCAAGAATCTCTCCTGTCCATAGCCGATGTGGGATTTATGTAGGGTGTCACAATTGATAACAACATTAATCTACCTAGAAGGCCGAATCAAGCATATGTAGCCATTTTAAGTCTGCTATTTCAGGGTACCTAACCCTATTGTGCCTCCTAATCGAAGAGGGAGAACTTTTGAGGTTCGCTCATAATACCTCATAATCTTGCTACTATTTAGAGGATCTGCAACTGAAGAACAATATGTACACTTGCTGAATTTGAGGCTAATTGGAGGTACCCACTTCACTAAAGATGAAGTTAAGTTGAGGTTGTTTTAATTCACCCTGAAGGACAAGATGAAACAATGGTTCCTTACCTTCCTGGATAATAGCATTCTCACATGGCAAGAAATGCAGCAATCCTTCTTGGATGAATATTATTCCATGAGCAAACTAGTGATGCAAAGGATGCAATCCGATCTTTCCAACAATAAGCAGGGGAGCAATTTCATGAAACATTCACAAGGTTTAAGGAATTGATTCGTATGTGCTCGCATCATGGAATTGAACGTTGGGAATTGATAAAGGCATATACGAATGGGTTGATTAATGAGGAGAGGAAGTATATATATTCTACAAGTAATGGTACCTTCCTCTTAAATCATGAAGATGTGGATTGATATTTGTTGGAAAGAATGTGTAAAAACTCCAAAGCACAAGCTTTTGCAAGTACGAGATCTAAACCTACACTTGCGAGATCAACCAAACACTATGAAACTAAGGAAAAACTTGTATCATTAGACAGACAAATGGAAAAGATGGGCCGACTAGGTGGAAACGAAATTGCTTCAGTTGGTTATAATGTATGTGAGGCATGTGATGAGTTGGAACATACTAGTTTTGAATGTCCTTTAAACATAGGAAAAGCTGAAGAGGTAAATCAAGTATATGGAGATAAGAGGCCATTTGACATTAACTTCAACACTTATCATCCAAGATTAAGAAATCACCCAAACTATAATTATGGAAATACTACAAGTCAAATGAATCCAAACTTCCAAGGTTCAAATCAGGGTTCAAACCAAGGGGGACAACCCTATTAGAACCGACAACATGGTAATTACAATTGAGGAGGTTACAACCAAGGGGGTCAATAGGTAGTTCATCTAGGAACTATCAAGATAACTACATTCAACCCAGGGATAACTTTCAAGCTAGAACATCCGCTGGTGACAACTCCACAAATTACAAACTTGATGCGTTGATGAATTTGATGAAAAGAAAACATGCAAGAAAACAAGAAGGAGAATGTGATCAGAGATAAAGCATATGAGGCTCTGAATAAACAAGTAGGCCAACTAGCAGAAGATGTGGCTTAGATTAGGAGAAACTCGGAAAAGTTGCCGAGTGATACCACTATGAACCCGCAACATCAAGGGTCAACCATGAAGAACATGAGAAATGCTCACATCAATTCAGTTAGTATCCTTTCTAACTCTAAAATTATTAATAATGACTTTACTTTTTTCCACAACAAGTTGCAGGTAAGCAAAAGAAAGTCGATGCAATGAAAGAGAGCGACTTAGAAGCACCCGTTATTCCGATCAAAGTAGGAAATTAAAGATAAAAAGGGCACTTTTGGATTATGGACCATGTGTTAATAACTTGCCAGGTATGTAATATGATCGGCATGAGTTCAGCCCTCTAGAAGAAATTGACACCTTTGTGGTGTTAGCTGACTTGACCCAGAAACGTCCTTGGGGGGATGGTGAAAATGTGATAATCAAGTTGGGAGAATTCTACTACATGATTGACTTTATGATGCTTGATTATGCACCAGTGAGGACAAACGAGCAACCAAAGGTCATATTAGGTCGATCGTTTTTGGCAACTGTCAATCTCAAATCAACTGTCAGAATGGAACAATTGACATGACCTATGATACTCGTAAGTTAAGCTTTGATGTATATTCTAAATCAATCAGTTATTTTGTAAATGATAAAGTTTTTGAGCCAGATGTGACTAACGTGTGTGTTCATCCTTATATTTCACACAACGCGTGGGTCTTAGATTGACTTTATTATTGTTTTTAATGTTCTACGTTTCACATGCAGTGTTCAATGTTTTTACGTCTACTTTTGTTCGGTTTTTTGTTTTATGTTTTTATATTTTTTTCTAATACTAGTTCTTTATAAGTGTTGGTGGTTGTCGATGGTGGTGTGGAATTTGTTGATGCATGTATGTCCCTAGATCACGATTTGTAATGTAATAGATCTTGTTTGTCTGACTATGATGTAATATGAATTGATTAATGAAATGATATGGATTGTTTGTGATTTGTAATGTCTAATATTTCATTAATGAGTCGATATTGAATTGATTAATTGGGTTTATGATTGTTTGAATGGTTACACATCAAGTTATATTAATTAAAACATTCAAACTTAACTTAATGAAGTTCTCATGCGAATGGCCCATGCGAATGGACCATACGCATGAATAACTTCATACGATTGACTCAGTCGCACGACTGAACCAGGAGACTGGATCAGTCGTATGATTGACACATAAGATTGGCTCAGTCGCACGACTGAACACTCAGTCGTGCGGATGAATCAATCGCATGGTTCAATCGCACGACTGAACCATACTTATGGTCCAGTCGCACGAATGAACAACACTAACCTATAAATAGACCCAATTCGTGGAAAAACGTAAGCATTCATACCCTTACGACTCCAGACGTACCCTAGCCGTCCGGAAGCCTCCCAAATCGTTCTCCAAGTTCACAGAACACATTAGATCGATTCCCAATCGACTTCTAACGTTAGATTCAATTCTTGATTGATTCTTCGTGTGTTCTCACTGATTGGATCGCCAATCAAATAGGATTCCGCACTATTTGATCTGGTTTACACGCTAATCACTAGGTATTTCGTTCAAATACCAGGTCCTAACAAGTGGTATCAGAGCCTTGGCTCTTGATTACGTGTGATTCAATCAAGATTGCATAAAAGTTTGTGTTTTTGCACTAAAAACGCAATCTTTGGTGTCAAAAGTGATCTTGGACGTTCCCTGCTCATCAAAGTTTGGTTTCTACGGACTTAGGCGATTAGACATTGCGAAAGTTCGAATTTTTACGGCTGAAACACGTCAAACCTAGAAAATTTCGCAAAACAGCAGCTTCAGTCGCACGAGTGACCCATTCGCACGACTGGACTCCATTCGCATTGCCTATTCGCACGATTGGACATAGTCGCACCTTCATTCGTCCGATTGAACCGTTCGTTCGCATAGCTCATACGCATCAGATTCATTCGCACGACTGAACCAATCGCTCAGTTCAGCCGCACGATTGAACCAGTCGCAGAGTTCATACGCACGACTAGACCATTCGCATCCTTCAGTCGCATCAGTGAAAGTTTGTTTGATTAGACTTAAAGTTATTCGCCATGGAAGATCAGATGTCAGCCTTTACTGCTGGGAAGGACTCTAGGATACAGAACCTGCTGTTGCTTGAGATTGAGGTGGGTAATCATAATAAACCACCAAAGCTCTTGACTTTAGATGAGTTTCCTCACTGGCAACAACGTTTTGAGATCTACCTCAATGGAGTGGATCCGAATCTGTGGGAAGCCATCGAGATTGGATATAGTACACCGGTGGGAGCTGATGGAGTTAAGCTAACGTTAGGAGGGATGACGGACGCGCAGAAAGTTAAATACAATGCAGAGAAAAGAGTTTATGCATTGATTACACAGTCTATCCCAAAAGACATATTCCACCAGTACTCAGAGAATAAGCAGTCCAAGAAACTTTGAAATGAGCTAGAGAAGAGGTACGACGGGAATGCTTCGTTGAAGGCAATCAAGGCCAAGGAGTTAAAGAAGGAATTCGATAACTTCTCATCGATTGGTAACGAGAGTTTAGACGACGTCATCGATAGATTCTACCATTTGATGAGCGAACTGCATACACATGGGGTGGAAACTACATGGAAGAGAAAGTTAGTAACTTTGCAGACGGATTGCCTGAAAAGTGGGCTTCATTCGTGTCTAACCTGAGACAGAATGGAATGCTTGCAAAGCTGGATATTAATGACTTCATTCTTAAGTTGCGAGAAGAAGCACTTAGGATGAAGTACAGAGCTCAGAAGTCTTCGTACACTCAAAATCCAGCTTTGTACAACGCCACGCCTCAAGCTAAGACATCTGGAGCACCTCTCCAGACTGCATTTGTGTCTAGCTCATCGGGTCCTTCACATGCTTCTCCTTCAGGATCAGACACGTCAGGGTCTTCTTGTACCCACTATATTGGATCTGAAGCAAGTGCTACTAAACTGAAGACCGAGAACCTCGGTAATGTGACTGTGGAAGTAGCTCGAGAGCATATGGATCTTTTGGCAGCAGTGGTTCATTCATATGATGGACTTGTTGCCGGGAAGATTGGAAACTGCCATCTGGCAGACGAGGACTACGAGCAGGTGGACGAAATGGAGCTTGAGAGGATGGACATAATGTGGGCCTTAGCTAGTGCTGTCCGGAGGGCGAAGAAGTTTGTTAAAAAGACCGGACAGAACTTGGTAGCTACTAAGGATACCACATTTGGCTTTGACAAGAGCAAAGTGACCTGCTTCAACTGTGGAGAGAAGGGGCACTTCAAGAGAGAATGTGTCAAGCCAAAGAAGACGGGTAACGGGAACCCGTTCTCGTCCTTCACTCGCCAAGACAAGCAAGCTTCCAGTTCTACTTCATCAAGCAAGGATCCAAAAGCCTTGACTGCTCATGATGATGAAGGACAGGATTGGAGCTTTAGGTTTGTCTCACCAGGGGAATCAAACATTGCAAGTGTAGAAGATATTGATGATGATTCTGCGAGTGAAGGTGATCTAGCAGTTGAGATAGCTATGTCACACAGCGAAGAAGCAACTGCAGCCGAGGTCAGTTACAAGCCTAAAGAGGAGACTACCACGTCAGAGACAGAAAAGACAGAATCACCAGAACCAGAGACATCTGATGCTGCATTGATGGCTAACTCTTCTGAACCAACTCAGGTAAGTACTACTGACCAAATGTTTGATAATCATGCTTGTTCTGATTGTGATACTTTTAGGAATAGCATAGATGAAAAATTTGCTAGGTTATTAGATCATAATGATAACTTAGTAAAAGATTTGCAACTGTGCACTGAGGCTAATAGAGTATTAAAACAAAATGAGCATAGTTATAAAGGAAAGATAGACCTATTGACTAAACAACTTAGGGAAACCGAAGTAGTTGCCTTTAACCAAGCTAATGACATTAGGTACTATCTAAACTCCCTAGAAACACTAAGAAGCAAAAGGCAGTTCTAGAAGTAGAAGTAAACTCACTAAAACAGAAACTGCATAGTTGGACTAGTTCTTCACACATAGTTCAACACTTAGTGAGAGAAAGGAATAACGGGGAGGGATTGGGTTACAAAGTGGTTCCACCACCACCTGAGACCTTGATGAACACTAAGACTAGACCAGTAAATAATAATCCCATCAAGGATCACGTGGTGTCTACTCCTCTTGTTAGTGATCCAGATTCTTCATGTTCATCTATTGAATCTGGAAACAAGCAAAAGGAGGCCACTTCAAAGGCAAAGGGTAAATTGGCTTGTGTTAATCTGGAAAAGGAATTTGAAAAGGTTAACTTAAAGTCAGGGTCAAACAGAGTCAAATCAGAACCTAAAAAGACTTCTAATGTTAATTTTTCACTTGCGTCAAGTCAAAAACCAGTTAACCAAAAAGAGAAAGATGTTAAACAGGTCAAAACAGTTAACTTTGTTAAACCAGAGAAAACATCAAAAGAACCAGAGTCTAAACCTAAAGTGATTGACGTTACTAGAGTGTCACACACTTCTCCACAAAGAAAGTTTAATCATAAAGTTGACAGCAGGTCATGCTACAACTGTGGAGAATGTGGACACATTGCTTCCTATTGTCCTTTCTATCAGACACCTAGGAAGAAGATTGAACTTCAGGACTCTAAGCCTAGGTCTTCTAAGAGGAGCTCTCTGACTCCACCTAGAAGAACTAGTGAACCTAATGTTCAACCTGTAAGCCAGTGACTGTTTACCATAAACAGGCCTTGCACAAGTCTGGCTTATGGAAAGAGAAGTCATCCTGCGTGTCTGATACTGATGACAAGAAGGAACCTGAGCTACCCTCACCCTCTAAGGGTCAATGGGTGGAATTTATGATGTGTGATGCCTCTGGGAAACCCAAGCCAGTAAAGGCTTGGGTTCCTAACCTAAACTAATTCTTTATTTTGTATGTGCAGGGTGTTCGATACAGTGCTGAGACTAACACGTGGATTGTAGACAGCGGAGCATCCAGGCACATGACAGAAATAGGGCCCTTTTATCAAACGTCAAGCAAATAAAAGGAGGGCATGTTTCGTTTGCTGGAAACAAGGGAGGCTATATCACAGCTCAGGGAGAAGTGGGAAATCAGAAAGTTAAGTTTGATAAGGTGAACTACGTTCAACAACTTCAAAATAACTTACTTTCTGTTTCCCAAATCTGTGATAAAGGATTTAAGGTCATCTTCGACAACAAGAAGTGTTACGTGCTGAAGAAAGACTACGTGATCCCAGAGGACCAAGTTCTGATGACTGCTTCAAGATATAAAGACCTTTATGTCTTGAATCTGTCAACAACTGCTACAATGGATCATGAGGTTCAGTGCTTTCTATCTAAAGCTATGAGAAGGATTCCATCTCCTGGCATAGAAGAATGGGACACATTAGTCAAAGGAAGATGAATCATTTGATTCAGAAGGATTTGGTGAGAGGAGTTAATGTCAAGAACTTCCAGCTTCCTGACTTTTGTGTAGCTTGCAAGAAAGGCAAACAGACGAAGAAGTCTCATAAGGAAAAGAAAGTTCATTCAATAGAACTTCCTCTTGAACTTCTTCACATGGATTTGTTTGGTCCAGTCAGTACAAAGAGCATTGCAGGCGACTTGTACTGTTTTGTGGTCACTGATGACTACTCAAGGTTCACTTGGGTAATGTTTCTGAAATCCAAATCAGAAACATTTGAGTCATTCAAGGAGTTAGTAACCACACTGGAATCTCTTTACAAGCTGAAGGTTAGACAAGTACGCTCAGACAACGGGACAGAATTCAAGAATCAGTGGATGGAGGCATACTGCAAGGAAAAGGGAATTGTGCATCAATTCACTTCGGCCTACACGCCTCAGATGAATGGCGTTGCTGAGAGAAAGAACAGAAGCTTGATAGAGATAGCACGGACTATGCTGGCAGACTCGAAACTGCCTATCCAATTCTGGAATGAGGCAGTGGCGAATGCATGTTATACACTGAATCGAGTCCTGATAGTCAAGCGCCACGGAAAGACATGTTACGAGCTACTACAAAGACGCAAACCGAATTTGGAGTATCTTGAACCTTTTGGCGCGCCGTGCACACTTCTGAAGAAGACACAAGAAGGCAAATTCAGCGAGAAGGCGGAGGAAGGAATCTTTCTAGGATACAACATACCGAACAAGCGAGTTTACAACAACTCAACGGGTCTTGTAGAAGTGTGGTGTAATGTTGACGTTCAGAGATACACCACACCACCTACTGGCAAAGGACCCGCCTACTTCTTCGACTATGATGTATTCTTCAAGTCCTTCAACATCCCTCTCTCTCCCTCGGATGATGAGTTAGCTACTAGGATGATGTATGATATTTTGAATACACCATCTAGCTCACAGGGAGAATCATCTACTCAGCCAGGGGGAGTAGTCGATGACAGTGACTCCTCCTCTGAAGATGAAGCTGAAGCAGATGACTAGAACAGTCCAGAGGAACAGGTTCCAGTTCCGAAAGTCCACAAGCATCTACCAGTGATGCACCTTCAACTTCGAAACCTCAAACTCCATCTACCTCAGATGCAGAACCAAATGTTCATAATCTTGGCTCTGAGGTAGCTGTTCCTACTACTCCAGGATCACGACTAAACGTCTATCATCCCCTTGACAATGTCATTGGGGATGTCAGATCAGGAGTACAAACCCGAAATCAGCTATATTCAGCTGATTACGCATCGGTTATGGAGAAGGGTTACATTCATGATGGTGTTTATCGGTGTTTTGTCTCGCAGTTTGAGCCAAAATATGTCAGTGATGCACTAAATGATGAGGCGTGGGTGAGTGCCATGCAAGAAGAACTTCTTCAGTTCAAGAAGTTAGGAGTGTGGACTCTGGTTGATAGACCTAAAGGTGCTAAAGTCATTGGCACCAAATGGATACTGAAATGCAAGAAGGATGACCAAGGGGTCATTATCAGGAACAAAGCTCGATTGGTGGTTCAGGGTTTTCGCCAAGTCGAGGGGATTGACTACAATGAGGTGTTTGCACCCGTGGCGAGGATGGAAGTCATTCGTATCTTCCTTGCCTATGCATCATACATGAAGATTAAAGTCTACCAATTAGATGTGAAGAGTGCATTCCTTCATGAGGAAATCAGAGAAATAGTCTATGTCAGTCAACCCGAGGGATTTGAAGATCCTTATCATCGGGATAGAGTTTACAAGCTCGACAAGGCTTTATACGGGCTTCATCAAGCTCCAAGAGCTTGGTATGAGAAACTCTCGACTCATCTTGTGAAACACATCTTTCGCAGGGGAGTCATTGACTGCACGTTGTTTATTAAAGAAAAAGATGGTGACCTACTGCTCGTACAGATCTATGTTGATGACATAATCTTCGGTTCAAAGAACAAAGAGTTATGCAAAGAGTTTGAAGCAGTTATGAAGAAAGAGTTTGAGATGAGTGCTATGGGGGAGATGAAGTTCTTTCTCGGGTTACAGGTGGATCAGACTCCAAATGGGATCTTTCTACATCAGACCAAGTATGTGGGAGACATTCTCAGTCGCTTTGACATGGAGAATGCTTCTGCTGCTGGGACTCCACTTGCTACGAATCACGATATAGCACCTGATGAAAATGGAGATCTTGTAGATGCCACGATGTACCAAGGAATGATTGGATCCCTCATGTATCTCACTGCCTCAAGACCTGATATCATGTATGCTACATGTTTATGTTTCAGATATCAGGCTAAGCCTAAGGTCAACCATCTGATCGGGGTCAAGAGGATTTTTCGTTATCTGAAGGGTACACCCACACTTGGGTTGTGGTATCCTCATGATGATGACTTTGAGCTTACCGCGTATAGTGACTCAGATTACGGGGGCTGCAAGATGAACTACAAGTCTACATCAGCAGGGTGTCAATTCTTTGGGAGAAGATTAGTTATTTGGCAGTGTAAGAAGCAGACATCGGTTGCATTGTCAACCTGTGAAGCTGAGTATGTTGCTGCTGCAAGTTGCTGTTCACAAATCATCTGGATTCAACAGCAAATGCGGGATTACGGTTTAAAGTTTTCTTCTACTCCTATTTTTGTTGATAACTCTGCTGCAATTGCAGTAACTAAAAATCCGGTCCAACATCCAAAGACCAAACACATCGGTATTAAATACCATTTCATAAGAGACTGTTTTGAAAAGAACTTAATTGATGTGGTAAAAATTAATACTAATTTTCAACGCGCTGACCTCTATACTAAAGCCTTTGATAAACCACGTTTTCAATATTTGCTAGAGGTCAACGGCGTTAAAAAGAAAAGTGAGGTTATTCCTGATGATGATCATGTGTAGTCCAATGTAGTTTATTTAAATTTTTCTGTTTTATTTTATTTTATTTGTTTATTTTAGTCTGTTTAATTTAAACTCATATTATTTTGCTGTTTATTAAATCCTAAAATAATTAAACCAGTAATGATTTCAGTATTTTAGGGGGAGAATATGTCAGCAAGTAACATTAAAAAAAACGAGGGAGAAGGAGTGGATAGCTGATATAAGGTAGATCGTATCTGTGATACCAATTCAAAACCTTTGGAAAATGATAGTACACAGGAACAAATCAAGAGGGACTTTAGAATTTAATTTTAGAAAAGATGCACAAATTCAAAGTATAAGTCTGTGTAGCCTAAGCAATATAAAAGGGAAGATGATAGAAACACTGGTAACTCCTAAGGTAACACAAAGAAAGTAGACCTAGAGGTTGCTAGACCACAAATGATATGTCGGTAGATTCAACACAATAGATGATTAGACCTGACTGGTGATTTCAAGATCAAACTAAGTTGTTCAACTGACTGTGGGCTTCCATCTTATCACTGGTTAACACAATCAACAATATTCAATAAGGGGTAATGAGCATGTAAACGCCACAAATGTGTGCGGATGACCATAATTAGAGCAAAGAAAGAAAAAAAATAAAAGACAAATGCTATAAAGCTAATGACTTATGTTGTTGGTGCATTTTGTGCAAAATAAAATAAGCTGCTCTAACAAGGAGATAGGTTGTGTGCCTCTCTGCTGTGCGATGGCACTGACCTGAGGATAAGCATAACCTAGATATTCTAGAATTCATTGTTGTTTGCCGCCTCTCTGCTGTGCGATGGCACTGACCTGAGGACTGGCTTCTCTTTGAAAGCTCTAAGAATAGTCTCTTCTTGTAATAATACCCGTAGACCGCTCAAAAGCTCCTGCGGAATGTTGATTACCATATAAGTGTGGGATTCACAAATGTGAGTTTGAAATAATCAAACCTAAAACAATCACCAGTCTGTGTCAAAAGTCTGTGTATGGATTTAAGTGGACAAACATATTGACAATCATTGTGGCTGCAATGCTTGAAAGTTCAAATCAATGTGGTAATCTAAGAGTTCTAGTATGATTCCCTAAAGTTGCTAATGACTCTGGATGAACACCAAGAATTGGGCATCAAAAGATTTTGATAACAAGTCCCAAATGATTTGACTTGCCTGTATGATTCCAAAATTGAATTGGTCCAGGTGTGGTCAATCCAAGTTGAAGCTGTCTATTCCGGAACCAAATCCCGTAGATGTCCATCTTAGGATTTATCTCTCACAAAAAGCCAAAAACAAGTCTTGTTTTGAGTATTTAGTTTAAATTTTCTAAGTGAGTTAGTCGTTTTAGTTTGTTAGTTTGTCGGACTACATCAGGAAATCAGTAAGGAATCAACTCACTAAAAGGGTCATGTCTGAGATGACCACATGTGCTTTAAATGTTTAAACGGTCACGTCTGAGGTGACTAAATTGTTTAAAAAGATCACGTCTGAGGTAATCAAAAAGTTTTCAAGTTAAAATGATCATGTCTGAGATGATCAAAAGCTCATAACGTTATTTCAAAAAAATTAAAAGGGGTTTAAATGTTAATATTCAAATTGGCTGAAAATTTAATAAGTATGACCCATTCGCACGAATGGACCATACGTATGGACTAATCATACGAATGGAAGTCATTCGTACGAATGGACCATGAGTATGCACCATCCAACCGAATGGCCCATACGATTGGCCCAGTCGAATGTTTAAGGGCGAACGAGTGAGTCAGTCGCACGACTGAGAGCCAGTCGGACGACTGAAAAAGGCGACTGACCCAATCGCACGACTGAGTCCCACTCGCACGAATGAAAAGTGCGTATGAGCTCAGTCGCATGATTGAATCTAGGGTTAGTATAAATAGAGGGGGAGTCGGTCGCAGAATACTCACCACACCCAAATTAGCCCTAAATCGCACGACTTAACACCACTCTGCCCAAATTTCGTTTGATCTCTAAAACCCCCATTTCTTGATTACTGACCATATACATCGACTCTACAGGTAATTTGCGGTGAAGAAGCACCCCCATAACGTTCAATTTGATGCAAAATCTGTACATTCGGACTCGCAACAGAACCGAAACTTTAGTGACTTAATAACCTAACTTAACGACTCAAACAGATGAAATTAAAGATGTTAGGTGTTATAAAAACATATTGCGAGTCAAATGAACCAGATAACGATGTCTAAAACTCAAAAAATGGTGAAAAAGTGAATTTGAATTGAACAGTCAGTACATCATGCGAATGGACAGGCTGATGAACTTCAGTCGCACGACTGAAGGATGCGAATTGCCTAACCGCACGACTGAACCATGCCTATGAAGTTCAGTCGCACGACTGGTGTAACCGCATGAGGTTACATGCGCATGAGTCCAGTCGCACACTCAGTCGTACGCATGAGATCATTCGCACGACTGAATCCCAGTCGCACTGTTCAGTCGCACGACTGATCTCAGTCGCACAACCTCAATCGCATGACAGAAAGATTTTCGTCAAGTTTAAGTGTTTCATGACGTTCTTAGCCAAAGGTACTAATGTTTATTTTGATTTGTGTTACAGATGGCGAGTCGATGGACTATGAGCACGAAGCATAACATATGTGCTCATCTGGATTTGACATCCAGAAACGCTGCTGATTTCTCAGGCATCATTACATTTCTGCTGAGATCGAGGATTGCACATGCCATTTCTACTCCTTGTACTCTTTATAGGTCCGTTCAGCAGGCCTTCTGGGAAGGCGCTACAGTTGATAGATCCTCTGAGCCTCACTGCATCAGGAGTACTATCTTTGGAGAGGCTATTACTGTCTCAGAGGAGGATCTAAGGATTGTTTTACAGTTGGGGGATGACACTGATTGTCCGACTTGATTACACCCCCTCACAGTCAGAGGATGCTTTCTGAGAGCCAAGTACTCTGGGGACATCAATGTTGGGGTACTCAACAAGAGTAACCTCTGTCCCCAGTTCAAGTATCTTGCGCATGTTCTACTCAAGTGCATAGCTTCCAGGAAGGGAGGTTTTGATGAGCTGTCTGATCAGATACAGAACGTGTATGCTGCGTTGGTGCTGAACCACCCGTTCAGCTCCTCCAAAATGATCTTCACCTATCTGGTGGAGAACATTGAGGGGAAAGGGAACGAGGGCTTCTGCATGTATCCGAGGTTTATGCAGATGATTATAGATCAGAAGCTTCCCTCCCTGCCGAAGGAGAAGGAAGATGCGGTAGTCCTCGAGGTTATGGATGACACTACTTTGGGGAGGATGAAGGTGTACAGGGGGAAGCAAGTGAAACCCCCTGTCAGGAGGTTGTTTGGGCATCTGGCCCGGGAAGACTACGTGGTGCCAGCCAAGAGAAAGTGGCGCCACGATGATAGTGATTCCGATGTGGGCAGATTGCTCTACCAACTCATGACTCGGATGATGATGATAGTGGAGACGCTGGGGACGATATGCCTGCTCCACCAAGAGGCACTGTGTCAGATGTTATACCCCCAGTGTCTGTCCCAGCTGGAGATGTTGCTGAGTCAGCTGGATTTCATCAGGATTTTGTTCATGGTGATGAGGAGGAGGAGGAGTCTGATGAGAAGCCCCTAACGCGAACTGTGGGAAGCAAAGTTGTTCCCACAGAACATGGGCTACGGGTGGTTGGTGAACACCCGAGAGACTCCAGAGAGACTGATACTGACCCGAGTTATGCACCGGGTTCTGCAGGCAGGATTGTAGGGGGAGCATCCACCTCCACAGGGACGAGGAGAAAGAGGATGGCTCAGCCCCATGGTCTGAAGAAGAAGAAGCGTCGGTTGACCTTCGTTACCACCATAGCCTCTACTTCCACCACCACAGCCACCACTACCACCTCCACAGCTATACCATCCACCACCACAGCTACCACATCCACCACAGCTACCACAGCCACCACCATACCTACCACCACAGTACAGATCCCATCCACCACCATACCATTTACACCCACATCACCTCCACCATTTCACCGACCCATCTTCACTACAGCCACCACCACCACCACCTCACACCAAGCAGGACCTTCAGCCCATCCCTCACACTCTTATGGATCACCTCTACCTCCAATCGGGGTAGAGGAACAGCTGTCAGCGCTTAATAGGATGGTGATGCGCTTACTAGCTGCAGATGAAGAAAAGGCTGCCCAGATACGCCAGCTTACCGACCTGACTGCTGCACAATCTCACCAGATGGCAGAGCAGGCTCGAGTTATAGAGCAGCAGGCTCAGCTGATGGATGCACAGCGTGTAGAGATGTCCCAACTCCAGGAGCAGCATGCCCAATCAGCTAAAAGGATAGAGAAGTTGGAGACCACCAACAAGACCATCATGCTGCGACTCAAGGGATCAAAGGATGAGCCCTTAAAGATCAAGGAAGGGGATGGAGATATGGAGATGATGGTGATGATGATGATGAAGATGATGATGAGGATGAAGAGGATGATACAGAGGATGAGGAGGAAACTGACGGAGAGAGGACAGAGGGGAAGGACGATGATGATGAAGCAGAAGGAGGGGATGCGGCTGCATCGGCCTCTACTTCAGGTCAAGAGAGGAGGTCAAAGAATAGACAGGACCAATCAGCTACCACCTCTGCTCCTCCAAGTGATGAGACTATGATCCAGGATAAAAGTAAAGACTAGATGTTTATGTATTTATTTACTTTTGTGTTTGAATCCTGTATTGAAAACAATTTATTGAATGTTTATATTAAGTTAATGCATTTCTGTTTGATTAATTACTAATGATTTATGTGTTGAATGTTTAAATCAAACAGATCCAAATTATCAAAGAGATGAGTTTGATGTTGTTCCCCTTCAACAGGTCAAGACTCAACTAACCATGATTCTTGATCTGCAAGGGATCGTAAGAAGGTCTGTGAGTTATACCCCTGAAGAAGGGGAAATAATTCATGACCTATCTAACGAGCAACTCGCAGAGATTTTCAAGCTCAATCCGGATGAAATAGTTAAAGATGCTCCAACATGCGATTCGACTAGTGATGAAGAGCTCAACGATGTTGATGAAGTCGAGGTCGAAGATATCACCGCAGAGGAGTACCCTCAGTACGCTGACAATGAGGGTAATGTGGTCCCCAATCTGGGTGAATCCCTCGTCAGTGATACTTTTGAGGTGTTGAACAAGATGGAGCAGGAAACAGAGAAGGCAGAAGGAACAGCCCAAGCCTCAAATGATGATGTCGACATTCGAAAGGCTGAGTGGGCTGCATGTTTTGAAGAAGTTAGAGCCCAACGTGCTGCACCAAAGAAGGATGCCTACACCAAGCTCTACAGAGTCAAGAAACATCACAAGGTGTCAGGCAGGATTATAGCATGGGCGTATTTTGATGATCTTAATGTTTATGTAGTTAAGAGGGAACAGGGCATAGAGTACTTCAAATTCCCACATGATCTGAAGACTCTACCAGGTTTTGAGCTCAACCAGCTGGCTAAGCTAAAGCTTTTGTATGCTGATCCGAGGAAGATGTCAGGTTGGTTCGAGGCTGCCCTTAAGAAGGAGTACCACACCAGATGGGTTAACTTCAGACCCCAACAGCCTACTAGGTATATCAGAAGGTCTGAGGTTGATGCCATTACTGGCAAGCCCAAGATAGTGTTGAAGTGGAGTCCTCCGCGCACAATGTCGAGAATCCCACTCAGGGAAATGCCACATGACTTCACTCCACACTTTAAGTGGTGGTACTATGATTGGAGAACAGCTGAAGCGGTCATAGTCCCAAGTAAAGATGGACAAATGGATACGATCAGGGTATTCGACCCGATGTGGCTTACGAACTTGTTGGCTAATGATGTCTATACGCTATACAAGTGGCCACTGTTCTATGACACGCAAGATATTGTACAAGCCCTCCAGTTCCAAAACGTTATACGACTCTGCTTCGCGTTTGAGATTCACGCGGGAGTCACCAAAGAGGAGAAGTACAAGAAATACAAGGAGGTTATGCAGAAAACAAGAGATTAGAGAGATCTAGGTCCAAGGGGGAGTTTGTTGATGCATGTATGTCCCTAGATCATGATTTGTAATGTAATAGATCTTGTTTGTCTGACTATGATGTAATATGAATTGATTAATGAAATGATATGGATTGTTTGTGATTTGTAATGTCTAATATTTCATTAATGAGTCGATATTGAATTTATTAATTGGGTTTATGATTGTTTGAATGGTTACACATCAAGTTATATTAATTAAAACATTCAAACTTAACTTAATGAAGTTCTCATGCGAATGGCCCATGCGAATGGACCATACGCATGAATAACTTCATACGATTGACTCAGTCGCACGACTGAACCAGGAGACTGGATCAGTCGTATGATTGACACATAAGATTGGCTCAGTCGCACGACTGAACACTCAGTCGTGCGGATGAATCAACCGCATGGTTCAATCGCACGACCGAACCATACTTATGGTCCAGTCGCACGAATGAACAACACTAACCTATAAATAGACCCAATTCGTGAAAAAACGTAAGCATTCATACCAGACGTACCCTAGCCGTCCGGAAGCCTCCCAAATCGTTCTCCAAGTTCACAGAACACATTAGATCGATTCCCAATCGACTTCTAACGTTAGATTCAATTCTTGATTGATTCTTCGTGTGTTCGCACTGATTGGATCGCCAATCAAATAGGATTCCGCACTATTTGATCTGGTTTACACGTTAATCACTAGGTATTTCGTTCAAATACCAGGTCCTAACAGAATTGATACTACTTGACATGGTGTTACGTTTTCCGCCGCAATCGGATGACTTAATACTAGTCAAATACTAAAATTTTACTTGTCGATAAACAAATAACTAAATTCATATTAAGTTTAATGTAAATACCAAATATGTTTCTGCTATAGCCGAACAACCAACTCATGCTCCAAACTCATCAATACGGTTTTTTATTATTAATAAATTCTACTATATATGATTTGACTCGAGTAAATTGGACTCGGCATAGATTATAGAGTCCATGTAACCTTTCGTATTTTTGCTAAATAAAATTTAACGTCGTTATATTCTTTTAAGGACCATTGTTGTCATTTATGAAACTTGTGGGTTACTTATGCTTGTTTCTTTGTTTGACATTAATTCTTTAATATAAAAGTTAATCGTGTTTGCTACAATTGTGGGGAACCTGGTCATTTTCGCCCACAATGCCCTCGTCTTGCGGGTAACGTTCCACAAGCTCGAGGACGTGCTTTCAACATAAATGCAAACCAAGCACAAGCCAACAATGATGTGGTGAACGTTATGTCAAATCCAACCCCAACTTTATGATCTAAGTCCTTTTGATGCTTTACCTGTATCGTTAAATGTCTTTAAAACTGAACAGGTATGTTCCTTATTAATAATTCTTATGCCTACGTCCTGTTTGATTCTGGAGCTGATAAGATTTTTGTCTTGTTAGATTTGAGCCTATACTTGCTAAGCCACATACGAAATTAGAAAGACCTCTTACCGTTGAAGTCGCCGATGGAGAACCTATCACCGTTGATATCGTTATTCGTGATTGCATTTTGAGTCTAGACGCGCATGATTTCTTTATCGATCTTATTCCTATGAAACTTGGAAGCTTTGACGTTATTATTGGCATGGATTGGTTAGCCAAACATCATGCTAAAATTATTTGCTTCGAGAAGTGCATTCGCATTCCTTTGCCTTCGGGGGATACATTGAAAGTATTTAGTGAAAAATCCTCCAAATGACTCAAACTCATGTCGTGTACTCAAGCCCGAAAATGCCTAAGCAAGAATTATATGGCTTTCTTGGCCTACGTGGTCAACACGAAAGTCAAAGGGAAAGACCTTAAGGATGTCCCGATTGTACGGGACTTTCCTGAAGTATTTCCCGATGACCTTAGTGGCTTACCTCCCGTGCGTGAAGTCGAGTTTAAGTTCGATCTAATTCCGAGAGCGAACACCGTGGCTAAGTCACCATATCGACTTGCACCATTGGAAATGCAAGAGCTAGTAGTCAACTTCAAGAACTGTCGGACAAGGGCTTCATTCGTCCTAGCTCTTCGCCTTGGGGTGCACCTGTTCTGTTCGTGAAGAAGAAAGATGGATCATTTCGTATGTGCATCAATTATCGTGAGCTTAATAAACTTACCATCAAGAACCGCTACCCTCTTCCTCGCATCGATGATCTTTTTGACCAACTTCAAGGAGCTGCTATTTTCTCAAAGATTGACTTACGTTCTGGTTATCATCAATTACGAGTTCATGATGATGATATCCCAAAAACTGCTTTCCGTACTCGATATGGACACTATGAGTTCATGGTTATGCCTTTTGGTTTAACAAATGCTCCTGCTGTCTTTATGGATCTCATGAACCGAGTATGCAAGCCATATCTAGACAAGTTTGTGATTGTCTTTATTGACGACATACTTATCTATTCCAAGTCTAAAACCGATCATGAACTTCACTTGCGACAAGTTCTTGAGCTATTGAAGAAAGAACAACTGTACGCGAAGTTCTCAAAGTGCGAATTTTGGCTTGAGGAGGTCTAATTTCTAGGACACGTGGTGAATAGCCAAGGAATTCACGTTGACCCTGCAAAGGTGGAAGCTGTAAAAAATTGGTGTGTTCCTACAACTCCAACCGAAGTCCGTTCTTTCCTTGGTCTTGCTGGCTATTATCGACGTTTCATTGCCAACTTTTCTAGAATTGTGAAGCCGCTTACTTCTTTGACTCAAAAGAATAAACCATTCGAGTGGGGGTCCGAACAAGAGGAAGCCTTTGAAGCATTAAAGCACAAGTTGTGTCCTTGACTTTGGTGGTGACTGGGATACGCATTTACCACTAGCGGAATTTTCGTATAATAATAGTTACCACTCGAGTATCAAGATGGCACCTTTCGAAGCGCTTTATGGTCGTAAATATCGTTCCCTGATCTGTGGACTGACATTGGTGAAAATTTCATCACTGGTCCCGAGCTTATACAAGAAACGACTGATAAAGTCTCCATAATTCACAAGAACCTTGAAGTGGCTAGAAGTCGACAAAAGAGTTATGCCGATAAACGACGCAAGCTGTTGGAATTCCAAGTTGGGGATACGGTTCTTCTTAAGGTCTCGCCATGGAAGGGAGTTGTTCGCTTTGGGAAGATGGGTAAACTAGCTTCACGATTTGTAGGTTCTGAAAAGGATCGGGAAAGTGGCTTACAAACTGGAACTACCTTCCGACCTTAATGGAGTTCATCCTGTTTTCCATGTTTTAAATATGAGGAAATGTTTGGCTGACGAAAGTCTGCATGTCCCATTGGAAGACATCCAGATCGACGAGTCATTACATTTTGTTGAGAAACCTGTTGAAGTCATAGATCGCATTATGAAGAAGACTAGGACCACTACCACACCAATCGTCAAGGTTCGCTGGGAGAATAAGCGTGGACCTGAGTTTACTTGGGAGCGTGAGGAGCATATATATGAGGAAGAAATACCCGTATTTGTTCGTCTAGTTTTATTCTTAATTTCGGGAAGAAATTCTTATAAGTTGGGCAGACTGTAACCTTTCGTATTTTTGTTAAATGAAATTTAACATCTTTATATTCTTGTAAGGACCGGTTGTCATTTATGAAACTTGTGGGTTACTTATGCTTGTTTTTTTGTTTGACATTAATTCTTTAATATAAAAGTTAATAATTAAATTGAACAATAATAATAATAAAAATAATAATAATAGTAATAATAATAAAATAGTAACAATAACAATAATAATTATAATAATTTATAAAAGTTATTAAACTTAAAGTAAAGAAAAAAATATTTAAAACTTAAAGTTAATTAAGTTCAGGGGTTGTTTTGCCATTTTATAAACTTTAAAAGAAAGTTATTTGAATAAAATAATAACAATTCAAACTACAGGGGCCATTTGTGTAAAATCCTAAACCCAAACCCCCTTTTCCTTTCTCTCTCCCCGATTTCCCGATCACAACCCCGGCCGAGCTCCGGCAACCCCAAAGCACCCGAAACCCTTCGATTCTCGACCCTAAACCGTTCCAAATTGAGTCTAGAACCTGAATCGAACATATAACCGTCGATAATACAACCTGAAACGTTCATTTCATCAACGAATCAATCGAAACCGAAACCCCAATTTAATTCTAACCGTTCAACGTACAAATCGTGGTAATAACCCAATTAATTGAACATAAACAATCGTTTAACTATTCCTAACCTATCATTACTTGCAATTTCATCTATGAAACACACAAACATCAAATTCAATCCCCACTTCATCACGAACCTGCAACCTATTTGAACTTCATCATCTGGACATCAAAAACAAAAATTGATAGAGGGCTTTTGAGCTTGTACACCGTTAGAAGCTACTGCTACCACGAATTTGGTTTTAATCATCACCAGCTTCTTGAACCCAAACCCATCACTGTCGTGGCCTGTTCTTCGTCTTGTTTATCCCCAATTCATCTTCATCAGGGTAATTAAACACATACATAAACTCGTTTTAACATGGGGAACAAAAGCCCCATGAATATAATCATTAACCGAATCGATTTATTGTTCAATTTGAATCAAAAATCAAACTAGGGTTCTTATGATTTGGGGATATCTTGTTAAATGCGTTTTTAAGATTTAAAAACCATCATTTACCACGGCTGCGGCCCTGGTCTACTGGTTACACACACACATCCCCTACTTGAGGTTCTGGGTTCGAACCAGGCAACCTCAATTATCTTTTTAGGGCTTTTTCAGCCCTTAAAAATATAGAAAATTATTGAAAATTATTAAAATCAATTTTTGTAAACTTTATTTATTTTTAAAGTCACTTAATTAATTTCTGTAAATTTATTTCTTTAAATACTTTAATATTTTTATAAAACAAAGGTTATATTTAGTTTAATTTTATAAAAATAGACTTTAAATAATGATTTAAATTACTAAAATTATTATTGGTTCAAACGTTATTGTTTAAAATCATAATTTTTACAAACAAATATAAAAATGTATTTACACTTTATATTTAAGCTTTGTCAAATATTATAAATGATTTAAAATTCATTTCTTTATGATAAACTACTTAAATGGTATAATTCTTTTCATTAAATTAAAATAAAAGTGTTTTCATTATTAACTTTTAATTATCAAAACCCTAAATTTCCCCTTGAAACCCTAGATCATATTTAAACGTTAATCTTATTATTAAACTTGAACTTGTAATATATACGTTTAGGTACCTTGTAAAGGAATTCGTCGTAAAGGAATTCGTTGGAACATCGTTTATTATTCTTATTATCATCTTACATATATATACATCAAGTGAGTTTTCATGCCCATCTTTTATTATTTCACACCTTTTTAGGGTGAAACATGTTAACTTATCAACTTACACTTGTAAACCTTTTGATACTTGTAAACACACTATGTTGACAATCATTAACTATTGGTAGCATGGTTACGTCATAGATCTATGGGCCTGACAAGCGTATTTGGTGTTAAAACCGAGGTTATTGCCGGCTTCTGATGACGTATGCTTGTTCATCATGGGAACCAAGTACACTTAGTTAATCGTTATATACTAGTAAACTTATTCTTGGTCAAGGTTTGATTGTAGCTATATGTATTTTATAAACTTGCATAATTCGTAACCATTGGCATGAATTGCTACTTGTAAAGTTTATATATATATATATATATATATATGTATGTATGTATGCCTAACCGTCGACTGTCGCCGACCTTCGTTGCCGAAAAGTGTCTCAACGGGCGCAGTTGGTGGTCGCGGTCGATTGTCGGCGGTGACGGTGGCGGTGACCGGTGGTATGTAGCGGCGATGATCGGTGGCATTGAGGTGGTGACGGTTTTTAACGGGTGATAAATTCCAATTTTTTTATAAGTGTTTTGTCACTAGAAATGCATTTGGAATCTAAATTCCGTATATATATATATATATATATATATATATATATATATATATATATATATATATATATATATATATATATATATATATTCCAATTCAAATTCCAATTCTAATTCCAGTTCCAACAAATCCCGCGAACCAAACGCCTCGCTTAGAGAAAACCAAGTTTAAATCCAGTAAATATATGGCACAGGATTTGATGTAACAACACTAATTCTAGATCATAAAATGCCACGTTTTAATTACTTTAAATCAAGAATACAAAATCAAACAAACAATTAATACCGACCACGATTTAATACAGCTGCTTATATATATTCGCCACACGTTAGTAAACCCCAACCCCACATGCAGCACATCTCCATTGACCAAAATACTTCAATTCACACGTTAAATAGTTGTTGAGACTATCAGTCTTTAATACCGTGTTTATATCTATGCATATATACACATCTATATGTTATTTATACATATAGCATATACATAGATATCATAATTTACACATGAACTCTATGTTCAGCTTCTTGAACTGCTTTTCAGAATCATCACCGGGCGGAAAGTTAGTATGCAACGGCGATGTGTGTGTTTTGAGGAGAGACAAATCAGGCCGTTGTAATGGTGGTATGAACTTGAAGAAGAACCAGAAGAAACGAAGCCTTCGGGTTTTGTTTGTTAGATCTTCGGGCCAGTCGAAAGGCTAAATGATCATGGATCACCAGGATTCATTATATTTCTTCCGCATCTTCGCGTTGATCGATAGATACAGATAGCTTGTATATGTATAGGTCCAGTATTTTAATTGGCTTTTGATATGACCATTAATTGAAGGTAAATCTACTGTAATTTTGAGTTGGTTAAGATGTTCTTGAGTGCATTATAACAAAGGTTCGATCTATGAGCTGGTAGATATGTGATTTCATTGATCTATATGCAAGTATCAACTGAGTTTTTAGGTATACTTGTGTGTTTGAATTAAAATTTTCATACCTACATGGTTGTCTTGGAGGATATTAAATGAATATAAACTGTACTTTGGTCACAGCATGATAAACTCATGATTTAAATATTATTAACAAATATTATATTCATATAACTATTTAAATATCTTATAAATAAATGGAAAACTTCAAATAATAGATAGAGTTTGAAAGTTTCCTTTTTACACTAAAAATCTACCATACTGCATGGTAATATTTTTTCACGAAGTTAGTCAGCTTGTACTTAATTATGAGAAAACTATTGACTAAATAATAATAAATATATATATATATATATATATATAATTTATTTCACTTAATTTTAAATATTAGAGTTAGTTATCATTTCATCGGTCCTCACTTTTTAAAAAAAAATTATTTTCATTTATTTTGTTAACTTAGTCATTATTACTGTTAAGTTAAGAACATTTAAGTAATTATAAAAATAAAAAAACGTAAACTAAATGATTTGCATAATGACTAAAATATACCTAACTCAACAAAAATAATCAACCAAGTTTACAAAAATGAATTAAAATTACAACTTTTTAAAAGTCGGGAATCCCATAGAAGAAAAAGAACTATTTAAATTGAAATAACAAAGCAGATTAAAATTTAAGGATGACAATGGCAATTAATTCTAAATATTATGATCTTTATAGTTATTTATATTTACAAAATTGAAACATGATAATAAAGTTAAATAAATTTAAATTTCATAGGAGGAAAACATGTTAAGTGTTTTAATGGGAGACTAGCTTAAAGTTAATTATTATTGTTAAAAATATAATTATTGATTAAATCAGAGTTTATTATTACTGTGACATAGTATGTAACTAGTATTAATCCTTCGCGTTGCGGCGGTGAGCGTAAACTATGCCAAGTAGCGCCAATGTCGCACCAGCATATGTTAGCGACCACCAACACCGTAAAAGCTCGTATTAAAAAAGAAACAAAAACGACTAAAATAAAACCGAATGAAAAGTAAACATAAAAATGTTGAACCACACACGTGAAACATAAAACATTAAAAACAATAATTAAGTCAATCTAGGAACCGCATGTTACGACAGGGCCGTTAAACTGGAAAAATTAAATAGACATAACAAAGTTGAATCACACGCACGCATTTGGTGTGTTAACTCTCAATTTAGACCGAATGTAAAATGAAAAAATTATAAAAAATAAAAAGTATATGTGACAAAAGTTAAAAGTAAAAAATTATAGGAGTTAAATTATAAAAAAATATATATATAAACGTACTAAGTTTAAAATTAAAAATTAAAAGAATTAAATGATAGTACTATATCAATAAAAATGTGTACACAAAAATTAATAATTAGAATATATATAATTGACATTTAAACCTAAGTGTGAGGAGGTAGTTAAACAAACATAACCGTCAATTTGCCGACTTCAAAGGATATAAATACCCTACCGTGTATGATATATGAAACTAATACATTCTTAGTTTTTATCTAAAATCTCTGCAAGTATCCATAATTCATGTGCATATAATCACCATGTGTTTGTGTGTGTATAAATCTATGAGAGATCATCAATTAGGATATAGTGTGACACTTTTGGGAACAACTCGTAATAGTGAGTGGATCAAAAGCAAACAATCTATTATGTGATGCACTGCAAAAAAAAGTGTGTTACCATCAACTTAAATTGGAGGTCTAGTGAAGCGATTCTTGAAGAAAATGTCGTGCGAGACAATTACGAAGAGCATATGAAATAGTGTGATATGATCAAAGTCGTGAAGGAATTAATGCCCATGTGACTTGCATCATCTCAGAAAAGCTGTGAAAGCAATGTTGTGTGAAGCAACAATCAAAACCAAGAAAACGATGAAAGTCCTTTGTGTGAAACAAGCAAAAAAGTGTAAAGCTAATCATGTGAGATGATTAAGTGTAAGCAATTTGTGACAGATTCAAGCAAAACACGAGAAGTGAAGAACAAGATCAACATGAAGAACCGTGTGAAACAAGATCAACATTGAGTTGTAGCAACGCTATGGGTGTTCAACGATTTATTTGGTTATGAATCTTTCTAGGGATGTCCATTAGCCGAATTGGAAACATATCTAACCAAACCACATTTAACTGACTAAAACGATTAAACTGAATTCAGAGTTTGTATGCATTTGAATTCAGTTAAATTCGAATAACCGAACCAAATAAACAAGATTTTGTAGGCCGATAACCAAAACGAAAACTAAATTCACAAGTTGGATACGTTTAAGAATCGAACCAAAAACTAAATTCACAATTATGTTTGGGTTTTTTGGTTATAGATACGGATTAATTTTCGGTATTTTTTTGGTTTCATTTTTCCTTTTTTTTAACACCACTACCTAACAAGTGGGTATCCCTCACTAGTATACAAAAACCAATACTAAATAGTAAACGTTTTCTATTTAGTATTTTAAAAATTTATTACTTTAAATACCATCACATTTATCAAGTGTTAGCTAATTTTCTTGTAGGGTTGGGGTGTTTCTTGAGATATATCCCAATGTTCTTATTTTGTAATTGTTTTATTTTATTAATAAAATTTGTCATCGTTGATTTTCTAAAATAAAGCTTTGACTATTTTTTCTATCACTTTGTTTTTGTTAACTTGTAATAAGTTCTTTGTTTTTGTTAATTTTATTATTATTTTATACAATTATCCTTTATATTTATAAACCAAAAGAAGAAGCAGTGCATATTAGTGTTTTTGTAATTTAACCACATAATTTTAGGGGGTTTTCTCTTTTTCCCCTCCCATGTGTGTTTATATGGATAGAAAAGGGGTTTAACCACAAAGTGGGTTTTCTGGGTGTTGTGGTGGTCGTCGGCGATGGTAGAGGCGACGACGATGGCAGCCGTTTCACCGCGTGCATCTATTTATCGCTCTACGTCGCGGTGGTGTGGGATCTATTGCCGCTCCGCCTCCCCTCTGTGGTCGAGGTGGGGCTGGCGGCGGTCCGCGTGTGATGTTCGGTGTTTACGGTGGTAAGGTTTACCGCCGTTTTTGGGCTACGCGGCCCTCAATGGCCGTCAGTGGCAGTCCCTGCGGCGGTGGTGTTATCGCCACCGTCGTGATGACCTAGGGTTTTCAGATCTGAAAAGATGACTTAGGGTCTTCGGATTTATGGATTTTTTTCATGGAAGCTACGACTTTTGCTTCGGTGGCCCTAAGGCCTCCCTTCACGATTGAGGTGGGATCGGTTGCGATGGTGATGGTGTAAGCGTTTTTTGGCCCCTCTTTTCATGGTTCATTTTACATGTTTTTGTCTCTGACAATTTCAATGACAATAAGCACTATCTCATTTGAGATCCAGTTCTGTGGTCGGTTTGCATGTTGTAATTTGCTGGTTTTGTGTGTCGATGACGATGAATCATTGTTCATCTGGGACCTTTGGTTGTTGGTAAATCCAGGGCTATGATTGTAGAGCGAAATGGTGTCGATTGCCATGACTTGACGACCGTTTAAGGTTTGCAGCCGCACCTGACTACCAATTCTGAGCCTCATCGCAGGTATTGCATTGCTATGCATTGTTGATTTTTTATGTTGTGGCAACGGGTATATTTTGCGTGATTTGCCCCTGTTACTTGTGTTGTTGTGCAATGTGTTTATTAAGGATGAAAAGTCTCGTTATGTGTTTGACTATGATGACGGATCTTAGCCTTTCTTTGCCCCGTCCATCACACACCCGAAGCGCGTGAATGTTTACCACTAGTTCTTTTATTAACATTCACAAATTTCTAAAACAGTTTTTGTTTACTATTCTTTTGTTATTTTTAATATCAATTTCTATTTTAGTACCATTTTGTAATATTATATTTTTTAAAATTAAACATATTTTTTTATTTGGTTTAGAGTTAAATTTAAAATTACTAGGTAAGATATGATAAAAACAATTATTTTCTTTCAAACTTTAAAAAAACCATCAATTTCACTTCAAAATTTTATTATTATTTTTATTTCAATCCAAACTTTTCATCATTTATAGGTAAACTAGACTAAATTTTATAAGCAACTAAAAAAACTAAACTGAATTAAAACAACTTATTAACTTAAAAGCTAAATTAATATTTTTTAATCTTTTGAAGAATAATAACTAATTTTAATAAACTCTAAAAAGTAAAACCAAATTTAACGTTTTATTTTACCATTTCAAATGAAAAAATATAAACAAAAAAACCGCAAAAGAAATATCAATATATGCTACAGGGTTCGAACTTGCATCACCCAACTCAAACTAAAACCCAACCCACCGGCCATGCACTTTAGGGTATAATAAATTAAGATTAGGGTACCAAGAGCACAACCCAAACTACATCAACCGATATTGATTGATATCTTATTTTTGTTCAAAATTATATAAATTGATAAGGGCACAACCCAAAACTACTTAAATTATATAATAGTTTTAAATTATTTATGTTAACTTAATAATATCTTTAAAAGGACAAGAAATATATTATTTTATTGATTTCCATGTGCATGATGGATATATGAACTCAAGACTTACATAAAGTAACTTCTTGTTCTTTTGTTCAAACCATATTTCACCTTTTCTTTCTTGTTGGGTTGTTGTTTCTTTTTGTCTTCTTCTCTTCTTGTTATTCAATCTAACCTCAAGGCGTGTTTCTTCATCTTCTTTATCGGCTTCATCATCAAAGACGGGGAGTTGACGTTCTTTATCGTAGGATGAACTACGAAAAGATTGGTTTTTATAACAGGGTGCAAAAGGATCAAAACCGTGTTCTTCTTATCTTGGATTAACGAATTGAGCAAGTGCAATTTGAACAAACATGTTCGGTCCTTGATGTTGCGGGCAATATTGAGGGTATAAAATTTGGGGTTGTATCGGTTTTTGTCTTGAGGAGTTAATGCTCGAACTGCCTCTAGATTTTCTTGCTATAACCAACTTTATTTTTTTAGAATATTTTTTAGTATATAATCGAGTTAAGTTTGGTATAAAAATATTTATATAAAATCTTAGTATTTATAGGCTAAAAACAAATTAATTTATTATTGTTTAACTGCTAATGATCTTTCCATGATGATAAGTTTGGCGCCTACCACTTGGTTTGACATACCAGCACATCATACCCTAGGCAATGGTGTTGCAAAACTAGCTGAAGTACCTAAAGGGCATTGCCGAAAATGCCTAGAGTATCCTTAGTTGTAACACGTTCCAGTTATATTTTGGTTTAAATTTTACCATTTGAATCTAAAGGTTCCACTAAAGTTGTAATTTGAATTCATTTGACTACACTAAACTAACACTATTAACCTTTTTCTTGTTAACTTTCCAACGTGATGGTTATTTTAGTCAAAACATTTACAAATTTGATAACTAGCCCCACGTGAGGGACTTAACTTTTTCAGTAATTTTTGTTAATTACAGTTATGATTTGACACGACTATAATATTTTTTTGTTTTGTCTTGCTAATTTCTTTTGGTTTAGTAGTTATGTTACTTTTATTCATTTTGTTAAATCATACAATTTTTGGGTTTATGTTTATGATGATTAGCGTTTATGATTATCATCCATGAACTGTTAGTTTCATATTGTTGATTGTTTTTGTACTTATATGATAATTTATGTTTTATGATTATGATTCAAAGAGCTTGTGTCATCTTACTTGTTTGTTAATTTAAATTTTTTCATGATGTATGTTTTATAAATTTAAAAATGATTAAATTTTAGATGATTATCATCATATGTTATTTTACATAACAGATGGAGTAAAATCGTAATGGTGATAACCAAAAGAGATTGAACGAATAAAACATCTCACGTTGGTTTTTATTTTGTAATTGTTTTGATTAAAATACTTCTAATGTAAGAAAGTTAACAAATGAACTATGAATACAATTAGATCTAGTTAGATGGATTTAAACGATGATTTTAATGAAATCTTTACATTCAAATAAAAACATTTTTATTAGGGTAGAGTTATAGTAAAACAGAATTTTTAATCTAAAAAGCCTAAGAAAGATAGTGGGCTTGACACGTGTTCTTTTATTATTTTAAAGAGCAGAGCATTTTGGTTATTATGTCAATCAAAAGTACCCAATGATATAATTTCACTAATGTATTTTTCAAAACTTATAGTATTGCAGATAACACAATGTCTTATTTTTGTCATTATATTTTAATAAATTATATAAACTTGTTGTTATCCATCATTGTATTTTACCATTAGAAGTACATAATGATGTTATTTTACCAATATATTTTTCCAAACTCATGGTATTTAAGATAACATAATGACGATTAAAAGACACAATGAGACATTGTGTTATTTTGTCATTTTTAATGTATTAGATTAATTAGTTGTTAATTTTTTGTTGTGTTTTACATATTAAAGATACAAAATAATATTATTCCATCATTATATTTTATAAAATTCACCATTTGAAAAAAACATAATAGTATTCAGAAAAACATAACAACTAACAAAAAGACATAATGAACTGCATTAAATACACAATAACGAGATAATGGTTTAAAAACGTATTTTTTATATTTTTATATTACAATACTGTACTCATTTAAGAAATAAAAAAATATTTATTTTTATGGTGTAATTTTTGTAAAAAGAATAATGTCATACATAAAAGTTATGAACGTTTTAGAAAAATGAAGTAGTTTGCAAAAAGTCAACAAAAGTGAGTATTACTAAAATTTTTCTCTAACAAACTTTTTCCTACAATTTAATCTTAATAATTAATCAAAAAGATGTACGTTTCAGATTAATTCTTATACTTTTTATTAAACCAAATATTTAACTCATTAATAATTGACTAGGGCACATATCATGGGGGAGAAAAGTAGAAAACACACTTTATTAATATTATACAACTCACCACCTCCAACAATCAATAATCAAACACATACAACCCTCAAAGAAGATCTTCATTCACGGTGGCCCCTTCCACACGTTTAATCTCCGCATTTTCGTCAACCTTCTCATTCTCATTGAACCATTGTCTTCTTCTTCGAAGATCCAGACTCTTCTTCCATCAGGTAATCTCAATTCAACCCCAAAGATCTCCTTCAATCTTCAATCGTTTTCGTTATACGTTTACATTTGTTCAAATCATGCCGATGCATCTGGTTTGAACGATTGAATCGCCCGGTGTACGTTTGTTTGTTTGTTTGTTTGCTAGTTGTTAGCGTTTTTCGTTGTGGTTGAATTGAAGATATGTGCTCTTATGCGTTTGTGTCGTTTTGGTTAGCAGTGTATAAAGTTGAAGATAGCGATGTTTGGTGTTCTCCGGCGAAAAGTCGTCAGCGGAAGCTCGTCTGCTTCGGTAAGCTTTGGTTATGTTCATCTAGAAGAAAACAAGTTAGAAGGTGTCGGTTGTGTTACTTTTGAGTTTTGACCTCAATTTGTATCGTATATGTTAGTTTGTGTACAGAGATTTATATCCAATTTAACCTGTAGGGTTAAGTTCTTCTTATATGTCGTTATGGTTAATCTGTGAAGTGAGTATTATCATTGTTTGGAGCTTATTACTCAAAACAAAAGAAAAAAAAAACACATTGGTTGAAATCCCTATGACAGAGTTATCAAGCTTAAAACATCAATATAAAGTATGAGTTGGGGCAGTAGTAGGTGTAGTTATGAGGAGTTAAAGTGGACTGCAATTTTGGGGAGGGATGGAATATTGTATTATGTAGATAGAGAGTTATATAGGCTATATGAAATGGGCATGCGCTTGATATATGTTACTTTGTTTTGGACAGATCGTAGGAAAATCATGGCGAAGAACTCACCCTGTAGCATCTACAACTGCAACTTGTTTCACCTCAGAAGGAGAGGTAGTGATTGTCTTAACTTCAAAATATTTATACTTAATTTTATTATGTTTGTGATTTGTGAACATAATCCTTGCCTTAAGAGTCTATTTTGATGCAAGTTGATTTGGTTTGTTAACTCGGTAACCTCCAGCACTGTTATTGAATTGTGGTGTTTATGTTTCAGAATACTTTATCTTAATTTATTGATTTAAGACCTAGTAGTTTATATTGTAATTGATTAAACTACAATACTTCTGAACTGTGTCATTTTTATGTTGAAGATAATGTTTATCTTCATTATAGTTTTATGATCTACTTGTCTGTTATGTTAACTTTGTGAACTCCATTGATTCTGGACTATGCTTTAATGTTGCCAAAATCGTTCCTTTTATGCTCTTGGAATGAAAACATATGTGATAAAACTTGTTTCAAGATATTATTTCTTGAATCTGATATATTAGTTGGCTATTGTGAATGACTATAAGCATGTGTAAAATCTCCAGCGAACTTCCTGCGTGGGGGCTGGTTGAGCTTAATCTTTTTGACATGAGTTTCAGTTGGCTTTTATAGTTACTCTTACTAGAAGACAAATGAAATTTCCTAGAAGTTTCAGTCTGTTGATGATTTACAAATTCAGTGCATTTTCTTCTAGTTCTACTGCATACATGATACAGCGCATGTTAAATGATGCATGCTATTTGTACATGCCATTATTCTAGGGATAACTACTTTGAAATGCTTATAGGTCTTACTCAATACGCCAGTCATTGGCAATGTTCGAAGCATATGTCATGTTACCCATCCTGGTAAGTTTCTGCCCAGCTTCACTTTATTCTTCCGGGAAAGCTTAATTATAGTGTAAATATTTAGTTATATGAGGTTTGATCCTTCCCTGATTATTTCCCTCACAGGTGCAGCAGTTAACCTAAGGCCATTAAGGTTAGTGCATAATTCCATTTTTATTTATTTCTGTTATATATATAGATAATAAATACCGTTGGTTAAAATTTAGAAGCATGATGCAATAAGATTCACGCAGAGTGTATTGATAACACGTGTTTAGACTTTGAGGCCTTGTTTCCAAACTTTCTAGCTTATGATCTTAGTATTTGATTATATCTGTAACCTAATTGTGGTCTAAGATTTATTATTTGTTGTAGAATGATATATAACTATTGATGCATGCACATGTGATTTTTCTAACTAGATCTCTTTTCTTTGCAGGGAAGTAATGACCAGTCTTCAGCCATGTGTCAGCATGCAGTTGCAAAATAGAATGTTCTCTTCTGAGAGTGGTACGGTATTCATATATTCTTCTTGCTGACATTTCACTGTTAGTATGTTAATACGTATGCAACAAGTAATACACGGACATGCATTTATACAATCGTGCATCTCTAAAATGTTAGCACTAATACATGTTAATATATGTTGTTAACTTTTGGCCAGGAAGTGATGCATTCACATGTTACATCTGTTGATTGCTAGTCTTTTAAGTAATATTGTCTCTGTTCTTTTAGCCAATTTAGAATGCAGTAAAAGGCTAAAAGCTGTCATTTTTGTTAAGCTCATTGACTTGCATGACTCTTTTTTACAATTATATATTCCACACCTATTTTTTCTGAAATCTGAATTGTCATTATATGTTTATTTCATATTGATTGTAAATTTTAATTGTTTTAAAATTGTACATGTGTTATTTTTTTTTCAAGGTGATCTGGTTGATGCGGTTGTTCCTTTTATGGGTGAATCAATAAGTGATGGTACACTGGCAACTTTCCTAAAAAGTATGTTCTTCTGTTCTGTTAAAACATTTACAATATTCTATGTTATCGTGCAATCTCTTGTTTTTAATTGCTCTCTCTTTGAGCAGAACCTGGTGACAGGGTAGAAATTGATGAACCAATTGCACAAGTTGAAACAGACAAGGTATTTCTTATACATTTCTACTTTGGCCTTTTTTATTGGAACTTGTGAGGTGGTAAGTTGTAATCACTGTTTCTTACACCGAGTTGTTTATGTTGCAGGTCACTATTGATGTTGCTAGTCCTGAAGCTGGTATAATTCAAGAGGTAAAATATTGCATCACTGTTGCTAAACTAGTTCAAATAGATGATGTTAGATTTTGGGGAAACTGAAGTTGAGCTTTGATATTGGTAGTTTGTAGCAAAAGAAGGGGATACTGTTGAACCAGGTACAAAAGTTGCTATCATCTCAAAGTCGGCAGAAGGTGCAGCTGCTTCATCCAAACCAGCATCTGAAGCCCCTTCTCAGCCACCTCCTGCTGCTGAGAAGGTGGAGGAGAAGCCAAAGCCAAAGGTCGAAAGTACCCCTGTCATTGAGAAGCCTAAACCAGCTTCTCCAACACCACCTTCTAGAACCTCTGCTTCAGAACCCCAGCTTCCTCCTAAAGAGAGAGAAAGACGTGTGAGTGTCATATTTAATGATAATGTTTTAGCTACCTTAATATTAATTATAAAATTTTAATTATATATGATTATAGTAAGTAATCTTTGATTTGTTGACTTTATATAAGCACATCTGTTTTTCCTCAACTATTTGGTCTAAAGCTGTGTTTGATGTGTTGCTGATGCAGGTTCCTATGACCCGTTTGAGAAAGCGAGTTGCCACACGTCTGAAAGATTCTCAGAACACATTTGCATTGTTGACGACATTTAATGAAGTTGATATGTATGTTTTTCGGATCCTTGTTACCTAACCTGATAGTATAGTTTATTGCAACTGTTAAATGGTTTTTTAGAAGTGGGAGCCCAATAGAATGTATTGAGTTTGCATCCCCATTGTAAATTCCAAGCAGGCTGTCTTGTGTGTTAATGGATTCATTTCTTTCCTTTTATTATTTACCTACTTTTTCCAGGACTAATTTGATGAAACTTCGTTCCGAGTATAAGGACGCCTTCTTAGAGAAGCATGGAGTCAAGTTGGGTCTGATGTCTGGTTTTGTTAAGGTACTGGCCATTATTTTTTCAAAGCTCTTTAATATTCAATGTTAAGTAGTTCTCCCAAATTTCAGGCCGCTGTCAGTGGACTCCAAAATCAGCCAATCATCAATGCAGTTATTGATGGGGATGATATCATATACAGAGATTATATTGATATCAGTATAGCTGTTGGTACTCCAAAGGTAAGCTCAAAAGATTCTATAATGTATTCTTTCTGCGAACTGAACAACTGACCTTGTCTTATTGCACTTGCACCAACAATAGTGACTTTCCTTCTCTAGATACCTACATTTAATTTATTGCAACACTATGTGTGTCAAATTGACATATTATCATTAATTACATATATTAGCAAAGATCAATTGAGGTTCACAGATTTTCTTTATCTTGACTTGCCTTCAACAGTTAAATATTTGTGTATTTGTAAAATTTTTTTTCAAACAACTTGTGTCAAATGTCACATTTTCGAACAAAACGGAGGACTTACAATTTTGCCTTTGATGCTCCTTTTCCATGTCAGTCTTTGCAAATCATATCTTCTAGACTTTTAGTTCTAGTCCAGTTAAAAGCCAGAAGTGAATCCAGTTTTCGTTAATCTCTGGTCCAGTTTTCTTTAATCTCTGAACGACATTGTTTTATGCTTTGTTTTACATATTCAACTCATGGTCCGATTTGGGGCCAAATTTGAGTTAAATCAAAACCAAACAGGTTTACTTTGGTTCTCTTTCCTGTTCTATTGTCTTTATTTTGGGTGCTTTTTTTTCCGGTTCATTCCAGTTCGTCCCAATGCACCTATTTAGTATCTACATGACAAAGGTTGATTAACTTGGTGACAAAAAAGGATAAAAACTAAAAACATCTTCTGCCCATTTTTATAAAATTTCATGAATAACTAGTATATTAAATTTGACTGCAAAAACAACCAAGGAAGTGATAACATTTGAGTATGTTTCAACTGTTGGCCCTTTTCCTTCCTAGGTTGACTTTTACACTTTTTCCAGTTTGACTCGTCGTCGATAAAATACACTCAAATTGACACGTTTACACATAAATTACTTGAAATTTCCTCGTGTAATTTGCTTCTTGTATCGTCTTTCATGTGGTTTTGTTTTCCCCTTGTTTTAGGGACTCGTTGTGCCAGTTATTCGCAATGCTGAAAAGATGAACTTCGCTGAGATTGAGAAGGAGATAAACACTCTTGCTAAGAAGGCAAACAATGGAACCATTTCCATTGATGAGATGGCTGGAGGCTCATTTACAATTTCCAATGGCGGTGTATATGGAAGCCTTTTGAGCACTCCCATCATCAATCCTCCTCAGGTATGTGCTTATGATTGGTAAAAATAAAAAAAAGAAAATAGCCAAAATGAAAATTCACCATAAGAAGATGGCTTTGTGTCCTGTTTAGGTCATTTTGTAACCTGTAATGACACTTTTATACATAAATATAACATTTTTATATAACATTAGCACTTTTGAAACTGAGTTTTTTTGTAACACAAATGGGACACAAAGCCATCTTATCATGACTTGGATGTACAAAAGAAAGTACAATGACTAGAATGGAACAAATGAATAAGTATGTTGGTATATATGAAAATAGAAAAACCTGATAAAAACCAAGTTTCAAATAAGGAAACATATTTCTCATGTCAATCTAACCTGACCCATGTCTTCCCGTACCCGAACCACCTATTTTGCCATCTCCAGTGTTATTAAATGTTTTTCGTAGATAAATATATCAAAAGCAAAAGAAGAAAAGACAGACCAGTGACCAGTCATTTATAATTAGGTATTTCACTTATTAACACACATATATGTATAACAGTCGGCAATTCTGGGTATGCATTCGATCGTAAGTCGGCCAATGGTGGTTGGAGGCAACATAGTACCAAGGCCCATGATGTACATCGCCCTAACCTATGACCATAGGCTAATCGACGGAAGAGAGGCTGTGTTTTTCCTCCGCCGAATTAAGGATGTGGTTGAGGATCCCAGGAGGTTGCTTCTCGACATCTAAACATTTGCAGAACCTGATTTTGCTATACTCATGTTGAGCTCTGGTATTCCTCAAGTCTTACCAGATAATCACGGTTTATTTAAAGGTTTTTGCTATTTTCTCATGGCTGAGCCATGTTTTCATTGACTACACTTTGTTACATGAAACAACTTTGGATTTTTAACCACCCATTGACATGTTGCTGCTTCATGGGTTCGGTTTGTGCTTCATGTATCTCATAATTGATACTTTGTGAACATTTTTGGTGATCAATTTTTTTTATATATATATGCATATTTTAATTGGGTAATTTCTTGGTTGTGTGTTTATTGTGTAGGCCATTAGGTATTTAGGTAAACTGGTGACGTTTTATTTTTATTTATACTCAAACAATCCCCAAAACATTTGATCTGAACTTGTTAAAACAATTATGAAAAGTCAACTTTAGGACCAAAAGGTCTACAATCACCGGATAACATCAGTCATGAATAGTGAGTTAATCGTTGCTCCATTGTTCATGTGCTTGTGATTGGATCTCATCATGGCATATTCAACATTAACGCGCGTTGTTGAAAATATACAATGGTTTTATGGAAGTAAGATTGATACGAGCCGTGTGAACACAGCCATGAGCCCATGACTAGCATAAATTTTGACAGGCTTAACCACTTAGGCTAACCTTTAGACGTATGCCCCTCTAAGTAACTATAAGCATAATGGAGATTGCAAACCTAAACCATGAGCTTTATTGATCGTTCATTGACCCTGTTCAGATTGACGTCCTTTCCTTTTTATATATCCTTACATCAGTCACATCGTCCTTAAAGAATATGGGATCACACTCATAAGCAATCTTTAATTAGATCATCTGTAACGGGGCGTGATAGATGTGCCACATATACATATAACGCCCAGAATATTTAATTAGACCATCTGTAGTGGGACGTGATAGGCGTGCCACCTATGCATATCATGCCCAGAACACTACCCTATAGGCATGATAGGGGGAGTGATAAGCTTTTAATGTGATTTGGGTGTGATTCAAAGAGATGATTTTTGATTTTTTGTTAAAAATATTTTCAATCCATGATAATGCTACACCACATATTCTTATTTCAAAATAAACCAAACATTCATTCAAACACTATACACATCTTTATAGTGATCACAACACTCTCTACCTGCCGCTTATGTCACTTTATCATTACTGTCACTCACCCGTTACAGATAGTTTTATGTTTTAGGTTGACCCGTTTTATGTTCATTTATGAATATTATTAATAACTTACTACTTACTAACAACTCAAACAATTAATTACTTCGACTCAAATGGTGTCTTTTGAATTTTTTTTATTCCTTTATCTTTCAATTCCATTTAACAAACTTGGGTTTTTACATTTAGCTTAATATTAGAAAAGACGAATGAATATAAATAAAAAAAATAGCTGTTACAACTAATAACATAAAATTGTTGAAAGTGAAGATTTGGTAAAAGAGTTCAAAAGGAAAATTAATTTAGATTTTGAGTAGTTAATAGTAAGAGGAAAGATTTAAAATCAAAATATTTAACTTTAAATTATATAATTTTAATCCAAATTCTAAATATTAACTTTCTTAAAATCCTTTAAGTGGGTTAAAACTTAAAAGCTCAACCCACTTGTTAAACGGGTCATGTTCGGATTGACATGTTTAATAATCGGATCATGTTCGGGTAGACATGTTTAATAAACAGGCCATGTTTGGATCGACTAGCTAGTTTTGTTAAATAGGTATTGTCAACCGACCAAATTAATACCTGTTTTTTTCATGTCATGACTAGAATTACCGCTCCTAATTACTATCTTCACTTAAACTTGTACTCAATTTTAAAAGTAATCCACCAAACCATCTTAGAGGGCTAGAGGAATATGATTCTTTCATTCATATGCAAGTTTAGCATAAAAATGACAACTACAACAAGCAAAAAGATTGAAGAAATGTAAGAAAACCCTACATTCCATCTTTTCATCAACCACTATAGTTTCATTTATCAAAAATCAGCAAGCAAAAAGAAAGGAAAAGATGACACCTCTTTTGTTCATGGTCCTAGCCATTGAAATGGGAGTGATCATCATCATGTTGTTTCACTCACCTTTGCGGAACTTGATCATAGCGGGTTTGGATCGCTTGAAGCAGGGTAGAGGGCTCGTGACCTCAAGGACCGTTGCAGCGACATTATTCATAGTCTTCGTGTTCAACTTGTATGGTATCCTTAAAACACAAAAGCGTGTTATCGAGGTTGGAACCACTAATCCAACCGATCAAGTTCTTCTGGCTAATCGAATTCTAGAGGCGTCGCTCATGGGTACATACTTTATTTCCTAACGCGTGTTAGCCTTTATTTTATCAATCTTTCGCACTACTAGAAAGTTGGGCATTTATGACCGAAATTTGTGACTACAAAAAATGATCATAAATTTTGTGACTGATTTGCAACGGATATCACATCAGTCGAAAGATTAGCGACTGTATGTGGTCGGAAAGCGGTCGCAAATTAAAATATACAACACCTTATTCGCAACTCAGTAAAACAAAGAGAGAATATATAAGTAAAAATAAAAATTCAGTTACAAACCAATCCTAAATTTTGCTACTAAATCATTTTGGTCACAATATGCAATTACCAAACAGTTTTGCGACCGAAAATGCAGTTGCGAATACTATGTTATAATGTAGTGAAGTTGGTTAACAAACAAGATTTTCGCGACACAGGTTTCTGTCTATTCCTCGGACTGATGATCGACAGGCTTCATTATTACGTTAAAGAGTTGTGGTTGTTAAGGAAGAGCTTGAAAGCGGTTCGTGATTCTAATGTGATTCAACCGGTTAACAAACATAAGAAAACACTCTCAGATTGAATCAACTTTCATGTGATTCAACTGTCTATATTGTAATCATCAGTAAATTCACCAAATAAATGTCGCCAGTCATATGCTATATGCCTATATATATGCTTTTCTATGTAAACTCGAATGATTTATTTACCGTTGTTTCTAAATTATGGAAAACACTCTAAGAAGCTAGTTTTTCATGAATGCAATAATATTATTTTATATTGCATGTGTTATAAAGGTTAATGGTAAAACTGTTTTAAACGATTCTTAAATAGTGTAATTTGAATTGAAACATTTTAAAACTCTACACTTACATAGGTTTACGGGCAACATGTATTAAATGGCTCAACCACCTGTTCAAAAAGTAGTGTGCGTCTAGGTTCGTTTGTTTAATAAAATGACTGTCAAGTTCAATATGTTTAGTTCGTTGATGTGGCATTAGAATTTCTAATAAGTATACAACACATATACATTATCACTGTAGACAATGTAGCATGATGCATAGGTAGATGTAGCTCAATAAGTAAATTACGCAACCAGTTCCATTCCACAACGACGTTAGCGACCCCGCGATATTCAGCCTCGACACTAAAGCGAAAGATGGTCGAGTGCGTTTGTATGACCAAGAAACTAGGGTTTCACCTACTTAAATGCAATAACCGGATGTCGATCTGCGTGAGTTTAGACAACCTCTCAATCTGCATGTGAATATAGACAACGAGTTTAATAGCTTTGAAGGGATAATTAAACAAATATTATATTTTTTTGACATGACATTCAATAATAAAAAAACATTACATAATTATTAGATAAAAAAGAATGTAAATACCACTAAAGTTAGCTTAATTGACCATTAATAATTCTAATCGACTAACATTGCATTACAAGATCTCTAGATTTCGGTCCTATGAGAATGATAATTTCGACTCAACTAGGCGTTTACCACATCGCGGTTGGCGCGATTTTTTACCCGCAACATATATCACATACACGACGATCAATATAGGTAGACTGTATTGATAGACAATGAAGGCTCAGAACAGCTGACCAGTTGTGGCTGCAATGCAAAAATGATGCCACGCCAAACAACAGACAATAATTTTGTTTTCATCATCGTCTTTTCACATAACATACATGAACACAATGGCATCACAATCATACATGATGAAAAAAATAAGGCAGCAACATAAGACACCTGTACGTAACGCATCAACTGTTTAAAAATACTGTTCATCCCGTTCCTTTATTAATATATAGGTAATAAAGGTAAATAAGCCCAATAAATCCTTACGATGGCTTAGATGAGTGAAGGCTCATCATCATAGCCCTCAACATCCAAACATATTAACGTTTAACATCAATATGTAGCAACAAAACAAAAATCAACTTTCAGATTTCAAGCGAAATCGAGGCTCAGATGAGTGATGACTCAACATCATAGCCCTCAACGCCCAAACACATAAAGGTTTGGCATCAATATGTAGCAACAGATGAAAACCCGACTTTCAGATTTCAAGCGAAATCAAAGCTCAGATGAGTGAAGGCTCATCACCTAATACCCAAACAACAGAACAAAACCCAGCTTTTAGATTTCAAGCGAAATCAAGGCTTAGATGAGTGAAGGCTCATCATCTAGCCCTCAATACCCAAACATATTAAGGTTTGACATCAATATGTAGCAACATAATAAAACCCAACTCTCAGATTTCAAGCGAAATCGAGTCTTAGATGAGTAAAGACTCATTATCATAGCCCTAAATACCCAAACATATTAAGGTTTAGCATCAATATGCAGCAACAAAACAAAACCCGCCAAGCAAAATCGAGGCTCAAATGAGTGAAGGCTCGTCATCATTGCCTATAATATCCAAACATATTAATGTTTGACATCAATATGTTACAACAGAACAAAACTCGACTTTCAAATTTCAAGCGATATGAAGGTTCAAATGAGGGCATGCTCGTCTTCATAACCCCAACACCAATAACTATGATGGTCCGCCATCAGTATCGAATAACAAAAGCGATTCAACTAAAACCCTCAAGCTCATATACAACCAACACATCATCACAATGAACATGAATAAAATCGAAACAATGTTAGGGCATAGAGAGATCTCTCGGATGAGCCAATACTCATCGTCATCGAGTCAAACATAGGAAACACCACTCCACATCATGTTTTACCGATCTAAAATTAGGATTTTAAACAATTGAAAACATCAAAGAACCTCAAGCAAGCATCAATGAAACAACCCCAAAACTGTAAAGTCACAAAACCAAGAACAAAGAAGCCAATCGAAGAGAGAGACATGACAAAGCCACATCATTTAACAATTTTATAGCCGCTGACGCCACATACGACGTTTAGGCCGCACGACGTCTGACAAATAGCCACCTGTTGCAAGGTGGTCGTTGCTACAAACGTTCATCAAATGAGACAACTTCAAAAATAGCAACACAATCACACCACCATCGTTGAAACAACATCCACGCACAACTCAATAGAGCGGCCATAGTCGGCGATAGAAGCTTTACAGTTGCCGTCGCTACAGACGGTCATCAAATAAAATGACCGCCGACAACGACAGCAAGCACACGTCCCTCGCCGGAAACGACGTGAAGAGCCACCTGCCGCAACAAGAGCCACAGGCGGCGAAAATGGTGGTGGAGGCGGCATTGCCAATGGTGGTGGTGGCGGTGGCGGTGGCAGCGACAATCTTGTGTGCGTGAAAATGAAGGTGAAAACCCTAATTTAAAGGGGCACCGCAAAGGATTGTACATGATGCAAAAACAATGGTACGTGCATAAAGCACTTGTACATAACGCATTAACAGCTCAAAAACACTGTTCATTGCATTCCTTTATTAATATATAGGTAAATTTGTGGTAGTGCTTTCCCAGAGCACCAAATTCCACCTAATTTGCCATGCACACGCTAGACTAAACGCACATTACAAAGTATTAAACTTCAAAATCACTAATTCCAGGTACATCAGTATAAATGATCTCCAAATCGTTTACACAAAGTACATCATATTATAAGATTTTACAAACAAATTACATTATGATGATCTTTGACTTTATATATGTGCATAAGTGTGTGACCTAGTGGCTAGGCATGAAACCTGGTTAAGTACATGTACAAATATGGGTTGAGTACACCGGTACACATCACACAAGATCTACATGTGCACCCATGACCTGGCACATAGCCAGTCATGAGACATCTCAACAGTGCTTTCCAATAATCCCCATGTTTGTGCGTCACAATTATAGCACAATCTGGCATCATGTTAGCATATTAGGCACACATGTAGAACTATTTAAATTTCAAGACCATTAATTTTAGCTAACTCACAAACAATGATCTTCAATATTAACGCAACTCAGTAACATGTACCCGGGAGGTAATGCACATATGATGTCGAAACTACGATCTTCCCTACTTTGAAGGGACAATATGGTCTATAGGTTTGAAAGACTAGACACGTACAACAGAGGCTGTTTATAGTTATTTTCACGGGTGTGTGTTTGCTCTTTAAAATTTGAAGTATGATGTATGAAACATTAGATTATCCAACCAACTTTCCCACAAAACATCGTCAGAAAATTTCATCGAACAAATTAAAAATGAATTTTTGGAAAAGCTTGTTTATGTGGAATTGTTTTTTAACAACCGTAGTAAACCACTACCAAACAAACTTGTTGATGGCTTGGTAGTTCGGTATTGATGATTTTAACGGTTTAACGGTTTGGGTTTGATGGTTCTTAACATTTTGATCTAGAATTTCATACATATTGTGCATGTATATATCTTCTATTATAGGGATTTATTTTAGCAATGGGTGATCACAAGAAGTAAGTGTGCAAATTACATTTTTCTAGTAAACATTTTGTATAATCGTCATGTACTCATGTTTTTTAAAATTATTCTAGTATCAAATCATATTTTCCGAGGTATGTTCTTCTTTTAAACGTTTATATAATCAGAAAAAAATCAGAGTGTATTCGCAGATATAGTAAGAGACTTGTGGTATTTCATTTGTGATAAAATTTGTTTTAAAAAAAATGTTAAGAATTGCATTTTGATTTTGGATCTTGTCATATGCAATTTTTGTTTTGGTGCTATAAAATCCCATATTATGTCCTTATACTTCTCTTTTCAATAAACAAATGAAATTTCAAGAGTCGAATTTTTAAGCTCACATCTTAACCAGCATTGGTGTAATTTCATTTATAATGTGCTTAGAGAATATTAGTTTATCTCATATCCTAATGATACGCTAAAAAAAACTTTATGGATAAACAACATGAGGAGAAAATTATGTTTATCTTGTGTAGAGATAGTCAGATAGAGTTTAATATATATATTTATATCTTGAGAAATTAAAATTTCTGTTTGATTAATTTTCATCCTTTAAATAATTGTCATCTTCTATATCTAATCAAGTGGGATAATTAAAGCTACTTTGTGCAATCTCACTTAGATTTACGTCTATACTTTAAATCTTAAATTGTTTTTCTAAATACTATTTATCTCAAACCAACTTCAAAATATATCATTGCGTAAAGATTTTACCACGTTTTATATTTTATAAATTTACAATATATCCTTAGTTTTGAATTTTTGATAGGATAACACGTACTTTTGGATAAAAACAAATATGTTAACATGATAAAATGTCGGTTAGGTTTTTGATATATAAACTAGTTACTTATATACATATTTTACGTTGTTTCTTCAAGCCAACAAATTAATCACTCGCTAATCAACTTACAAACTTCTTCAAATCTTCGTGATCATGGAGGAACCTCAGAACGTAATCGACGTGTTGAACCTTCAAATCGCTCGCAACCATTTCATCGGTTCAACGAAGAGTTGTGGGCATCAATTCAATCGATTGCAACTTGATCACCATCCTATCAGTCGAAGACAAAATCAACAACAACGACGACGACAACGACAACAACAACAATGGGAGGAAACCATCGATCCTCTTAAGCTTGTTCTTGGCAAAGTTATCGGTCGTGGGGCTTTCGGAGTGGTTCACAAGGGCTCATACCATGGTCAAACAGTTGCGGGTAATGCATGTTCTTGTTTGTTTGTTAAACCAACTGTTTGCTTTGTTATTTTGTTGGTGATTTTAAGGGTGTTTTGATATGATCATGCGTCATGTTTTTTGAAGTTTTGATTGGATGTTTTTTGTTTTAGTGAAAGTTCTTGATCTTGGTAACAATGGGATTACAAAAGATTCAATGGAGTTCATGAAGAATGATTTCATCAAAGAAGTTGGCTTATGGCAAAATCTTGATCACCCTAATGTGACTAAGGTATGTTTGATGTGTACATATTTAGGGTTAGTTCTATGGTACATGATAAATACCTAAATACACTATATAAAGTACATCAAAAACTATATCAAGATCTAAGTATATACAATCATGCATGTATACAACGACTAATCATTGCGTAATTTTCAGATGATCGGAGCAACCATGTCGATGAAGACAAATTCGGGCAACAAGAACAAGAAATCGAGAGCCGAAAGTAACTTTTGTATCGTCTCTGAGTATGTTAAAGGAGGTTCACTAAGATCTTACTTATTCAAGCATCGTGACAAGAAGTTGCCTATGAAACTGGTCTTTCAATTTGCGCTTGATATAGCTAAAGGGTATGTAATTAACATCTTAACTCCTAATATATAACAATAATATGTTATAAATCCAACAATCATGAACCACTTGATTTTATCTATTTCTAGGTTAAGTTACCTTCATTCCAAGAAAATAATTCACCGCGATGTGAAGCCCGATAACATACTTATTGACAATCAAAATAAGTTGAAACTTGCGGATTTTGGAGAATCAACTTTCGAGTCATTAGAGTTGTTCTTCACGAGTGGTGAAATCGGGACTCGTGGTTATATGGCTCCTGAGGTGTGATTTCTTTTATAATTAACTTAATTAATACATTTGTAATCTTATTGTTTACATTCCTAATTAGTTATATACAAATTGTGGTGATTATTACAGATTGTAAGCAGAAAACCATACGGTCATAAGTGTGATGTGTTTAGCTATGGAATATGTTTATGGGAGATTTACTGTTGCAACAATGCGTATACATACGATTTAGACAACATTACAGCGGATATATACAAGGTATGTATGCACATATGTTTGTATGCTATACCTAATCTTGCTAATATTCATTTCTTTTGTAGAATATGAGTTTGAGACTAAAAGAAACTCTTGTCTTGTTTTAACTACAGGAAATGCGACCAAACTTGCCCGTAAACTGTCCAAGATCGTTGGCCCAGTTAATACAACGATGTTGGGACACGAATCCTAGGAAGAGACCGGAGATGAAGGATGTTGTCGTTGAGTTGGAAGAAATCATAAAATCCGAAGGGTGGCAAGAACAGTCACAGGATCATCATAAAAGTGTTTATGGTTGTTTCAAGTTCTTTAATCATGTAAAATAGGAGGATATAGTATGTATGGGATGATGATTAATTGACGCGTGTAGTGTTCATATATAGCTTCAATTTTGTTAGTGGCACAGAAGTTTCTTGTGAATTGTAGTATACAAATATGATGAAGAAAGACAAGTATTGAACTTGAACAATAAACATGAATATGAAACTGTAATGGATTTCAATCGATAGTTTGTATTGAAATCTTGATGATTATACAATGTAGACGTATCAAATATAAATACAAACAACTGTTACAATTAACCGCCTTGATGACAGTACTGTAATCTTTCATCCGAAAAACCACCTAAATAAACGATGTTATGCCTATCTTAATCCTATCCTAAATAATGTCACGAATTACATAATAACAGTAGTACTCATAGCATAATAAATACACGTTGAAATACATTTAACAAATTTACCTCCTTGGGGTGGCAAGTTTTATTTGTTATATTACCGATATTAATTGGGTCATGTTAACATGCAAGTAGTAGCATTACACTTATTCCTTATATTAATCTACAACTAATGCTATAGTTAACTTTATTTGTATACATTTTGACCATTAAGTCTGTTAAGTTTTTGTATTTGCACTTTTTCTTTGCTTATTAATATAAGTGTAAGTGATGTAACAATAAAACGCTAACGGAAGCTCCCTCACAAATATGCTTTTTCAAGTTTTTAAATAATTTGATTTTTTATAATTAAATATTGTAAACTCATTTTGATATTTCAATTTTTGAAAAATATTTTGCAATATGTGAACGACATAATTTGAATAATCTTTAAACTTTATTACTGATTGTGACAAAAAAAATTAGAGTAAATTCTACAAATGGCCCATGTGGTTTGGTCTAAATTTGTGATTTGTCTTTAAAGTTTTAAAAATTATAAATATAGTCCCTAATTTTTTATTTTTCTTTCATCACTGATCTTTACTCTGTTACTTAACAGTTCGTAATACTAAATTTTATTCAATGACTATTTCTTAAAATCTTCTAATTTTGTAAAGATATTTTTTTAAAAACCATTATCGTCTTTCTTAAAACCATTTGATATTATAAATGTAATTTTTAAAATTATTCATTTTTTATATGTTACTTTTAAACTGTTCGTTATTTAAATATTATTTACAAACCCATTCGTTTATGGAATGTTTAAAAAATATTTAAAAGGACGTTTAAAAAAATGGTTTTTAAAAGAAAGTCATTTAAAAAAACGAGCAATTTATAAAAAATGATTTAAAAATTAAAGGTTACTAAAAAGGCCTTTAAAACCAAATGGTTTTTATAAAATGTTTAAAAATATCAAACGATTTAAAGAGTGATGTTTACAAAAGCGAACAATTTAAAGAATATTAAAAGTTGAACATTTTAAAACATATGTTTTTTAATATTTTCTTTGTGTATTTAATATACATTATATTAAATAATAAATATATTAATAATGATATAATAAAAATAATATAAAAATAAAGAACTTTGAGAAACAAAAATATAAAGCTTCTTGTCACACCCCGACCGACGGCGGAATCATCGGGGCGAATGAATGTGAAACGGTTGTTCATAGCACATGGAATATCTTATGTTGTTGTTTATATCTTTGTTGTATTGTATTGACTTAATTGTCTTGTATTGTTCAATGAAAATGGTATTTAATATTATTCCAACTTATTTAGTTTCATGTGCTATGAACAACCATTTCACATTCATCCGCCCCGATGATTCCGTCTTCGGTCGGTGTGTGACAGATTGGTATCAGAGCCATGGTTATAGAGAATTAGGTTATTAGAAATGTAATGACCTAGACTATAACTAAGTACCCTTACACATGAGTCCTCTCATGTATTTTATATGCTTAGATATAATTATATATGTCTTATATGTTTATACTTGATTATGTGATTATATACCTTATGTGATCCTTCTTATACTTTGAATCTTATCAATACACACACGTATCTTAAATCATATTCTAAGGCATTATGTGCCTAAATCAAATGGTTTTCAAAATGAGCTTTGAATCGTTATTCGTGATTTCAAGTCTCGTCAAAGTCTGTGTTCTACAACTTGAAACATGTAATGCTGGAAGAGCGTGATGCTTGTATCTCGAGGCGTTCTGTCTAGGCAATGTATTCATATAAATCCAAATCAACCGATGGATCTATTTACCTTACATGTACCCCATGGGGTAAGTGTCCGCTATAGGTACGCATGTCTTCACTAAGGCTGTAGTTGATCTAACACTTTGATAAGTCAACGTATTGCTTTGGTTCGTAAACCGAACGTTACACTTGAAACATCTTGTTGTTATTTTGAATCGTTTTATCATTAATCTTGTCTTCTTGAATCTTAAAACTCATTACCAAATTCTCATAACGACCTTTAATAATCTTTTTGGAATGTCTTCCCCTTAAACCCGCACTTATTCTGAAAACTCATTTCAATGATACTCTTATTCTGAACTGAATCATTAATCTTAACAAACACGATTCTCTTATCAACTTTAAACTAATGTAACTTTGAAACTACAATGACATAGTAAACAAGAATCGACCATCCAAGAACCATGTCGAAGTTATTTGCTTGAGAAGCTTCTATGAATTCACATCTCATCCAAAAATTTCTTAAAAATATTTCTCGTGTTCATCAAGTCGATTGATCTAATACTTGGTGTTGTATTTGTGACAAAACCTTCTATCGTCTTACATGCAAAAAGTTTGTCAACCAAAAGCCTAATCAAATTGATGATCTTATTCATTTGTTCAAGTAACCCATGAAATAATGAACATGAAATCGAACAAACCTAAGTGTAGTGAAACATCATAATCAAACTTATTGAATTTAAACCTACCCAAGAGTTCACTTGCGAACGCGAAATGAAATCCAAATCTCCTCATAACCTTGAAATTAATTTTCTCGTGATTAAATTTCGGGACGAAATTTCTTAAAGTAGGAGAGACTGTAACATCCGCCTATTTTCAAAGTATAAACCCAAACCCAAACCCGTTTGAATCAATCTTGTAAATCAAATTCATTATTTAGTCACTTTATTTGTTTAAATGTTCCAAAAAACAAAAAATATGTCACTTAATCAATTTAACTTAAATTCTATAATTTATAAAATAAATTTATAAATACTAAAAGGTTATTAATATCTATAAGATATTAATAACCTTTTAGCATTTATAAATTTATTTTATAAATTATAGAATTTAAGTTAAATTGATTAAGTGACACATTTTTTTGTTTTTTGGAACATTTAAACAAATAAAATGACTAAATAATGAATTTGATTTAAAAGATTGATTCAAACGGGTTGGGTTTGGGTTTGGGTTTGGGTTTATACTTTGAAAATAGGCGGATGTTACACTTCTTTTATATATAATTGAGTAAATTATAAATTTTGTCATTTAAGTATATATAAAATTATGAATTTTGTGCTTAAACTTTGATAATTTCACTAAACGTTTTTTATCTGAAAACTTATCATGCTTTCTTTGTTTTTTACTAACAAAAGTTAAAATTTTCAGTTGATTTTATGTAAAAGATCATTTTGCTCTTATCACTTAAAAGACAAGATCTGTAATTTTCACTAATTTTTTACTATTTTCCTTTTTGTTAATTTTTATTTTATTTACTTTATTTTTTATTTTTTACTTTTTTTCAATCACTTTTGTTTTATAGACTTATTTTTTTAAAACGATCACATTGCCCTTAACCCTTAAATGATGAAATGTGTTATTATTAATCTTTTATTTTCTTTCTTTATGTTTTTTATTTTATTTTGATTACTTTTATTTATTTTTAGCCACTTTTGTTTAAAAAATCATCATAATATTAGTAATAATTTACTTCTAATTTTTTGTAAAATGTAATTTTATTTATATTTTTTATTCTTTTACAAATTTAATTTTATTTGTTCACTTTGTTCATGACCTTTCTAATAAAACCAATAGAAATTAGACAACTCGGTTTTAACTTTTTTGGTACAAGATTTTTAGTCTTTTCAAATTGTTTGATTTAAGGTTCCGGTTGGAAAAAGTAAGATTTTGGTTCATGATATGAATTTTTAATTTTTTGTTTGCAATCAAATGGTTTGTTTTTAAATATACATATAGTGTGATAGCTTGTAACTTTAATTTAAAATAAAATATACTAAAAGGTTTCTAAACAACTGCTCGAGAGTTTAAAATAAACAAATCATTCAAATTTTCTTTGATTAAATGCACTTTGATTCCTGGTTTTATTTAAACTCTTAATGATGAGTTTTGTATCAATGTAAATCAATACCAAACCACTTAAAATTAAAAGAAAACCGAACCAAACAATTACTTAGCGTTTTTATTTGGTTATACGATTAAGCTTATTGAACTTTTACAGTAAAAATATTTAAATACTCCATGTATTAATCAGAGTTTAATTACATGTATAGCCCAACTAAGAATAATTATAACCAAGTAAAATATAAGAAGTCTCATGCTAAAATCATACGGTCGCTAATAGGAATCTAAAATAAATCGTAAGCCAAACTGTTTAACATAGTTAAAAAATTTTATACCCAAAAGGTAATAAAAATGACGGTGAAACAAAACTGATTACTAGTTAAATTATATAACATATTAAAAATATAATTTGAATTCTCTAATTTGTTCTAGTACGATTAGAAAGGTAGATAACTAATTATTAAAAACAAAAAAATAATAAATTAAAAACCAATAAATAAAAGTATATTTTATATAAAAGATTTAAAATAATTAAGTAATAATATTTTAGATAAGTTTATAAAATACAAAGTGATTAAAATAGATAAAGTAAATAAAATAAAAAAAATGAAAAAAAAATCTATTAAAAATTACAAATTTTGTTCTTTAAGGGTAAATACAAAATGGTTTATTCACACAAAGGTAACAGAAAAAATTAACTTTTGTTAAGAGAAATGAAATAAAGCATGATAAGTTTTTAGATAACGGACGCTCGGTTTACTTATCAAAAATTAAAGACAAAATCTATAATTATAAACATATCTAAAGGATAAAATTTATAATTTACTTTATATAATTAAGAATATAAATTAAATAAATGGTCTATGCGGGTAAAATGATTTTCTTGATAATTTCAAAATCACCAACTATTAACTAACAGAACAACCATAGATGAAAAAGAAAGAAACATATTTTAGTGAAAAATTTATAAAGGACATTATTATTTTTATTAAATTATCCCTAAAGAAATGTATATAATATTTGTTTCTGTATTTTCATCGGTCATTTGAATTACATTTGTACATTATTCTTTACCATCATATAGTTTCTGTTACATAGCACATATAACAAGTAAGGATTTACGTATTTATTAATATTTAAAAAAATTAAAAATTTATAAAGACAAGTACTCAATATTTGCTACTAATATTACTTAGTAAATGATAGATTAAATTTTAAAACCAAACTTACTTTAAATTAAAAATATATCTATATCATGAGGGATTAAGTTCTTCCATTTGATTGATTTTCATCCTTTAATAATTATCGTGTATATCTAGTAAAGTGGGATAAAAGCTACTTTGTACAATTCACTTAGATTTACGTGTTTACTGTAAATCTTTATTCAATTATCTAAATACTATTTATCTCAAATTAACTTCAAAATATATACCATTGCGTAAAAATGTTACCGGCCATTTCGTTTTTATATTTTAAAAGTTTACTATATATCCTCAAGTTTTGATAGGATAACGCGTACTTTTCGATAATAACAAATATGTTAACATAATAAAATGTCGGTTAGGTTTTGGATATATATACTAGTTACTTATATACATATGCTACGTTGTTTCTTCAACCCAACATATAAATCACTTGTTAATCAACTTACAAACTTCTTCAAATCTTCATGATCATGGAGGAACCTCAGAACGTAATCGACGTGTTGAACCTTCAAATCGCTCGCAACCATTTCATCGGTTCAACGAAGAGTTGTGGGCATCAATTCAATCGATTGCAACTTGATCACCATCCTATCAGTCGAAGACAAAATCAACAACGACGACGACAACGACAACAACAACAATGGGAGGAAACCATCGATCCTCTTAAGCTTGTTCTTGGCAAAGTTATCGGTCGTGGGGCTTTCGGAGTGGTTCACAAGGGCTCATACCATGGTCAAACAGTTGCGGGTAATGCATGTTCTTGTTTGTTTGTTAAACCAACTGTTTTATTTGTTATTTTGTTGGTGATTTTAAGGGTGTTTTGATATGATCATGCGTCATGTTATTCGAAGTTTTGATCGGATGTTTTTTGTTTTAGTGAAAGTTCTTGATCTTGGTAACAAAGGGATTACAAAAGATTCAATGGAGTTCATGAAGAATGATTTCATCAAAGAAGTTGGCTTATGGCAAAATCTTGATCACCCTAATGTGACTAAGGTATGTTTGATGTGTACATATTTAGGGTTAGTTCCATGGTACATGATAAATACTTAAATACACTATATAAAGTACATCAAAAACTATATCAAGATCTAAGTATATACAATCATGCATGTATACAACGACTAATCATTGCGTAATTTTCAGATGATCGGAGCAACCATGTCGATGAAGACAAATTCGGGCAACAAGAACAAGAAATCGAGAGCCGAAAGTAACTTTTGTATCGTCTCCGAGTATGTTAAAGGAGGTTCACTAAGATCTTACTTATTCAAGCATCGTGACAAGAAGTTGCCTATGAAACTGGTCTTTCAATTTGCACTTGATATAGCTAAAGGGTATGTAATTAACATCTTAACTCCTAATATATAACTATAATATGTTATAAATCCAACACTCATGAACCACTTGATTTTATCTATTTCTAGGTTAAGTTACCTTCATTCCAAGAAAATAATTCACCGCGATGTGAAGCCCGATAACATACTTATTGACAATCAAAATAAGTTGAAACTTGCGGATTTTGGAGAATCAACTTTCGAGTCATTAGAGTTGTTCTTCACGAGTGGTGAAATCGGGACTCGAGGTTATATGGCTCCTGAGGTGTGATTTTTTTTTTATAATTAACTTAACTAATACATTTGTAATCATATTGTTTACATTCCTAGTTGGTTATAGAAAATCTATGGTGATTATTACAGATTGTAAGCAGAAAACCATACGGGCATAAGTGTGATGTGTTTAGCTATGGAATATGTTTATGGGAGATTTACTGTTGCAACAATGCGTATACATACGATTTAGACAACATTACAGCGGATATATACAAGGTATGTATGCACATATGTTTGTATGCTATACATAATCTTGCTAATATTCATTTCATTTGTAGAATATGAGTTTGAGACTAAAAGAAACTCTTGTCTTGTTTTAACTACAGGAAATGCGACCAAACTTGCCCGTAAATTGTCCAAGATCGTTGGCGCAGTTAATACAACGATGTTGGGACACAAATCCTAGGAAGAGACCGGAGATGAAGGATGTTGTCGTTGAGTTGGAAGAAATCATAAAATCCGAAGGGTGGCAAGAACAGTCACAAGATCATCATAAAAGTGTTTATGGTTGTTTCAAGTTCTTTAATCATGTAAAATAGGAGGATATAGTATGTAAGGGATAATGATTGGTTGATGCGTGTAGTGTTCATAGCTTCAATTTTGTTAGTGGCAGCAGAAGTTTCTTGTGGATTGTAGTATACAAATATAATGCAGAAATTGAAAGGCAAGTATTGAACTTGAACAATAAACAAATATGAAACTCTAATGGATTTCAATCGATAGTTTGTATATTGAGATCTTGGTGATTATACAATGTAGACGTATTACATATATACATAATAACAACAATAATCATAGCATAATAAATACAAGTTTAAATACTTCTAACAAATTGACCTCCTTGGGGTGGCAAGTTTTTATTTGTTATATTACTGTGTTTTATTGGTTCATGCTAACATGCAAGTGGTAGCATTACACTTATTCCTTATATTAATCTACAACTAATGCTATAGTTAACTTTGTTTCTTTACACTTTGACCATTAAGTTTTTGTATTTGCACTTTTTCTTCGCTTACTAATATACTGTTAGTTAAATTTGGAAAAGGTGTTACACGTATTGGTTAACTATATTATTATGACCAATTAAATTTGTCCATGCAAGCGCCTTCTATTCATATCTGAATTCATTTTGAGGTTTTCATTAAATATGTTATAAAATGTTATTAAAAACAGACCGGACAACGAAACGATCGTGTAAGAGGTCCAATGGTCGGATCGGTTTAACTGAATTTAAAAACCGGATGATGTTATATATAAAAAGATCAATATAATTTATATATATAGCTCAAAAACAAAATATAAAAATACTATATGTTTTATAGTGGATTTATACTTTTAACACAATATTAACAATTAATTAACTAAAATATGTATCATAAATTATTAAATTTTATAAAAGAATGATATTTTAAAAGGACAAAAATAAAAAGTTTTGAAACCCGCAGGTATAACCACCGGTCCAGTTAAACCGGTTCACCGGTCCGACCGGTTCAACTGGACTGGTATCAAATTCATACAATGTTTCGATATAAATACTAATGTAATGAGTTAAATAATCTCATGTGTATCGAGTAATAAAAGTTTATTAAATGAAAGTAAATTAGTAACTATTACATACTGTCAAAAATGGTATCAAAGATAAACGATAACAGAATGAAGTCTTAATCCAAACAAATGTGTATACACAATGAAATAACAACTGATTCTCTATTGCAGATGAATCAGAAACAAGACTAACAAGAATCAGAGCATGAATTATCAAAGTGATAACTCGAACTCTCAGAATGAATGTCTCCGATCAAAAACCCTAAAAGAGGATGACAACTGTTCGTGTGCGAGAGAAGAGAAAGACAGAAGTGTCGTTTGACACCACGCTCAAGGGCACATATAGAATCCCAACAGGCAACGATCACCAAAGCCCACTTGATGAAGACCAAACTCATAAGCCCAATAGCAATCATCTCAGCAGCCCATTAGCAATCATCTCAGCAGCCCATTAGCAGTCCATTAGCCCATTAGCAATAATAATAAACCTCGCATGAAACACAAAAATAATCAACAACTTATAAAATTGACCATATATAAATTCAACACCCCCCCTCAATTTTATAAGCTAAAAGGATCAAACATGTTAATACGATCAATAAGAGTATTATGCTGCTTTACAAGCAGCCCTTTTGTAAAAACATCAGCCATTTGATCTGAAGATTTAATAGAGACAGTTTTAATAAACCCCGAAGTAATTTTTTCCCTCAGAAAAAATAAATCCAGTTCAAAATGCTTTGTCCTGTCATGAAATACAGGATTAGCAGCAATAGAAATGGCAGCATTATTATCACAAAATATAGGAACAGGGAGTTTTATGTTGACTTTTAACTCAGATAGCAAATTACTCAACCAAATGGCCTCACATGTTGCAGCACACATTGCCCTATATTCGGCCTCAGCAGAAGAGCGAGAAACAGTACCCTGTTTCTTACTCTTCCATGATACAAGGTTATTACCCATCAGAATACAATAACCAGTAATCGATCTTCTAGATGACAGACACTTTCCCCAATCAGAATCAGCATATATTGACAAATCAAGACAATCACCTTTCCTGATCAATATGCCTTTACCAGGTGCCGATTTCAGATAGCGAAGAACACGCAAAGCAATTTGAAAATGACAGTTAGATGGACAATGCATGTACTGACTTAGAAAATGAACAGCATAACATATATCAGGTCTAGTGTGAGATAAATATATTAATTTGCCAATTAGTTTTTGATATGATGTAATATTATCAATTTTATCAGTATCTTTAGAGCATAAGTTCATAAGTACATAATGAGGTTCAAGGGGAGTGTTAACTGGTTTACAACCACTTAATCCATACTCAGCAAGTAGTTCCATACAATACTTGCGTTGAGACAAGCAAACACCCTCATTATTTTTAACAACCTCAATACCTAAGAAATATTTTAGCTCACCAAGATCTTTGATTAAAAAAGATGATTTAAGAAGACCTTTTATGTTATTTATTTCAGAAATGTCATTACCAGTGACAATAATATCATCCACATACACAAGAAGAGCAATAAAGTGACAAATAATGAATAATCACATTTGCTCTGCACAAAACCAATACCTAAAAGAACTTCAACAAGTTTTTCATTCCACATTCTAGGAGCCTGCTTTAGACCATACAAAGCTTTGTTAAGTTTACAGACTCTAGACTCATTTTCAGAAAAGTATCCATCAGGCAATTTCATGTAAACATCTTCATTTAAGTTTCCATATAAGAATGCATTATTAATGTCCAGTTGAAACAATGGCCAATCATTTTTAACAGATAAAGCAATGACACATCGAACAGTAACCATTTTTACAACAGGGGCAAATGTTTCATCGAAATCTATTCCTTCTTTTTGACTGTACCCCTTGGCAACAAGACGGGCCTTATACCTCTCAATCTCACCCGAGGCCTTATACTTAATTTTATACAACCAACGACAGCCAATGGGTTTTCTATCAGCAGGTAAGTCAACAAGGTCCCAAGTATGGTTACGATTTAAAGCATTCATTTCCTCATTCATGGCATTTACCCAATTTACATCATGTTTGGCTTCATGATAATGCTTAGGTTCTCTCGACTTATTTAAAGCAGATGCAAATACTTTATTTTCAAAAGACAGTTTTGAGTAATTAACAACTCTCTCCATTCCGAATTTAACTTTGCCCTCAATAATAAAATCATTCAGATTTTTCGGAATAGTTCTATTTCTAACAGATCTTCGTGAACCAACAGAAGGATCATTGATTCCCTCAGGAGAGATGCTTTTATCACTGATACAATTTTCCAAGTCAACCTCAGCCTTACTACGTTCATCAGGCTGAGGTTGCATAGACACTGCCTCACTTCCATTTGATCCTGTGACAGGATTGGAAGGCTGCTGTGTCTCTGCCATGCCATCAGTCACCTGAGATTCAGTTTGCTGAGTTTGAACTTGGATTTGTAAATCTCTTAAATCTCCCTCCTCATCATTGGGAATCTCCCCATTATGAGATTGAGAGTTTTGTTGATTTTGCTCAAACACTTCAAAAAAATTAAACTGATTTTGAGTAGAAAGATCCTCAACATCATCAGGTATGATGTGAGTGTTGTTTTTGAAAGGAAATATGGATTCATAAAATTTCACATCTCTAGAATAGAAACATGATTTTGAGTCAAGACTCCAAACTTTATATCCCTTTTTAAATGGAGAATATCCTAAAAAAACACACTTTTCTGCATGACTACCAAACTTATTATGATTGTTTAAAATAGTGCAAAAGCAAAGACAACCAAACACTCTAAGATGATTAATGGAGGGAGGAAAGCCAAACATGATCTCATATGGGGACTTACCATTTAAAACAGATGAGGGAGTCCTGTTAATTAAATAAGCAGCAGTTAGGATGCATTCAGACCAGAATCTAAGAGGGATGCCAGATTCAAACAGAAGAGTTCTAGCAACATTTAATAGGTGCCGATGTTTTCTCTCAACAATCCCATTTTGTTGAGGGGTGTATGTGCACGTAGTTTGATGAATGATACCATTTTGTTGAATGAATTTGTTCATTAAATGGTTTGTGAATTCAGTTCCATTGTCAGATCTTATTGCCTTTATGGAATAACCAAATTGGGTTTTTATCATATTATAATAGTTTTCAAAATTTTGAAATGTCTCATCTTTATGTTTTAGTAAGTAAACCCATACAGCTCTCGAAAAATCATCAACAACAGTGAGAAAGTATTTATATCCCTCTCTACTTTGAGTTTTATATGGACCCCACACATCTAGGTGAACTAATTCACCTACATGATTGGATTTGTGGTCACTGAAGGGAAAAGGTTCCCTGTGTTGTTTAGCCTTATGGCAAACCTCACAAGGAACATTGTGATCGATATTATGAAAATTTGGTAAGTTAAGGACTTTCAGGACATGTTCAGAGGGATGACCCAGTCTAGAATGCCAAAGTGAGGGAGGCAGGGTACTGTTAAGACACACCTTATTGATATTAGATGAGTTTCCCCAAATATACAGCCCATCAATTTGATCACCAGTCACCAGGGTTTTCTTGGTGAGCAAATCCTGAATGTAGCATTTAGACTCATCAAAGACAACTCTCAGATTATTAGCCTTAGCTAATTTATGGACTGACATAAGGTTAACATTGTACTCGGGGACAACAAACACATCAGTAAGAGTTACACCTTCACACAGTTTCAGGTTTCCAATTTTAGTTACCAAGGCATTAGTCCCATTAGGATGTTTTACAGTGATGTTAAAGTTGGAAACTTCTACAAGATTAGACAAGTTACTTTCAGAAATAACCATGTGTTGATTTGCCCCAGAGTCAATTACCCATCCATTCCATAAATTTGGGGACAAACAGTTAAGATTGTACACACTGGTGTTGCTTAGATTTATTTCATTACCTCCAAAATTGGAATTCTGAATTTTATCATTTGACTTGTTATTCAGCAGACCTAAAAGCTGAGAAATCTGCTCAGGAGTTAGAGATAAAGGTGAAGGAGACATACAACTTGAGTTGGGGTCAGTTTTTTCCAGTTTTGAGTTGTGAGAAAGGGGGTTTTTTGCCCCGGTGTTAGTTTTTTGTTTGTATCCTTGAGGGTAACCAACAATTTCAAAACATCTCTCAACAGTGTGACCAATCTTGTTGCAATGGCTGCATTTCAAATTAGGGTTTGGACCTCTACCATTTCGTTTTTTGTTATCACTAGGTTGGTTTAGTTTAGAAACAAACCCAACATTTTGAGTTTTTGATGAGCTACTTGATGCTCTATGTGACTCTTCTCTAGAAATTATTGAAAAAGCAGTTTTAATGGTGGGTAGAGGGTCCCTAGTTAGCAGATTAGTCCTAACAGGTTGATATATATCATCCAAACCCATGAGAAATTGCATTAGTTTTATCATTTGATTGAAATCATTAAATTCTTTTGATGCTTTGCAACTACAGGTGGGTAATTGGACCATTGCATCAAATTGCTTCCACATTGTATTGAGTTTGTGATAATATTCAGCAACTGAAGTTCCATTTTGAGAAACAGAATTAATTTTTTGAAAAAGGTTGAATACAACCGACCCATCAACTTTGTCATATGTTTCCTTTAAATCAGTCCAAACTTCTGAGGCAAGTTTGGAATACACTTGACCAACGTACAGTTCTTCACATATAGAGTTAAGAATCCAGGTTAATACAACAGAATTACATCGGTCCCATTGAGAACTGAGAACATCATCATTGTTAGGTTTTTTACATGTACCATCTATAAAACCTAATTTATTTTTTGCTTGCAGACCAAGTTTCATAGAATTAGCCCATATAGTATAGTTCTCAGTTCCTTTCAGTTTTATGTTTATTATGTTTAGACAACTGGATTCACTAGGGTGAAGATACAATGGGTTACTAGAGTCCAACTTACTCACAAGAGTGTCAGGGACAACAACAGCAGATCCTTCTCCAGACATTTAAGCAGATAATATGTATGAACACAAATCACATGCGCACAGAAACTCCACAAGGTCAGAGCCAGGTTTTCACACCACTAAAGTGGCAGATCAAGGAATAACCAAGGGAGTGATGCAACACACAACAAGCACACACGTGATGCACACAGATTAGCACACACGATGACAGATACTGGTACTCCTAACCCAGCCAAAGATGCCTAAAACAGATGAAAAATGACAAGAAAGATAAGAGGTAAGGGAAGAGATATCCTCACAGTGCAAGCACCCCAAAACCGGGGAAATCCAGAGCAGGTCAAGTGACTTACAACCTTCTAGGGTTGTAGAGTCACTGACAGAAAACCAAGAAGATGCCCAACCACTTAGGTTGAAATAACAGCACTCCACAAATAGCAGCAATCACCGCACAACCTTCTAGGGTTGCAAGAATGATCGATCGACTTTAGCAGCGACAATCTTGCCTCCAAACTAGGGTTGAAGAATCAGACTCCAATAGACAGATGAACGATTATCAGAAGCGGAAGCGATGTAACACCTAGGGTTTCAGAGGTACGAAACCCTAATCTCAATCAGCGACCCACACACCAGAATAACCAGAATCGAGAAGATAGACCTCAGAGCTCTGATACCATGTCAAAAATGGTATCAAAGATAAACGATAACAGAATGAAGTCTTAATCCAAACAAATGTGTTTACACAATGAAATAACAACTGATTCTCTATTGCAGATGAATCAGAAACAAGACTAACAAGAATCAGAGCATGAATTATCAAAGTGATAACTCAAACTCTCAGAATGAATGTCTCCGATCAAAACCCTAAAAGAGAATAACAACTGTTCGTGTGCGAGAGAAGAGAAAGACAGAAGTGTCGTTTGACACCACGCCCAAGGGCACATATGGAATCCCAACAGGCAACGATCACCAAAGCCCACTTGAAGAAGACCAAACTCATTAGCCCAATAGCAATCATCTCAGCAGCCCATTAGCAATCATCTCAGCAGCCCATCAGCAGCCCATTAGCCCATTAGCAATAATAATAAACCTCGCATGAAACACAAAATTAATCAACGACTTATAAAATTGACCATATATAAATTCAACACATACATCACTTATACTCTATACACAGTAACATTTGTCTTAGACATCTTAAACTTTAAGGTAAATTACAATTATGTTCTTTCAAATGATTTATATAATAGTATAGATATATTAAGTTACTAGATTCCTTGATTGTAGATTAGACCTTTGTGGCAATATGGTGGCGGTATAAATCGAATCAAAATCCCTACCCTCATTGAAAATGTAACTTGCTTGAAATGAATAAAGAAAAGAATGGATTAGATAGTAGGGATCGTGATGGAGGACTATATCACTTGATCTTAGCGTGCAACAGTAACATTAGTTGTCTTCAAGAATATTGAACTAAAGTTTCAAATCTTCAACCAAATACTAGAGAATAACTTTCTTGTCAAATTGACATGTGTCATTTTCTATACTCGTTGTCTTCGTAAATGTTACATCACATTGATTGTTTATGCATTAGTACACAAGATATATCATACCTTTATTATGAACATTTTTTGTCCTGAACTAAAGATCATATTAGTTTATTGTTGATGCATTTTATAAAAGCTTAACATACCTACTAGGCTACTACTATAACAATTTAACTAAGTTATAATCAATATCCCATTTAAATGTTTGGTCTATGGTGAGTTCATGGTGCAACATCCAACCTGTATACGCATTTTCGTTTAGAGACCTAATGGACATACCGTTGATCATGTGTCAATAACTTGATGTTTAATTGATCTAAATGTTTGATTTACATCATGATTATGGTGGAACAAGTCCAAGTTGTTTGTGTTTTGGATTATAGGTGATTGGAGCTAAAGTAAGCTTATTTTGGATGAAAAGATGCAAAACGGGAAACCGGAACTAAGTTTGGTGAAACATGAAGAGTAAGGAAGAAGCGGGATGGAAATCGGAGCCCGAGAAGTGAAGAAAGACAAAAACCGAAAGTTCACGACCATGGTAACTTAAAATGGGCATAACTTGGGCTAGGAAAAGAGTTATGGGGCCCACGACCTGTCAACGGAAAGCTTGTGAAAAGTTACATGTGAAACAATTGTGAAAAAAGTGCAGGGAGGCCGTAAGCTACGGCCTGAGGCCGTAACTTACGGCCCTGTGCTGAGTCCGTCTGTGAACCCCGTAACGCAGAAGGTTTGACCGTCTGGTTGAAGGCAGGCCGTAACCTACGGCCTATAGGCCGTAAGTTACGGTCTAACACGATATTTGGAGGGTTATTTCAAATTTTAAATCCTATATAACCCTAATCATTAGGGTTTCAAAAAAAAAACCTTTTCCTAGCCGAATTTAGGTGATTTCAAAGAGATTTTGGGGGCTTCCAAGCTCTTCAATATCATCCATATCATCATTGCTCATCATCAGATCAAGATTGAAGATTGAACGAATATGATGCGTGGCTAGGTTCGCGGTTGCTTTCGGGAGTACGATTCTTGTAAAGTGAGACGATTGGTATGATTGATTAGGTTTTTGTATTAAACATTGATCTATTGAATGTAACATTATGTTTTGATTGATTTAAATGATTTGCTTATAAATAAAGTTGTTTGCTTGATTATCATTTTTTCGGTTTTCTTGCATCGTGAACTCATTAAGAAAAGTAGGCAACGTGATATAAGTGAATTGGTAACATTATGAATGAACGAGTCTTAAAAGATTGTTCCTTTGTTGTCACTTTAATCAAAAGCTAAGATCTTGAAGTATTGTTTCTTACAAACCCTAATTTAAAAGTACCAATTGTTGATCTTGCAGAATTGGAAACCCGAAAGTGATTGTTTTCTTATTAATTATTAAATTCATTGCAAAGTTGATTGCTTTTTACACTTGTGTTAGTAAATTCATCCAAAGTTTCAATATTTACTGTCAAAGTTTGTGTCTTTTAGTTAATCGAGTCACGTTAATTAAACACTTTCCACATATTCCCTGAGGAGACGACCTTACTTACCCTTGCACAATAAAGGTAGCTAAGACCGATAAATTAAATTGTTTTTGATTGAGTCTCGACAACCAGATCAAAATGGCGCCGTTGCCGGGGAATTAGTGCGCAAAGTGTTATTTTTTTTGTTAATTTTTTTTAGTTTTCTTTTCTTTTCTTTTGTTTTGTTTTGTGTGGTGCTACGCTAGGTGTTTTATGTCTTGTAGGTTACTCTAAAAAAGTTAAACCTCACCATGAATCGAGTTTATTATTCATGTACCGAATGTGAGTGCTAATTAGGGTTGCAAAAGGGGCTGCCGTAGGCAGCTTGTGTCGAATGGAATGGGCTGCCGTAGGTAGTCTTCTCGGCCGAATTAGGGTTTGCAAACTAGGGTTGCAAATGGGCTCATGAACACAATTGGGTTTGCTACGTGGGCTCCATCATTAAAACAAAAAGAAAAGGTGGACTCGGGTTTATTTGTTTGGGCCACCAACATCAAAAAGAAAAGATGGACTAGGGTTTTAGCTTAAAGCCATGAAAACAAGCTATAACCACAAAACAAAAACAAAAAAAAATTGGTTGTTCTAAAGTTTTGAAGATCTCGCTTCCGCATCAACAACATTCTTGACTTTGGACAACTATTCAACAAAAACAAGATCAAGCTTCAATTCACATCGGAAATCTACAATTTAAGGGGAGTATTGTTGGGCATTCTAACTTTGAAGAAATTGAAGATTTCCAATATTATTGAAGTTGAAGACTTGAAGAACAAAGGCAACAAAATATTATTCTAGGGTTTATTTTGTAATTATTATAAATGCTAGATTAATATAAATATTAACATATATTATCATTATAAAAGGTGAATAATTCTCCACCAAGTGTGGGAATTAGTTCCATCAATAACAACATCATATCATCATTCTTCATTGATGATGATTTCATCATCAAATCAATAAACATCAATCATTAAATACTTATGTGTTCATCATTATTATATTTTAGCATCTAATCATCAAGTTTTGTTATTATCAATATGATCCTAAGATCCAAGCTCATCGTTTCCGTTTAAATCGGGAACACACACCATCATCTTATCCATACTGCGAGTCATCCTCTTCACACGATGATGGATATTATCAATCAAAGGTAAACTACAACTTTGAGCAAGATTAGGATTGTAACAACAATAAACCAGAGATGACATCAAGCTCAAGTCATCAGGAGAATTATAACCTCTATCATGAAGAATACTCTCAGGTGTCATACGAGGATCAGAATCAATATCAATTTCCTACACAAGAGAATGTTATCTAGGATGTCGAGCAAGTGCAAACTACTTATCAATCTGAGGAGGAGGAAACTATTGCTCGATTGGAGTCAACATTGCCCGAGATCGATAAGTTGTTGACACAACACCATATTTCAGATCAACAACAATTTGACTACTTAACTATCAAGCGTGACGTGTTACTGTTGAAAAATAGAATTAGAAGAATTAATCTCATCATCTTTTAAAGTTGAGGATGAGGTCATGGAGATTAAAACCACACAATTTTCTTCAGTTGTTGAAGAATCATGTGTAGAACAAGTGGTGGTTGATGCTTGTGATGATGAAGTGGATAAAGGGGTTATAGGTCTTCCAGAGCAAAGAGTTAAATGTTTAAACCTAATGGATGACATAATTCCTCCTAAGAAACAAGAGACTAAGATATTGCCATGTGACTCTAATAGTCCTTCAATATTTATTATGCAATTTGACAAAGCAGGGGATAATGGCACGTGTTCAAAAAACTAGTTCACACAGTTTTCATGACAAATGACTTGGTGTTTGTGGAAACACAAGAATGTCACCAGTCATATGCTATATATGCTCTTCTATGTAAACTCGAATGATTTATTTACTGTTGTTTCTAAATTATGGAAAACACTTATAAAAAGATATTACAAAAAGTTAAAGCAGATGAATTCTTTATATTTGGGGAATGAATTTGCTTTCCTCTAAAAATATAAGGATAAGATATAGGAATGAGGGATGAGATGAAGTGTGTATTATAATAACATTTGTCACATATAAAGATAAGGAACATGATGTGAATACTCTAAGAAGCTAAATTTTCATGAATGCAATAATATTATTTTATATTGCATATGTTATAAAGGTTAATGGTAAAACTGTTTTAAACGCTTCTTAAATAGGACAATTTGAATTGAAACATTTTAAAACTCTAAACTTACATAGGTTTACGAGCCACCTGTATTAAACGGCTCAACCACCTATTAAAAAAATAGTGTGCGTCTAGGTTCGTTTGTTTAATAAAGTGACTATCAAGTTCAATATGTTTACTTCGTTGATGTTGCACTAGAATTTCTAATAAGTATACAACACAAATACATTATCATCGTAGACAATGTAGCATGATGCATAGGTAGATGTAGCTCAATAAGTAAAGTACGCAACCTGTTCATTTCCACGACGACATTAGCAACCCCGCGATATTCAGCCTCGACACTAAAGCGAAAGATGGTCGAGTTTCGTTTATATGACCAAGAAACTAGGGTTTCACCTACTTCAATGCAATAACCGGATGTTGATCTGCGTGAGTTTAGACAACCTCTCAATCTGCATTTGAATTTAGACAGCGAGTTTAATAGATTTGAAGGGATAATTAAACAAATATTATATCTTTTTGACATGACATTCATTAATAAAGAATATTACATAATTATTAGATATAAAAACAATGTAAATACCAGTAAAGTTAGCTTAATTGACCATTTATAATTCTAATCGATTAACAACGCATTTTCAGATCACTAGATGTCTAACCTATGATAATGATAATTTCGACTCAATTTGTGGTATTGCTTTCCCAGAGCACCAAATTCCACCTAATTTTCCATGCACACGCCAAACTGAACACCATTACAAAGTATTAAATTTCTAAATCACTAATTCCAGGTGCATTAGTATAAATGATCTTCAAATCATTTACACAAAGTACATCACATTATAAGATTTCACAAACAAATTACATCACGATGATCATTGACTTTATATATGTGCACAAGTGTATGACCTAGTGGCTAGGCATAAAACCTGGTTGAGTATATGTACAAATATGGATTGAGTACACTGGTACACATGTACGCAAGATCTACATGTGCACCCATGACCGGACATATAGCTAGTCATGGGACATCCCAATAGTGCTTTCCCATTATCCCCATGTTTGTGCGTCACAATTCTAGCACAATCTAGCATCATGTTGGCATATTAGGTACACATGTGGAACTATTTAAATTTCAAGATAATTAATTTTAGCTAACTCACAAACAATGATCTTCAATATTAACTCAGCTCACTAACATGTACTAGGGAGATAATAGCATACGATATCGAAACTACAATCTTCCCTACTTTGAAGGGACAATACGGTCTATAGGTTTGAAAGACTAGACACGTACAACAGAGGATGTTTATAGTTATTTTCACCGGTGTGTGTTTGCCATTTCAGTTTTGAAGTATGATGACGTTGGTATGTATATGAAACATTAGATAATCCAACCAACTTTCTCACAAAACATGATCAAAAAATTTTCATTGAACAAATTAAAAATCAATTTCTAGAAAAGCTTGTTTATGTGGAATTGTTTTTCTAACGACCGTAGTAAACCACTACTAGACAAACTTGTTGATGGTTTAATATAAAGTAAACTTGTTGATATTTTAGAAGGACAAAAATAAAAAGTTTTGAAACCCGCAGGTATAACCACCGGTCCAGTTAAACCGGTTCACCAATCCGATCAGTTCAACTGGACTGGTATCAAATTCATACAATGTTTCGATATAAATACTAATGTATTGAGTTAAATAATCTCATGTGTATCGAGTAATAAAAGTTTATTAAATAAAAGTAAATTAGTAACTATTGCATACATCACTTATACTCTATACACAATAACATTTGTCTTAGACATCTTAAACTTTAAGATAAATTACAATAATGTCCTCTCAAATGATTTATATAATAGTATAGATATATTAACTTAGTAGATTCCTCGATTGTAGATTAGACATTTGTGGCAATTTGGTGGCGGTGTAAATCGAATCAAAATCCCTACCCTCATTGAAAATGTAACTTGCTTGAAATGAATAAAGAATTAATGGATTAGAGACTAGGGACCGTGATGGTGGACTATACCACTCGATCTTAGCCTGCAACAGTAACATTAGTTACATTAAACTAAAGTTTCAAATCTTCAACCAAATGCCGGAGAATAACTTTCTTGTCGAATTAACACGTGTCATTAATTTCCTATCATACTGGTTGTAGGGCTGTTCATGAACCGAACGCAGCTCCGCTCGAACTCGGTTCGGTTTTAAACCGAGCGGCTCGGTTCGGTTCGGATTTACAAATTCGAGCGCAAACTTCATGCTCGAACTCGGTTCGGTTTTAAACCGAGCGCTCGGTTTCGCTCGGTTTTGCTCGGTTTTGTGTTACAATGGGTCGCGGTCGCAGGTTCGCGGCTCGCAGTAGGGTCGGAGACGCGGTTGCAGGTTTGCAGATTCGCGGCTCGCAGCAGGGTCGGAGACTCGCGGTCGTAGGTTTGTAGATTCGGGCAGCAGGGGTCGGAGACCGGTCGCAGGTTCGCAGATTCGTGCAGCAGGGGTCGGAGACCGGTCGCAGGTTCGCAGATTCGTGCAGCAGGGGTCGGAGACCGGTCGCAGGTTCTCAGATTCGAGCAGCGCCCTGGTCGGCGGCCGCAAGGGGAGGCCCGAAGGGTGGAAGCTGCTGGAGAGTGGAGAGTGGAGAGGGGAGAGTGGTCGCAGGTCGCTGGAGGCTGGCGGCTGGACTGCTGGAGGAGACGAGGAGTGGACTGTGGAGGGTGAGGAGTGAGGACTGAGGTAATGAGGTTTGAATGTATTGGTGTATTAGGGTTTTAAGCTTTATACTAAAAATTTAAAATATTTGTAATTAATAAATAACTAAATATAATAATAAATTAACATATATAATTATATATAATATATAAAAACTAAACTAATAAATAATTCGAGCGAAACCGAGCGAGCGACCCTTCGCTCATGCTCGGTTCGTTTTGAAACCGAACCGAGCCGCTCGGTTCATTTACAATCGAGCGGAAATTCGAACGAGCAAAATTCCGAGCATTTTTCGAACGAGTTTGAGCGAGTTTCGAGCGTCGAGCTATTTGAACAGCCTTAACTGGTTGTCTTCGTAAATGTTACATCACATTGATTGTTTATGCATTAGTACACAAGATATATCATACCTTTATTACATAAATATGAACATATTTTTTGTCTTGAATAAAAGATCTTGTTAGCTAATAGTTATCGTTGATTTTCCTATTAGTTATTGTAGATGTATTATAAAGGTAAATTTGATTTAAATAATCCAAACTATTAGTCATTGATCAATAATAATCTATACTATTGATTTGGCCGATAAGAATACCAACTTTTATTTTTATTACTAACAACAATCCCAGTAACATAATTATTAAAATATACGCTTGATTTCAACTCGAATTCGTTTACAATGATAATTATGAACGAAATGAAAAAAAAACGTTAAAGTTGAATCGAGACTAAAATAAGTATAAATCGAGTGTGAATATATGATAATTATGCTACCGGGACTGCTGTTCGTAATAAAAATAAAAAGAGACTATCCCTCTTTCCTCCTGCCGAAACCGGTCAAATTAATAGTATCAATTATTATCGACTAATAAGTAATAATTGGATTATTAAAATCCAATTTACCTTTTATAAAACTATAACATTCCTAATGGGCTACTACTATAACAGTATGGTTATAATCAATGTCCCATTAAAATGTTTGGATTGGGCTTATTGACAGGCCCACATAGCTTAAAAAACAAAACATAATCCAAGATTACTTTAAAACAACCCCTCAATAGTATTATAGTGGTACTGTATACCTTCTCGTTAAATATATAAAGAGTTTAAATCTTGCAAGTTGCATTTATTGATGCCTTATACGAGTAGTTTATACATACATTAGAAGTCGTTAAAAAAAACTATAAACAAATTTAAAGTTTCTCTCCGTCATGTAACACATTATGTTAATTAAAACCGCTTCAATGCGTATTCGGTCCAACTTTGATCACTTAATTTGCTAATTCTCAATTATTCAATTAATCCGGTGTGATTTTTCAAACATTAATCACGATACTTTTGAAATATAAGGTTAATCTATTTTTATTTTGCATTTTTATTTTGAGTAATAAACAGAATACCTATAGTCCATTGTTTGACTTCCATGGTCATGGTTCCCCGCCCCGGGAATTCGAGGCGCCAACTTTAATCTGTTGGCTAAGTTGTAATTTTAGATATTAAAAGTTGTTTTACAATGACTTTTCTTTTAAAGGGCAATAATCTAACAAGTAGCTTCATGTAATTATACACAGATAAAAGGCTAACAAAACAGGTTAAAACGACACAACAAGATTAGTGCAGTTGTAAAACACAAACATGTCTCGATAAGTTAATCACGTCATTTTATAAACGTGTTACACGATATGACCTGTTATGACACGACTAATATCACCTGTTTGGTGACACGGCATGAAACGAAGTATTTAACACAATTAATAAATAACAAAAGAAAATAAAAATCACCTAAATTGGAGATTATCGAATGAAGAGATGAATTAGTGAACTAAAATTGTGATTTGTGAAGATGAAATGAAGTTGTGTAGTCGGAGCTAGCGGTTAGGGTTAGAAAAAGGAGAAAGGACATATTATTTAGAAAAATATAAATTGGTTTAAATAACATGATAAGCATTTGTTTAAATACATGTTTACACACGAATATAATTGTACGTGTCTAAAGGTGTCGCCATGTTTAAGACACAAAACATCTTAAGCTCGAACCCAAACTTGTATAACTCCGGGTCCTATCATGTCGTGTTAATAGGTACATGTCAGAAAATGTTAGTTCTAGATAAACATTTTAAAAGAACATCAATCCAATACATGTCAATTTGTTGTATTATTGACCCATAAGAAGATTGATTACTTGATGTATTCAAAAACTTTTTCTATGCTCCAACTATTCCTCCAAAGATCTTCTCGTTCATTACTTTAGATATAACACAATCTTTTAAATTTACTCCTAACTCTACATTAATATCTACCATACGATTATAGTCCTTAATCACTTAAGAATGAACATCCTTACTACACCTTACGTACTACACACATTGGCCATGTGTATTTTTAGAGGATGAGTAAATTAAGTTTTAATGAGTTAGTTAACTTTAACCATGACGACTAACATATTTAATCATTGTTCTATGAATTGGACGAGTTGATTGAATCAAAACCAACTATATAAGTTATAAACAATCTGATAGAGTACCTTTGAACCGTCGCTATTTGCACGAGCAAGATATGGAATGAAAATGTTGAATCAATCTGATAGAGTACCTTTGAACCGTCGCTATTTGCACGAGCAAGATATGGAATGAAAATGTTGAATCAAAGAACTAGGCCAATCGTCAAGCAAGATTTCATTATTTTTTTCTCCTTCCAAAATCTCATTTACTAATTTCTTTCCTATTTCAAGCTCAATACTTTGTCTACTCATCTTTTGTCTCAATTTTAAATGGTAAAACAGTTTCATATTTTATTTTAAATTAGTGTGTATATATAAGAAAAGTCTATAATATAAAATAGTTTTTTTGTGAGAAGTATACAAAATTATTACGTAAGAACAAATGTTTTGAATGAAATTATTACACAAGGAGTAAAATTATTCATGCATGTATTCAATTATTACACAAAGGTGAAATTATCACCCGGAGGATGTTTTTGCGTGATAATTACATCATTGCTGTGATAATTTCAAGCAAGTATAATCTTTCTCATGTGATAATTCCACCTTAACTCTGTACGCTTCGTATGAAAAAAAAATATGTATGCTAACCTCCCTTGTATATGTAATATTCAAATGAATATATTGAACTGTAGAACCACTGCTAAAAATACAAAAAGAGTGTTATTTCGGGGCTAATTATGGGTCTTATATCTTTTTGATTGTTGTGCATAAAAATATGTTAGAAGGGTGCCCGCACAATGCGGCGGAACGATATTTTACATCGACACGTGTTTTTAATATTTATTTATTCTTGTAGTATTTGTACAAAGTTTATTATCTTTTTTCTAAGCTAAAATTTAAAACACGAAATAAATAGGTTCTGCATAACCACTTGTATATTTACGCATTAACTTATTGTAACTCACAAAATACAGATCGGTTTAGTAAAAAGTTTACACTAAAACATTTAAAAAAACACAGGTTACAATTGTAGTATTAATAAGTTTTTAAACGTGATAGATTAAAAGACATAGCTACAATCTTAAACAACTTAAGTTATTTTTTGTTTAAGGGTAGATAATATAAAATTTATATAATTTTTAATAAGTGTAAGCTTATTATGTAACTAATTGTAAGGGTTAATATATAAATAATGTTATAAATACTATTTTATCCTCAAAAGTGGTTACCTATTATGCATTGAATAAAATAATTGTTTTTAATTTTATGGTATTTTAAAATACCACTCTCATATGCTTATTTATAGTATAAATTACTCAATAGTAGTACCTTTCACCTTTAAAGTTAGTATATGTGTCAGTTAGTATAAATATATAAAGTTGTTTATTACTCAATGGTATATATGTGTGCAGTTAGTATAAATATTTAAAGTTGTTTTTTATTTATTATTATCTCATAATTTAAACTTCATTTAGTAGAAAGAAAATAACTTCACTTATTAGTAATTTAAATTTGTTAAAACTTTACGGTAACGGTTAGTATAAAGGTTTAAAGATGTTTTTTGTAATTCACTATTACATCATAATTTAAACTTCATTTAACAAAAGAAAATAACTTCACCTATTAGTAATTTAAATTTGTTAAAACTTTATGTAAGTGTTAAATAAAGGTTTAAAGTTGTTTTTTATTCACTATTACCTCATAAATTAAACTTCATTTTATAATTGGTTACTAAATTCCTAGAATAATAGATAGGATTGAATTATTGGTTTTTAAATTTCTAAACTAATGCAAATTTAAAATATCAAATAGTTTAAATTTGTTAAACTTTTATGTAAGTGTTAGTAAGTGTATGGTTATTATGTAATTAACTGTAAGGGGGTAATCCATAAATAATAATATAATTACTATTTCACCCTTAAAATAGTTGTACATTATGCATTGAGTAAAATATGTGTTTTAATTTTAAGGTATCTTAAAATATTCCTCCGAAATACTTTATATATAATATAGATATTGAATTAATCTGTTTTTAATGGTATTTGCACGCACCAAGTCAAGCAAAAAAATATGAAGTCTACTAAGTTGAAGATACATATAGACGATAAGCATGAGCGCAAGTATTTATTAGTTCTATATCCACCAAATATACATTTGGGATGGATAATGTTGGAGATATGTTATTTAATTTATATTTTTTTTCAACAGCTCGTAAAAGCATAAGCTAGCAAGTAAGGTATGTGCCCTAAGAAAGCCAAGTAGCGGATATCCAAAAAGACCAATTCTTATAACCGACAACTCTAATGATGGTTTGGGTGCTAATAAGGATCAGAACAATGGTTAGAAACGTTAAGAAGGTAATACCATAAGCACATTAATTATTATTCTTCATTTCACGATTGCAATATGTTTATTATCAACGTACTAACACTGCTACAATATGTAACCCTTATACAGTAACATTTTGTGATCATACCATATGCAAATCAGTTGGCATTGAATCATCTTCTAATTTTTTTGCATATAACATACAACCAAGATGTTTCATAAAGAAAATGATAGGTAAATATATCACATTAATCTTATTAATAAATACCAATTATTTTAAAAAAGCGTAGTATTTATCTACAGTTACCAATATCGTCAATTAGCCAAAGAGGTATTAGAAAAGATGTGTCAACAAGAAGAAGAAACATATAAGGTGATATATATAATTAGTTGAAGCAAGTGAAAAGAAGACAACTTCAATTAAAAAGAGAAAAAGAAAGATACCTTACTAGAGTTGTCGGTTATAAGAATATGGTAGGTACTCGGTACCCGATTAGTACCGATACCCGACCCGACAAAGTACCTATTCCCGAACCGAGTTTTAAAAATATGGTAGGTACTCGGTACCAGTTTTGTATCCAAGTTCGGGATCGGTTCGGTACTCGGTTATTATATAATAAAACCGATAACTTAGGTACCGACCCGAATTATATATTCTATAACCTAGAAATTACCGGACTTAACTAATCTAAACCTTAAATTTCCATAAATTTCTATGAGTTTTGACGGCTGAAAGTCAAACACAAACACACAGCAATATCAATTAAAAGTCCTATATAAATTATTTGTAATCAACCCTGCTTGTGTATAAATCGATCGCAAGTTGAATTAAATTTTTTGTATTATTGTTTGCTTGCTTTGATGCACCATCAAGTGTTGTTGTGTCCACATCTTCAATTACTTCATTAGGTGAGATTTTTGTAACCCAATATTATTGTTAATAAGCCATAATTGATCATGATGTTATATAATTGTATTTTGTTTTTATCACAAAATAAAATCAAGGTGTAATCAATTTATAAGTTCTAATATGTTTAATCAAATTATTGGAGTCTCAAACACAGATCTCGATAATAGTGAAGACATGTTGTATTGCTTTAATACATGTATACACGTAGGGGTGAGCAAGAGTCGACCCGAGGTGAAAGATGTCGATGCAAAGTTCCAACCTAGGTGAAAGATGTCGATAGTTTTGATTTGGGATAATGATCTACGTAGAATCTGCTTGATCTATTTGTAATTATTGATTAGAATTTCTTTGATTTATTTATTTAGAATTTACTAATGTAATTGGACAACATTTGATGACCTTGGATCACGTAAGCTAACATACAATTTAATTTTTACATAGTTCGTTTATGTAACCTTATTAATAATTATATATTATTATTTGTAGAAATTTCTAATAACTTGGAACCAAGTAACACAAATCTTGATAAAGATTAATGGTGGTTGCGGGTGCATATGGAGGAATGAATGGAGACATTGTTTTAGCAATTTTTATTATAAACATTTGGTTGATTTTTAATGTTTTTTTTCATAAGCTATTATCTCATTGTTCTTATTATTAAGACGTTTGCATTGGATTTTATATTTTGTTGGATAATTGTTGGGATGTTTGTTTGACATTTTTATGTAATTAAAGACTAATATTTGTTTTGGTGTGATTATAATTAAATTTATAAATTCATGTACTTTATGAAATTGGGAATCGGGTAGATGGCTTTCTACCGACTACCCGGCTTTGTTAAAGACCGATTCCCGAATATGTTATATGGGTCACGGTATCGGTACCTAATTTTACATTAAATCGGGTATGGGTCAGTTCGGGAAATAGCAACTAGGTCTTGGTTACCCGACAATGCTCACCCCTATGTAATTTATTTTGTGCTAAATTTGTCACATATAATATTGGAAGTAGATTATGTGTCAAATGTTTGCATTAAATTTGTCATTTTATAAATTCAAATTTTAAATGTAATATGATTAAACTATAGGTACCATTTATTTAACTTTCTCTTCTATTAATTTAAGCAGAGACAGTGAATGAATTAATCAACATATTACTTCTAACCCAATTAACGTGTTTTATTGGTACTTTAAAAAATAATCACATTGCTTATAAAATAATAAGTAATTCCCACATGATCATGATATTGGGTGATTGTGTGCTTCATGCATTAATGAGAGTCGCTACCTTTGCTTCACATTGTAACTTTAAAGTGTAAACAAAAAAAATATACACGACCATATGTACAAATATATTCAATGATGATTACTTAAACAATCTCGTCGATAATATTATGTAGAATTGGTAGCAAACTTTATATATGTTATGTATATCTGAATGAAATAAATACATGCAACTATGCAACATTTCTAGAGAGAGAGAGGGTATGTTTAGTAGGGGTGTTCAATAAATCAAATTCGAAAAATTCAAAATTTGATTCGATTTAAGTCGAAAATCACTGATTCAAAATTCGAATTCGGTTCGTTTCTAAGTCTATTATCGAATTGTGAATTTATGATTTTAAATATGTGAAAAATTCAAAATTTGATACGATTAGATTTAAATTTCGAATTAGAAATACACATGCTTACACTTATTTGTTTTATATATTAATTTAGAAATATGTATTGTGAAATTAAAAAATTAAAAGTTCAAAAATTATATAATTTAAAAATTGAAATCCTAATTGGTATCTTAAAACTTAAGTATTTTGTATATTTTTTGTTTATATTTTGATAATTTGAAATTGAATTTTTGAATTAAAATTTGAAAATATTATTATTTTTTTATTTTATGGATGAAATAAATTCGAATTCGATTCACACACAACTCAGATTTAAATTAAATCTACTACCAACTCTAGTTAATGTGTCGTTGTTTTAAAATACGTATTTTGACATTGCGTAGCAAATGCGTCGTTGTTTTAAAATACGTATTTTGACATTGTGTAGCAAATGTGTCGTTATTTTAAAATAAGTATTTTGACATTGCGTAGCTAATACGTCGTTGTTTTAAAATACGTAGTTTGACATTGCGTAGCTAATGTGTCGTTGTTTAAAAATACGTATTTTATATTAATAATAATATTGCGTAGCAAATGCGTTGCAATTCATATTTAGATGAGAATGATTAAATTAAGGTAATTAGGATAATGCGTGAGAAATGTGTAGCAGCTTCCTATGCCCTTTTTTGTCGCAAATATGTCGTATATTGCGTCGCAAGTGCGTCGTAAACTATTTGCCACGAGCATTTTTCCGACAAACTGTTTTTGTCGCAAATGCGTAGCAAATTCTGTTTTCTTACGCATTTGCGACGGAAAAACGCGTAGCAAATTAATTTTTTTTCTAGTAGTGAATTACATCGTAACATAACTTTTATATTTTAATGAAATATAATTAAAATTATAAGAGAAAAACAAAAAAGAAAACAACATGAGTGTGTCACTTGACATGATCAAGTAAAAAAGTAGTAAATCTCGAAGGGCAAGGTGTAAGTTGAATCGCATATTTAATTTAGGATGTTGAAATAAACTAGTTGTACAATATGCATAAAACACTTGTATTTTTTTATTAGGTTGGGGTTAAGTACAATGGCAAAATCCTTTAAGGTCTGAGTCGTAAAACTTCATTTCATCTTAAAGATTCGAGTCCCGTTTATGATGAATTAGTATAAATTAGTCGTGGTGTAAAATGAGTTGTAGAGTAGATAATGTGTGACTTCCCATTATAAAATAATTGTATTTTTAAGAGAAAAGTACGTATAGAATACTTCTTTCACAACATCTAATCTCATAACTAATGTTATATTATATATTTGGAAATCATATACAAATTCCAATAGATGAACATAAAAACACATAAAACATCTATGCTTACTATAGAATAAGGCATGATCTATAAGAAACTTAGTTAACAAATGACAACTAAACTAGAGTGTACCCTAATCCACACCATAACATTTAACATTGAAAGCTTGCATGGCAAGTGGTCAACTAGTTTCTCCCCTATAAAACTTCCACTCTATTGCATCCATCTTCCTAAACAGATCTCCAATCAAATCAAAATAACCCTTTAGATAACCTCCATAATCCCAAAACAAACCCTTCTGAAACATCTTTTATCCCACCAATAATCACCATGAAGATTATGCAAATAATCTTCATCATCACCATCACCGTCTGCATGGACATCATCGCCACCTCCCCAACATCTCAGGTGACCACAAGACCATCTCCAGCAAGGCCCACGAGCCGTTTTCTTCTCGAGAAACAACGAAACCCTAGAGCTGCAGACCACTGCATGAAAGACAATGAGATATGCTATCTTTTGGAAGGTAAAAACTCTACTTGTTGCAACAACAAGTGTATGGATTTGAGTGAGGATAAACATAACTGTGGAGCATGCAAGAAAAAATGCAAGTTCACCAACTCGTGTTGTAATGGAGAGTGTGTGAATTTGGCGTATGATAAGAGGCATTGTGGGTCGTGTGGTAACAAGTGCATGCCTGGTGGTTATTGCATATATGGTCTATGCAACTACGCGTAATTGACCAAGTTAATATTATTCTTCGATCGCGATATTGATTTCGCAATCGCTAATTGTTTGCAGTTAATAAATAAGGATGACCATGTTTAATTATCATGGTGATATGAAAAAATGTGGTTGAATGTTGACTCATAATTGTACTATATATTCTTTGTTTGGTGATTTCCCATAGCAAAAGTTGTAATATTGATATTATTGTGACAAGCGTGGGCCAATTTTGCTCATTTTTGATGAATTTGTGTTTGTTTTTAAGGTTATTAATAATGTTATACTTTTGAGTAATTTATGATGGCTGATGGTGTCACAATTGACCAATATTTTGGGCGTGAAGTTAGAGATACTAGCGTGTAATTGTTGTTCAATCTTTGCTTTATTCCAGCTTTGAATATCGGCCATGAAAATTGGTCGGCGATAAGCACGTTATTTCTTGTAAAACACCCTTTGGTGTTTTAAACTTTTAAAAAATCATAAATCGATAATCAGTTGTGAATCCAGAAATTTTATTGATAGGGGTCAGATATTTTGTTAATTATTAATTTTTTTGTTTAGTTTCGTTCGTGTCGGGTCGGGTCATATATTTAAAAAGATAAAACCAATTTAAAATTTAAACACGTAATATAAATTCATCTATCGTTTAATTAGAGTCGGGTTTGAGAGGCTGGTGTAATCGTAGATAAAGGAACAACTAGTGACATGCGATTTTAACAACAAAGTTCGGAAAAAAACAAATCAGTTGAAGGCTTAGGATGACAAAGACGATGAACTAATCGTCTCTTCAATTATCACTAATATTATAATATTAGAAATTGTAATTGAATTGTGTATTATTATTAGGTTAATAGTAAGATTATAATAGATTTGTAATTGTAACGATTCTTGGGGTTCAATGTCAAAAACTTTTTGCTTTGTTGTTGTTGTGAAAAGTTCTTTTGGGATCGGTGCTGAAATTTCATGGGGGTCGGTGTTAAAACTTCTCGTGGATCGTTCGGGATTCGATCGTATATGTAGTAACAAAATAAAATATTTATAGGGTGCGGGTGAACCCCATAATCACCTCTTGGGTACGCCCCTGTCGATAATCAAATACTATTAATTGTCTAGTAGAAATTTTGTTATTTTGATTTTTGAAATGCTACTATCACTTTTATAGAACGATCATAATATTATAAAAAGGACAAGAAGGACTTGGACAAATAATTACATGTTAGTCTTGTTAGATAAATAAGTTGAAGAAGAACACCATATATCTAACTATGAGAAAGTATATAACTTCGTCTTAAAGGCGAGTAAGTATCTTTTAAGAGTAAAGAGTTTCAAGCATTCTAAACTATCCAAATTATTTATCTATATAATTTGAAACTTTTAGCTACAAGGAATTTCTAGCTTTTATGTTTTGACCACCAAAGTTCTTTGGTATTTATATTTGATCCTTTTTTATTTGTCACCTCTATAACACATTTTTATGTTTATATAAATGTAAATTTAGTAATTAAAATTGTTTTAATACCTATTTTATTAATTTGCATCGTAAAAGATAGTGGAGGAAGCAAACACAAATTATTATTTGTAAATATTAGTTCGCATGAATGATTATTATTTTATATCCACCAAGTTAGCATTAATGATTTGTTATTTATAACACCAGTTATTTCAAAACAATTAATCATATTATTAATTTACAACCTTTTATGATAAATCATTTTGATTGGTTTGGGTTTGTTGAGTGTCGATCAAAGGATATTATGTCACAGCTACTTGGTGTCTTTGAGTTCTAGAGCGATAGCCGTTACGATTCTTTTTGTATTCCGTTTTTCATATTTAAGTTTGTGATGCAACTAATCGCGCAACGCGCGCCAGGACATTTCTAGTATAGTACAATAGAGAATGGCCTATGATCGGGTCTCACGGACTTAACTAGTTACTTATAATGTCAATTAAATGGAATTAGCTTGAGGTCCACTCAGTGACGGAACCAGAAGTTTTTTCTTATGATGTCATTATTTTCTAGCGTTTGGATTTCTTAAAATCTAACGTCGAAATTTTTGGGTCGGGTCAGATCGGGTTGGTCACATAAACGACCTACCTATGCTGCAAGATGTGGGATGATTTTCTTTGGTCAAGCATGTTGTGTGCGGTCAACTAAACATACCATTAAAATTCAGCAAATTAAACTATGAAATCTGGTTAATTTTAAAAACATAAATCATTTAAATTTAATTAACCACCAGAAGATGCTATTATAGCCAAAACAAAGTTGTTGTATTTGAAAAAAAAGGCAAGCCAAATTCATAGAAATAATCTTTTTAATTCCAATAAATAAACTTACAAACGGATAGCAACTCAAATTTTAATCCCTATAACAATTAAGGACATAAATTTCTTGCCAATATTAATTAATACACTTAGGTTATAATGCCAATACAAACCATTCCAAAGAGTTTGGTAGTAAAAACAGAAAAAGTGATTTACACAAAAAATGCAAACCATCAGATGCTCCAAGTTTGAAAACTTCAACTATTTTGGATAATCGATGCTCAGAAGATAGAAGTCATAAAATTATGCTTGCTTCCTATCAATGCTCCATGTTCGATGACACCCCGTGACCACATTAAGATTGCAGTTTGCTTAATTGTGCTATTTTGATTGATATTTGTATTTTACACATATCATATTTAAATTGTGATAAATTGATTCATATTTGAAATTGTGTGTTTATGTTAAGTCTGTGTAACAAATTGAGTATTTCTATCGGGACTTTAGTTTGCTTAATTGTGTTGTTTTGATTAATATTTGTATTCAATATTACTTATATAATATTCGACAAACATTTTATCACACACAACACCCCATTGTGCCTAGTATACTCCACTTAGTTTAGTTAAGGAATGGACGTTTGATGTGTAAGCATAGGTATTGTGTTTCTGGTTAAGAGTAAAATTAAACTAGACCATGTCTATCATGTTATCAAATCAACATAACTATTATCGATTAAGTTTACCATTTCTAACCATACTATCTTTTGTTTCTCGTATTTGCAGTTCAAGCTTGTGTTATTGTGGTTTTCAGTTGTTTATGCTTTCTTAGTTTTATTATTTAAATCAAATTTAACATTTACGTTTTATAATCCAACAATACGTGTAATACTAACTACATTCTACTTGTAGATACGATACCCTACTTGACCTATCTATCTATATTATTTAGGTTTTTACATAATGACTTGACGACGGTCAACAAAATGACATCGTTGTTGATTGGGAAGCTAGTGCGGAAAGTAATATATTTCTTGTTTGATTTTGTTTGTTACTGTCTTTCTTAAACCTAAAAACTGAAAAAAAAAATATATTTTCTTTTCCATTGATTGTTTATTTTTACACTACTTCATGTAAATACCACAACAGGGGAAAAACATTAGAAGTGGGATGATGTTATCAGAAATATATAGTTTTTAACCTAAAGGTCATCAAAGAAAAGTTCACTCAAAACTTTAGTTGTAGCAATTAATAATTTCATCTGTTTGGAATAACCGTATACCTAAAATGCTAACATATTTTGATGGCGAGCGGAGATGGAGTTTGTTTCTTCCAAGTTGAATCAACCTTACGTACGGTTTGTAAAGAAAGACAATGAATAGGGTATTATCCTATAGTCTTAAAAATTCCATATGGCAACTCAATTGTCAATGGTGCAAATTACCTTTTACTATGCTTTTAGTATACGTGACCTTTTGGAGTTGCACAAAAGTTTACATTTCAACAAGGTTAAAAAGTTGGTACATGCAATCATTCTCGTATCATGTTGGTGATGCTAGAAGACGCGTAATGACAGACTCTTTAATTAAAAAAACGTCTCCCCCAATAAACTTGTTGAGAATATCAAGTTCTAGCTAGGCTTCTTTTAGTGAAGAACATGTCAAGAACGAAAACACTAGAATGGCCCATTGGTGGTTGTGTCATGTTTCTAGCCCTTATACTAGATTTTTGTGTTCGTGTTTAATAATATCCACCACCATTCAATTTTTTTTATCAACAGTATTATTCTTTTACTATTTATATATTCTTCAACCACAATAAATTAAAGTAGATTGCATTGCAACTTGTCATATTTAAGCATTAAAGTGCACGTGAATTTTACAAGTCAATTCTAGTGAGAACTTTATATATCAACAATCTACTACTAATAATAATAATTAACGATTCTTATTAATTACTATTAAGATTTTAATACACCACTAAGGGAGTCATCAGTCATCACCTACCCATCTCAGCCAACACCTATTCAACACAACTCACTAATTAAATCCAGTTTCATTCTTTAACTTTCTTTTTAATGAAAACCTTTTACTAATAAAACACAGAACCTAATTAGTATCTTACAAAATACTGAATTAGATAAATAATAGTTTATGCTGGACATGATACTTTAAAAGATTATGATAGAAAACATTAAAAACATTAATGAACCAGAGGTCAATCAGCTGAGATCTCTACAAAAGTAGATTTATTTATTCACAATTGCATCACCTTTTAAATTTAAATCGCCTTTCTTAATTCAATAAGATGTACGTAAATTTAAACTATACTAGTTTAGCAACGTATTTGTGTAATACACGAGTTGAATAAAAATATTAAATTAATAATTATTCAAATTAATAATTTCATTGATATTCAGAATTACATAAATAATATTTTTGAGATAAAATATTATACGTATAAATTTAATTTAGGTAATAAAATAATAATAATAATAATAGTTTTTTAAACTTTCATCTTTAAAAAATTTTAATTAAAAAAATTGTTTGTTTAAACACTCCAATTTTTTTAAAAAATACATTATTAAACAATAACATTTATTAAAAAGTCCTTTTCATTAAAAACTTCATAATAAATAAAAATTTATTTAAAAAAATAATTTTATAATAAAAACATGTTTTTAAGTTATCAAAAATATCGTTTTATAATTTCAAAAGTATATAAATAATATAATTAGCATTTAATGATTTATTAAATAATTAACTTTTATTTTGGTAATAATGCATTTACAATGCCTAGGTGGAAGGTGGTAGAAAAGTTTCATGTGATACATAGACATTTTAGTTTATTAGAGTAAAAACAATTATTACAATTAGTAATTATTTTATGGGTGATGAATTAAAATATTAACTAAATTACGAACTCATTTCTTATGTATGTTTGAAAATCTTTCTTGGTATATAATCTAGAACTTACCAATAATCCTTAGTCTAACTGGTTAAGGTGAGTTACCCATGACATAAATAAAGGGGAGGTCATGGGTTCAAGTCTCACTCTGAACAAAATGCTTAGAGTTGAGTCAGGGAGTTTTCTCATCAATGGGTTTCCTCCTAAGGGGGTTGGGGGTGCGGTCCCGGCTGGAAAACGGATAGGTGGGCCCGATTAAGATAACAAATATCCTCCGAAGCAAGGTTGTACATTTGCCGTTCAAAAAAAAATATAATCTAGAACTTTTTTATTAACACCATAGGAACCACAGATGCACATAATTTACTCTTGTTTACTTCTAAACTTAAAAAAAACTATACTAATAAAACAAAATAAAATTTTACTACATGTCATCTTTCAAATTCTTATTGTCACATGTTATCTTCTCACATCATTTTAATTACCACATGTTACTAGAATAAAAAGTTAACCATATAATAATACTAGTGACTGTGACCCGCGCTATGCAATGGGGATATAAAAGTTAAAATATTTCATTATGATGATTTATATGTTACTACTAACCACCCGAAAAAAATTACGTGTGAAACACTTATAAAAGTGTAATAGAAATAAACACTATAAAAATTAAATACTTTAGAACAAATAAAAAATAACAAATACGTAAATAGTGACTTTACTATAATTAGTGAGCTCTATTGTAAATTGATTAAAAGAAAATCAAAAATAACTCGAAGGATTAAGCATAAAATAAAAAAAAGGTGATTAAATGTAAATTAGACATAACTCGAAGGCTTAATTATAAAATTTTAAAAAAAAGTTAAGGTAATTAAATGTAAATTTGATATAACTCAAAGACTTAAATATATAACTTAAATAAAATAAAATGAGTAGCTATCAATTTAAAAAAACAAAAACAAAGAGAGAAAGTGTTATGTTTAGTTTCAAAAAATTCTTATAGGTTTATATGTAAAATCATAAAAAATTAGTTTTTTATTAATTTAGGAAAAAAGAAAATTATTGTGGTATCATTAAAAAAACCTATACCTTCATAACTTATATTTTTTTCTATTTGTTATAGATAATGATATAAGTGTAAAGATTCCTTAAGTCTGATGCAACCCAAAACATCTAAAGTGTCTCAGCAACATGAACTAAGTACTGAAGTGAAGAATGCTTCGGAAGTTTTACACAATGCATTAGAAAATACTCTAAGTGTAAAATCTTCCGAAGCCAAGACCAATATCTTCCGAAGCCAAACATGAAGTCTTCCGAAGCTTCAGAGACAAAGTCTTCCGAAGCTTCATTCTATGAAGACAGATTTCTTCCGAAGACTTTTAGTACACATGCTTTATCTGATGTACTGTTCCATAAAGCACCTTTTCCGCTGCATCTCTGTAAAGTCACCAACTTACATGAGTTGGTGAAAAGGTCCATGCTTTTGGTAACTGTACATTGAGGTCTTGAGTCTGTAACTTTCCACTTTATGTACTTTATCCTTTTTGTATTGTATAAGGATGTGAGCTATGGCATGTCATAGTCACAAGGTCAAAAGGCAGATATGCCTTTTGATCCTACAATTGATTTTGTTAGTGTCTAGTCAATTGTATCCAGCTGGCTTTCAAAGTATAGCCGGCTGTAGGTTGTAGTATAAGTATTTCAAGTTCTTGTATCTTTCTTTATGCTTTGTAACACTTGTAAAAGAACTTGAGAAAGCAATATACTGCCTCCTTGAAACCCATACTCTCTTGTTCTGTCTCTTGCTTTACTTGTGTTCTTTGTATCACTTTGGTTAACCCAGTTCACTGTTTGATTAAAGTTTAGTTAATCTCCTCATTGTGTTGTTGTGTTGTAATTGTGTTAAAGCCCTTAAACGGTCCTGCATTTGGTATCAGAGCTTTCCAGGCTCTTGATATAAGATCTAACCATCTTAAGATCCCTCACACACCAAACTAAACTTTTCAAATGGCTTCCATCTCAAAGACTGATATGGAGACTGGAACCATGAACAAATCCCCACTGATCACTCTTGATGATTTTGACACCTGGTGCATGAGAATGGAAGGCTTCATCAGGTCTCTTGATTCAAGAATGTGGGAATCTGTTGAGAATGGACCTTTCATACCCAGCACCCCCTCTGCTACTGGTGCTGGTATGATTCCTAAAGATGTGGCCAACTACTCAGATGAAGATAGAAAAAGAGTAGAGATTGATAGGAAGGCCATGACTGCTCTTCAGACTGCTCTCCCAAACTCTGTATACAGAGGTTTTAAGAAGTGTAAGACAGCCAAACAGCTGTGGGATGCACTGAAGCTGATGTATGAAGGCTCCTCTGAAGCCAAGGAGAACAAGAAAGATCTTCTGAAGCAGCAGTTTGAAAACTTCACCTTCAAAGCAGGTGAAACCATGACCCAACAATACTTCAGGTATGTTGAGATTGTGGATACCCTAGTGGATGGAGGAGTTCCTCTTGAGAACAGGGACATTGTAAGGAAGTTCATGTCCTCACTTCCTAGGAAATGGACACACTATTGTGTGGTGATCAAGAGGACTGAGAACCTTAAAACTCTTACTCTGACAGAGTTGTATAGGATTCTCAGTGGATACCAGATGGAGATGAACATGCAAGGTTCATCTGGCAACTCCAACAATCAAATGGGTTCAGCCCTTCATGTGGTTGAAAGGGACAGCATAGAACCCCAACATCATCTCATATGCTACCCTGAAAACTCACAAAAGGGTCCTTTCATCACCTTCCCGGAGACACCAAGGGAGAACTTTACTCAAGGAAGCCCATTCCAAGAGACAAGTTCTTCTCAAGCCTTTGTGTCTACTGATGAAAGTTGTGGGAATTATCTCTTCACTCTTGAAGACCTGGACTGTATCATCCAGATGACCTGGAATACATGGAGATAGTTCAGCAGATGGCTCTCCTCACTCACAGAGCCAAGAAGTTCTACAAGAGAACAGGAAGAAGATTTCCAAGCAATGCTACCAGTGGAAAGTTTGGGCTGGATAAAAGCAAAGTTAAGTGTTACAAATGTAACCTTATGGGTCACTTTGCTAGGGAGTGTAAGGCACCTAAAGCAAATGGGGGCCAAACACAACCCAGACCAAACTACACTGACAAAGCCCCTCAGACTGAGAAGCCAAAGCAACATGCTGTTGTTGCTGTTGAAGATGGAGGCTTTGACTGGAGCTTTCAGGTGGAAGATGCTTCTCCAAACCAAGCACTGATGGCTGACCATGATGAAGCCAAGGTATTGGAACATCTCTGTACTCCTGAATGCATTGCTAAAGTAAATAGATACAGGTCCTACAACTTAGAGATGAGATCTGATCTTGAGTCATTAAACATATTAAAATCTGATTTTAGAAAGTCTGAAAATGATTACAAGTTAAAGATAGAGGACTTGGAGAAAACCATTTCAGTACTAAAACATGAACATACAGATTTTAGAACTCAGATCCAAGATCTCATAACTAAGTTGACTGAGTGCCAGGCTGAGCTTGTGATCAGCAAAGCCAAGGCAGAGAAGAGTGTTCTTGAAGAAGAGACCTTCAAGAACATGATATCCTCATCCCTGCACAACAAAGTTTGTTATCAAAATAGACAGGGACTGGGATCAAATGAGATAGCTCCTCCACACACAATCTTGTCTGTAAGATCTCCTAGGTGTGAACTTGTGAAGATGAGCTTCCTCTCATAGATCCTATAAGTGAGGATGATGAAGAAGTGATAGTGAAGAATTCCTCTGAGAAGAGTGAAGAAGAGGATTCTTCCAAGGGCCACTATCCTTCTGAGGAGAAGAAATCAACTGTGATGACCAAGTCCAAGAGAAAGAACTTGATCAGGAAGAGCAAAAGGAAAGCAAAGAAGGCTCAAGAAATCAAGGCTACTTTTGATGCTAAGCAGAAACAAGTTTTTATCTCTGCAGGTTTCAAAGTAGTAAGGACTGAAGACATCAACCAAGACTCCTCAGCTAAGAGTCCTGGTTCTTGTTCAAATCATCTCAGTGCAAAGAAGAAGACTGAGCTGCTGTGTACCACTGCTGCACAGCCTGGACCATCAAACTCCAAGAACAGTTCAAGCCCAAAAGAACTGTCTCAGCATCTACCAAGATGAAGGTGGAGAAGGGATGTGACCAAAGCCAGCTCTCAAAAGGAGACTTCTTTGAAGAAGAAAATGTTATGTGTCATGTGTGAAAGTACTTCTCACATTGCTAAGGATTGCCCATACAATCCTAAAAGTACCATCCACATGACTAATACAAAGACTTCAAAGAGTCTCAAGAAGTCTCAAGCTTCGGAAGGAAAGTCTGTTTCCTTCGGAAGCTCCAAATCAAAGAAGAAGGTAAATGGAAAATTACCTTCGGAAGCAAAGTTGGTCTCGGAAGAAAGGAGTTCTTCCGAAGCACTGAAGTCTGCTGCAGTGACTGTAGACTCTTCCGAAGGTTCAGTCATCAAAACTTGTGAAGTCCCAAAAGCTTCTAAGGTTTTGAAGGTCAAGTCCAAGACTCCAAAGGTGGTGTGGAAGTCTAAGAAAGACCAAATGACTGAAGTTTCTCCATCAACAACAGCTGAAGATCCCCATAGTACAACCATAGGATCTATTACTGTTGCATTACCTTCTATTACACTTAATGAGCCCAAGACAAGTAAGGCTTGGGTTTCCAAATGTAACTAATCATTTTCTTTGTGCAGGAACAGCTCAAGACAAACAGGAATGTCTGGATAATTGACAGTGGCTGTTCCAGGCACATGACAGGCAATAGGTCTCTACTCCATAATTTTGAGAGAATTGATGGAGGACCAGTTGCTTTTGGAGGAGATGAAGGTGGTTACATTTCTGGAAGGGGCAAGGTCACAAATGGTAAGCTCAGCATTGAGAAGGTAAACTTTGTTAAGGAGCTTGGGTACAATCTTCTGAGTGTATCCCAATTTTGTGATCAGAGTCATAACATGCTCTTTACTGAGCATGAGTGCATTGTTCTCAAGCCTGGAGTGGTCATTCCTCATGAGCATATCCTGCTCAGAGCCCCCAGGAAAGGGAACATGTACAAGATGGATTTGCAAGAAACATCTCCCTCTGGAGAAGTTTCATGCTTTCTATCTAAAGCAAATAGTGATGAGTCTTTCCTATGGCATAAAAGAATGTGCCATGTAAACTTTAAGAACATGAATAAATTAATTAAACATGATCTGGTAACTGGAATGCCAAAGAAAGAGTTTACAAGTGATGATCATTGTGTTGCATGCCTGAAAGGGAAGCAACACAAGGTATCTCACAAGCCTAAGGAAAGAACTCCATCACTACTCCCCTACACTTGTTACATATGGATCTCTTTGGCCCCACCAGTGTAATGAGTTTAGGAAGGACCTCTTACTGTTTGGTGATCACAGATGATTTTACAAGATTCACTTGGGTCTTCTTCCTTAGAACTAAGGATGAAACCCCTGAGATTCTGAAGAATTTCATCTTAAAAGTTGAGAATCAATGTGATCACAAGGTCAAAACCATAAGATGTGATCAAGGAACTGAATTCAAGAACCAAATCCTTGATACATTTTGTGATGAAAAAGGTATTACAAGACAATATAGTGCTCCCAGGACTCCTCAGCAAAACGGAGTTGCTGAGAGGAGAAACAGGACACTTATTGAAGCTGCAAGAACTATGTTGTCTGACTCTAAACTGCCCATCACCTTCTGGGCAGAGGCAGTTAATACTGCTTGCTATGTGCAAAACAGAGTTTTAGTAGTTAAGACACATGGTAAGACTCTTATGAACTTTGGCACAAGAGGAAACCTTTCATTGGTTTTCTCAGGTCATTTGGATGTCCCTGCACCATCTTGAATACCAAAGATCAAATTGCCAAGTTTGCTGAGAAATCAGATGATGGACACTTCATTGGATACTCTTCCCAAGCTAAAGCTTATAGAGTATACAATCTCAGAACTAGAATTGTTGAGGAGTCAGCCAATGTGACTTTCAATGAGCACACACCTTGTGTGGCTGGTTCTGGTCCGGATTGGCTGTTTGATCTTGATTTAGTTACCAACTGTTTTAACAAATCTTGTGAGCATGTTTCAGGATCTGCAGAAAATTTAAATACAGGTGATCCTGATCCAAGATTTGAGCTAGGAAGACCTCAACTCATACATCTTCAGCTCCAGTTGGAACTACTTCAGCAAATGAGGTTTCTATCAGCACAACAATGACAAATTCAGCTGATACATCTGGTATGCCTTCAAATTCCAGCTCAGAGGCCTCTCAACCAGATAAAGACACCTCAATTGTAGAAGACAACAATGGTGATGGTGATAGTGATCAGGAATTTCTTGATGCTAATAACCATACCATAGATGACAACATCAATGATGTCACACACTCATTGGATCAAGTTAATCTTGATAAGTGTGATAATGTGGAGGGTGAATCTTCCAGGCCAGATCTAAATTTCTCAAATTTGGATCTTTCTCAACAACTTGCTGTGATCCCTCAGCTAAGGATCCACAAGTCTCACCCCACCACAAACATCATTGGAGATGTTGTCACAGGGGTAAGAACAAGAGGACAAACCCATGAAGCAAATGTTTGTCTTCACTCTTGTTTCTTATCTCAGATAGAGCCAAAGAAAGTTGATGAAGCTCTAAAGGATGGAAGTTGGGTTGAAGCTATGCAACAAGAGCTGCTTCAATTCAAAAGGCAGAAAGTTTGGAACCTTTGTCCTCTTCCTCATGGGAAGACTACCATTGGAACCAAATGGGTTTTTAGGAATAAGAAGGATGATAGAGGAATCATCATCAAGAACAAGGCAAGACTAGTTGTTCAAGGATACACACAAGAAGAAGGGATTGACTACACTGATGTCTTTGCTCCTGTAGCAAGACTAGAAGCTGTTAGGATATTCCTGGCATTTGCTGCATCCAAGAACTTCAAGGTCTATCAACTTGATGTAAAGTGTGCTTTCTTATATGGAGTGATTGATGAAGAGGTTTATGTCAAACAGCCACCTGGTTTTGTAGACCCTGATCATCCTGATTATGTCTGCAAGCTTGACAAAGCTCTTTATGGGCTGCATCAGGCACCCAGGAAGTGGTATGAGACACTATCTGAGTATCTTTGTAAACATGGATACAGAAGAGGTACTATAGATGGAACTCTCTTCATCAAAGGACAGGGAAATGACTTATTGCTAGTTCAAGTATATGTAGATGACATCATCTTTGGTTCAACTAATCCAAAGCTCTGCAAAGACTTTGAGAAGCTGATGAAAGACAGATTTGAAATGAGTTCAATGGGAGAACTCAACTTCTTTCTGGGAATTCAAGTGAAGCAGGTTGAAGATGGCATCTTCATAAGTCAGTCAAAGTATGTTCAAGACATACTCAAGAGGTTCAATATGACTGATTGTAAGATTGCTAAGACACCCATAGCCAGAAACCACTCCCTTGGACCTGATCTTGAGGGGGAGTGTGTAGATGAACACTTATACAGGGCTATGATTGGGTCTCTTATGTATCTTACAGCTAGCAGGCCTGATATCATGTTTGCTACATGTATTTGTGCAAGATATCAAGCCAACCCTAAGATGTCTCACTTAATCACTGTGAAAAGGATTTTAAGATACCTCAAAGGTGCTTCAACACTTGGTCTATGGTATCCAAAGAATCCTAATTTCAATCTGTATGCCTATACAGATAGTGATTATGGTGGTTGCAACATGACTGCAAAGTCTACATCTGGGGGATGTCAATTCCTTGGTGGAAGGGTTGTCTCATGGCAATGCAAGAAACAATCCTGTGTGTCTGCATCAACTGCTGAGGCTGAATACATTGCTGCTGCAAGCTGCTGTGCTCAAGTGCTTTGGATTCAAAATCAGATGCTGGACTATGGATTTAACTTCAAAGAGACTCCTATCCACATAGACAACAATAGTGCTATCTCTATCACTGAGAACCCTGTGCAGCACTCAAGGACCAAACACATCAACATCAGGTATCATTTAATAAGAGATAACTATGAAAAGGGATTAATTAAACTAGTCAAAGTTCATACAGATGAACAATATGCTGATCTGTTCACAAAAGCTTTTGATGAACAGAGATTTAAGTATCTGATATCAGCTATTGGGATGATTAACTTTGAGTAGACTTTTTCTTAAAACTAATTCTAATTATTTCTTCTTAAAATATGTGTGTCCTAAGTTGTCTAGTTCATCACTTTCATAAGCTCATGTTTTCTTTGGATGTAAAATTCTTTTTGAAGACTTTCCTTAGATTCTTGAAAATTTTCTGATACTTCGGAAGATAAAGTTTTATCTTCGGAAGAAAAACATGTCTTCAAAATAAATAACTGTCTAAGAGATTTACCTTCGGAAGAAGTCAAATTCATCTTCCGAAGCTTAAAATTCTTATCTCAGACACTTATTCATTTTTAAGGACTTTTTCCTTCCGAAGCAAAATTAACCTTCGGAAGCTTTGTTTATTCCTATACAAAGCATCCAAGGGTTTATTTCTCTTCCGAAGCATAAATTTTCAAGACTCTCAGGAAAATCTTCCGAAGCCATTTTAGCTTCGAAGCTTTTTCAATAAAACTTCCGAAGACAAATTACCTTCGGAAGCTTTTCGAATTCCAAGAAAACTACTTTTTGAGCAAAAGTAAACTACCTTTTCAGAGGTGGGACCGACTTCCGGATTTCAAAGTTTATCCTCTTTCATTAACTTTGGTTCAAATCCCTTTTCACATAAATACCCAACGGTTCCCCCTCTTTCCCACTATCTTCCTCAATTCTACTATTCCTCTAACCTAATTCTCTAAACCGCCTTTGCTTTCTACCTTTCTTCACCCTTAAGCTTCTGAAATGGCCAACCTTAACCGCAGAAACAACCCAGATTTCTCCATGCAACTTCACAGGCAACATAATCAAGTTGCTCTGTTAAGCTCTGAGAAAGATGCAAGTTTCTCAGAGATTTGCCAATTCTTGACTCTATCCAACTATTTCACCTCCCTGACCATTGATCCTACTCTATATGAGGATCACTTGCTTGAATTCTGGAAGACCTGCCAAGAGGTCATTATGGATGGGGAGAAGGCACTGTCTGCCACAGTGCAAGGGAGGACAATCTTCATCACTCCGGCCATCATTAACCAACACTTACAGCTGGATGATGAAGAAGGTGAGGTGTCCTTCCCAAAGGAAGCTGTTAATCATTCTTTTGAGCAGATGGGCTATGAGGGAGATTTCTCTGTAAAGACCTTCAGGAAAGGAAAGGTCTCATCCCAGTGGAAATACCTGCTCCATGTGGTTATCCACAGCTTATCAAACAAGCATGGTGGATGGGACCAGATTCCTGAGGATCTCTCCTTTATAGTTCATGGAATGGTTCAGGGGGTCAAGTTCAGGTATTCACAATTTGTTTATACTAATTTACTTGCAAACTTAGACTCCTTAGAGTATTACATGTTTCCTAGATATGTTCAACACATTCTCAACTGTGAACTGGGCTCACAGTTGAGGGAAACAAGTAATATTCTTAAATTGGGACAGATGAAGCCCGACATCTTTAAAATAATGAAGAAGCCAACTGTAGGCTTCTCAGGGGTAGAAACAGCCCTAGTCCCAAAAATGTTAGAGCTCATTGCTCAAGGTGACAACCTAGCAACACAAGCTAGTGTTGAACCCACACCTCTTTTATCCTTACCACTAAAAAGACCAGAAATCACCCTCACCTACCAAAGAAAATCCAAACGAACCCCTGCTCAGGCTATTGAGTCTGTGCAGGCCCCCATATACTCAACCTTACAGGAAGAAGTGGACACTAGAGCTCCCACTTCTCCTGAGGAGCAAACCACTCCCATCTCTTCACCTATCAGGGCTGAGGTTCCTCATGCTCACCCTGATGAGCTCACTAGCCCAACAGCCTTAAGCCTTCACTCTGAGTCTCAACACTCAAGTGAACAACCTTCAGGGGACAGCTACCATCCCCAGCCTTTGGATCTCAACCAACCAATTCCCAACCTATCCTTCTACACTGATGAAGACTTAGGATTCAGTGAGTACCATGAGTCTCTCTTCTCCTCCCCTACTCAAAGAGAGATGAGTACCTCTGACTCTCCTCAGTCTATCCCACATCAGTCACCCTACTACTGAGGTGGACACTTCTGAACCTGTTCAGGATGTCCATATGGAAGAGGCTCTCACTTTTGAAAGTGATTACATCATTAAGACCTCAACCATGGCAACTCAGCCCACTGGCATCTCAACTGAGGCTGCCAGTGAGCAGAGGAAAACCAGCAGCCAAGAAACTCAAGCTGGTGGTGAGAGAGAGGACTTTGGTCCAATCATCTCATCCCCCAATGATTCTTCTGATGAAGATGAGGGGAATTTGAGACTAAAGGTGCAGAAATTGTCAAAAACATGCACCTATTTAGTCTCTAAGGTTAGTCACTTGGAATCTCAGGTGACTACCTTACAAAACAGGGTCAATGATCAGCAACTTCAGATTTCATATCTGAAGGAAAAACTAGCTGGGAGACCTTTAAGGAGAGCTCAACCAGGAACACAAGAACCTGTGGAAGTGATTGACTTATCCTCCAGCTCACCTATGCAAGTGGGTGATGCTACCAAAAAGGGGGAGAAAGTTATTACAACCACAGAACCTGGGAGTTCTTCAAAGAGAATGGACATAGAGGACTCACCATCCTCACTTGCTGTTGTGCATTCTCAGCAACTTCCTCAAGTTCACATTAATGTGGACTCTATAGACTCAATCATCAGGAGTCTCTTTGAGGAAGGTATACCAAGGGCTGTCTCATCTCCACCACAAGGAACTGGCAACTACATCATAAGGTGGAGGTATGATGATGACAGAAGAGCCCTTATACTTCACAGAGTTCAAGGCCAACAAGAAGTTTTTCAGTTCCAAAGCCTGAGCTTCTATGAAAGACTGGATTTAGTCAACATGCCACTTGTCAATCCAAGCAATTCAAGACAAGCTGACAGGCTGGCTCAAAGAATCCAAGACAGGATCCTTGCAGAGTTCTCTCTAAGAAGGAGACTTAGGCAATCAGGCAATGTCATCGGTCAACTGGATGTTGAGGTGGACCCTAAGATTAGTTTCATAGGGGAAACCTTGACTGAAGGCCCAGTGGCAGAACCTGAGACCCCTGTCTCATCATCAACAACTGCTGCAGAGGTCCAAACTCCATCTGAGACACCTGCTGGTGAAGGTGTTTCTCAGCCTCTCTCTGGCCAGAGCATGGAAGCTAACCAAGCAATGAAGGCCAAGCCTCAATCCACCCTGAGTCACAAAGGTCTGTTGGTGACAAAGGGAAAAGGATAATGACTCCTGAGGAAATTGAGGAGGAAGAGAGAGAGAGGAAAAGGAGACTAAGGGGAGAAAGTTCTTCTGGGTCATCTAGCTTCATGCAAGCTGCAATCAGGGCTGCCCCCAGACCAAATACTCAAGATGATGAGTTAAGGGCAGTCAGGATTACCTATTTACAGACCAGGAACTATGATATTGATGAAATCATCTCCCTCCCCTTAGAAGAGTTAAATGAACTGGCTGACATGGAAGTGTCAAGAGAGATGAAGGAGAAAGAGGATGCAAGGTTACTTCTCCAATTCAAAGAGGAGAAGAGACAGAAAAGACTTTACAAGCATGCTCCCACTCTCTCTCCAGTTCAAGAAAGTCCTGCACAGGAAGATGTGGCTCCACAAGAACCTCAGGTAGATAAAGAAGAAGATAGGATCAAGATGATCAACTACCTGAGTGCCACAGGCTTCTATCAGGCAGATGCACTTCTTCCCTTGTCCTATGACTTCATTGAGTTCGAGTACCTAAAGCAACTTGAGCTTGAGCTAGTCAAAGAAAGAAAAACAACCAAAAGGAAGCTAAGGGAAGAAGCTGCAAAGTCAAGAGCCATCATTCAAAAGAATGCAAAGAAGTCTGCTGACAGACAAAGAATGATGAGCTTCTTGAAGCTATATGGATTCTCCGGAAGGAGACTTGGCCCCATGTCTCTATCCACAATGGATGAGCATATAAGGGTGATCAAGCAGAAGATTAAAAGTGGAGAACTGATTGACTTGCACTCTCTTCCAAGTCAAGTCCCACCTGAAGTGGAGGTCAAGTTTGAACAACCTGAGACACCTCAACCAGAACCTCCAGCTGAGCCTCAGCAAGCTTCATCTTCTGATCCAAGGCAGGGTCAAACTCCCTCTCCTTCTGAACCTGTGAGGGAGGAACACCCAACTGAGAAAGACACTGATGATCAACATGGTGCTGCAGACCAGTCTTCTCAGTTAAAGTCATCTAAAAGGAAGAAGAGAATGGCTTCTAAACCAAAGACTAAGAAGAAGAAGCCAAAGTCATCTACCTCTACACCTCAGGCTGAATCAGATCAACCTGAGGAAGTGCATGATGAGGCAGCCCAATCAACTCCTATGCAAGTGGCTCCTCTAACAACTGAGACACCCATCTTGTCCTGGACTTACTCTACCAATCCAGAAAGATGGCATGTTATCAGAGATCAAGGTGTTGAGAATGTCTACTCCTGGCAAGACATAATCAACTTACCTCTGCATGATCTCTTTGAGATGAGAAGATACTATGAGAGTCTTGATGATCCTGACCATCTAATGAAGAAAGGAATGGTCTTGATTGTACTGAAGACTACCAACATCTGAAGATCTTCTAAGTGTTTTGGTAGCATCAGCCTAGGGGGAGTTTGTAAGGATTCCTTAAGTCTGATGCAACCCAAAACATCCAAAGTGTCTCAGCAACATGCACTAAGTACTGAAGTGAAGAATGCTTCGGAAGTTTTACACAATGCATTAGAAAATACTCTAAGTGTAAAATCTTCCGAAGCCAAGACCAATATCTTCCGAAGCCAAACATGAAGTCTTCCGAAGCTTCAGAGACAAAGTCTTCCGAAGCTTCATTCTATGAAGACAGATTTCTTCCGAAGACTTTTAGTACACATGCTTTATCTGATGTACTGTTCCATAAAGCACCTTTTCCGCTGCATCTCTGTAAAGTCACCAACTTACATGAGTTGGTGAAAAGGTCCATGCTTTTGGTAACTGTACATTGAGGTCTTGAGTCTGTAACTTTCCACTTTATGTACTTTATCCTTTTTGTATTGTATAAGGATGTGAGCTATGGCATGTCATAGTCACAAGGTCAAAAGGCAGATATGCCTTTTGATCCTACAATGATTTTGTTAGTGTCTAGTCAATTGTATCCAGCTGGCTTTCAAAGTATAGCCGGCTGTAGGTTGTAGTATAAGTATTTCAAGTTCTTGTATCTTTCTTTATGCTTTGTAACACTTGTAAAAGAACTTGAGAAAGCAATATACTGCCTCCTTGAAACCCATACTCTCTTGTTCTGTCTCTTTCTTTACTTGTGTTCTTTGTATCACTTTGGTTAACCCAGTTCACTGTTTGATTAAAGTTTAGTTAATCTCCTCATTGTGTTGTTGTGTTGTAATTGTGTTAAAGCCCTTAAACGGTCCTACAATAAGTGGTGTTATCGAGAGTCTTTTCTGACATGTATTAAATATTGATATATTTGTGTATTATTACTATTATAACTATGTAAATATTTAGTGATCATATACTTAAATGTTTAAATAAATAATATTTAAATAAAATAGTTTTAAGTTATAAAAATATAAATATTTTTTAATATTAATTTAAAATATTATAAATAAAATAATACTTAAAATAAATATATATTAAATAATATATGTTGGGGGAGAAATTTTATTAAATATGAGCAGATTAGAAATTATTGTATATAAAATAGGTAACTTATGTTTGAAAAGTTATATCATATGTCTTAATTATGAGTAAAATTATATAGATATAGATTATTATTATTATCATTATTATAAAACTATTTAGTAGTTATATAATTAAGTATTTAACTAAGATAATACTTATGTTTAAATTTAATTATTATTATTATTATTATTATTATTATTATTATTATTATTATTATTATTATTATTATTATTATTATTATTATTATTATTATTATTATTATTGTTATTATTATAAAAGTATTTAATAGTTATATGATTAAGTATTCAAATAACATAATACTTATTAATAAATTTAAATATTAATTTAAAGAATTATAAATAATATAATATATAATATAGTAAATTAAATAAGCTCATGTTATTAAATAATATAATTAATTAATATGTTAATTAGAAAAATTTTATTAAATAAGGTTCAAAATAGAAAGGATTGCCGTATAAAACTTGTACCTAATGCTTAATACGTTGTATTAGATGTCTTAATTTTTTTTATAAAATTAAACTTGTGTATTAAGATTATACTTTATAAAATAATAATGAAATTAAATGCTAAAGATATTATTATATCATTTTCAAATTATAAAACATCTTGTTATTAAAAAATGACGTTTAAAAAGCAATTTTGTTTTAAAAAATAAAATGTTTAAAATAATGTTTTTAGACAAAAGTTTTTAAAAGATGAAAGTTTTTAAAAAATTATTATTTTACTACTTAAGTTAGTTGATTATATGTAATTCGAATCATATCTTTTTTATAAAGGTTATTTTATAACTTTTTAAATATTAGTTATTAACTATTAATTTAATATTTTAATTAAAGCCGTGTATAATACGGGTTTCTAAACTATTTACTCAAATATACAAATGATGTAAAACATAGAAGCTTATTGATAATTATCTGTACCAACAAATTTTTACAACAAGAAAAGAAAATGCTAAATTACATTTCCAACATAATTTAAAACCATATTCTTTAATTTCTTTTCTACCTTTTCTGAAACACACAAAATTAAAAAATAATCAAACATTAGCAATATTTGTACCACGTCCAACCAACCTCAACGCTTGAACAAGCGTTTCTCTAAACCTACTCAAATTCAACCTCAAATCCTGTTTATCTAAATACATGGCCCTCGCGGCGTCGTACCCGCCTTTCGCGGCTACAGACGCCGTATCCTGAAGCACAGGATGGTCCAAACCGTACTCGTCAACCAACGAGCTCTCGTCGGGCTCCATCATATACTCCAAATACTTCACACCCATCGCGGGACCCGGTTCGCTGTAAAACGAATCGACGTCCCATTGGAAGCCCAGAGGCCTCACCTGAACCATAACACCACCATCAGGCAAAAACACCTCATTAGCTAACCCAGCCCCATGCACCCCCACCATAACACTGCATGAGTTCACCACACGTGAGAATTTTTCAACATTCGTCATCTCTTTCGTTGAGTTTGCGATAATCACTCGAAACCCTAATTCCTCCATCATCTTCACCATTTGTTCTTGATTCAAGAACTTTCTTGTTGTTTGGCGCGAAATTAGAAGTAATTTAGGTGCGTTTGATGTGTCGAAAACGCTTTGTGTTTTTAGGTTATATGTGTGTCTGATGAATTGTCTAAAATCCGGCATTGAATAATAATCTTGTGGATTATCCGACGTGTTTATACCGAGGAATTTGTGGTATTTTAACCCGATTACAGCCCCGGGGAAGCAATGGGTGGTTGAATCTGTAGTCGGATTTATGATTTCATGATCAGACAGGCGCGTGAACACGCGCCTGTACTTTCGTATGAACGAAAGCTTGTAATTGACTATGATGAAGTGCACGTTGGAGTTGAAGAGGCGTGAAGTTATGAACAATGGGATTAGGTTTTCGTTGAACTCATGGAATATGTTGCCGGTGTATCCGCCGGAGGAGAAGATGACGGCGGGGTGGTGGTGGTGGTGGTCACATTTGGGTGGTGGTGGATCGGTGGTGGTGGTGATGGTGACGGGAGTAATGTCGTTCATGACGTAGGGGTTGCCTTGCATGGCGTATGGGCGGACGACGGTGGTGGTGGTGGTGGCAACCGTGGTGTTAGCGGCGGCTGGTGGTGGTTGAAGGTGGACTTGCATGGTGGTCATGTTGATTATGACGGGGTTGGTTGCGACACAATGTAGCGACCATGAAGTGTTGTCGCAAGCGAAGCCTGTTGAATCAAGCTTGGTTCGATCCTCACCTGTGTTGAATAATATAATTCTTTAGATACATTATAGATTACTATAATACAATGTTATAATTGTAATACAATAACATAAAAAAAGAATTGTGTTGATAACGTGAGAGCCATGTGTATGATATATTAATATTCAAATAACATGAAAAGTTGACATTTAAACTTGTTTTATAAAACAGATTTTTATATGTTTGACTGATCACCAGCATTCCATTTGTAAGCACATGGGCACAAAGTGACAAAAAAAAATGTCTAATACAACTGGACTTGTATAGTTGTATTGTTTCATGTTTTTTTCGGTGGCAAAATGTCAATTGCAAAATGTTAGTTTTCTAGTAGTGTAATTAAGAATGTAATTTATTACATTAATATTTTGATGAGTACTAAATTAATGAGGATGGTGAATTTGAAGTCATTTGATCTTAGTTTTTGAGGATTTTAAAACATGGAAGCTAAGTTTATTAGTCAAGATCATCTATCTTGCAAGTAATTAAGGCCCAAATCTCAACTTCATATTTAGGTGACCTACTGTCCTTCATGATGATATAAAAGTAAACATTGAAGAATTGTAAATAATAAAAGGGAAATTATGAATAAGTTCCTCTGAATAAGAAATTCTGATTCTTTCGGGTTAAGTGATGTGTGCATGTGTGTGTGAGATAAAGAGAGATAGAGATACCTCCTACTAGTCTTGATAAAAGATACTGCATAGATTGGTGTTGATCATCTTTCTTAACTACAGTGTTCATATGATGATCAGCCTTCAATTCTGACAATATTTGCCTCCCTGTAACTGCAATTAATCTCATTGGTCACATAAGTTAAACATCAGGAAGAAAATGATATGATCATGATGAATCACATGAATGTAAGCAATTGATTGAAACTTACTTTTAATTTGTTGAGATGAGGTTGACTTGAAGGTGATGAGCTCAATGTAAAGCAGATGAAAAAGAAAAAAAGCACAAAGTGTTTGAGTTGCAAACAGAAGTAGTTTGATCCCTCCTTTTCCTTTTTCCATTTTGTTTTAATTAGCTTACACTAACATTTCAATATGCATACAATCATGCATATATATATGGTGTAAAATGACCTCAAATATGAAGACTTTTTCTTTCTTTTATTTTTAATATTTCCAAACACATGGGATTACAACTCAATTAATAGTTTTTTTAATGAGAAAAAACTTAGATTTGATAAGACAAATCTACCCCTATTTTGTTTGTTAGCAACAACATACATTAAAGTTAAAAAATGATGGTAAATATTTCATATCTCCCTAGTATGTTTATCTGCTTACTGCGTTTTAATATT